>MU827307.1:2460213-2497932 GCA_029204205.1 Desmophyllum pertusum | reverse complement strand
AGACTACAAGTGTCAATGGCGGATCCAGACCTGGCTTTAAATTAGGGAGATGGCCCAAAACATGTTAGGACCTTCAATAAACATGTTTGAATGATTTATACACCACATAATTTTAATTTTTATAGCACAAATACGTTTCGAGATACAGATCGTTTTAACCCAAATTTGTTGTTTTTTTTAGCTAATTTTCAGTTTCATAAAATGTTTGCTTTTTACGATAGCAAAATCTTTGCCGTTTTAGCATCTTTATATTTTTCTTGATTTTTTTCAAAACAAATTTGGAGATTTTTTGACATATCTGAACAATTTAAAAATCCAAGATTTAGGATCCAAGATGGCAGAATTTTAATGTATGACGTCATTATGGCGTGTTTTGACGTCATAATTGACACGTAACTGCCACTCAAATAAGATTTTTGGATGCTTTACACACCATGTAAGTTTCATTTTCATAGCGTCAATGCTGTTCGAGATACAGGTAGAATGCAGAGTAGGGTTAACTAGTAGTTATAATTTTTGTTTTATTTAACAATTATTCCATGAGCCCGCGTTGGATATGAGATGATAACATAACCAATGAGGCACGCTTCGCGCCGAATTGGTTATAATCATTTCATATCCAACAAGGGCGAATGGAATAATTGTTTTTATTAAATACTTCACTAACTTTAGGTTAACCTTCGGTATTATACTTTGTAAAAATTTATAAATCGACTGAGTGATTTTTCAGTTCAATCTAAATGAAGCATGATTTGAAAACCGCGGCAAAATGTCTGCGCGGTGTAAGTTGGCAAGTTGAATAAAAAGCCGAGAGCAAGACATAATGTTCTTCGGAGGGGAATCTTTCGCTCTGTGTCTTCTAAAGTTTCGTATATTCTGGAAAATTGTGCAAATGATTTAGCTTAAAATGGGGAGATCCGAGATAATTGTGGAGCTGAACATTATTTTCATTTTACAAGTTGAACGGAGAGCTGAACGAAGCAAGGGTTTTACTATTTTTACGGCGAGCAAATCATGCGCGACTACATAATTAATTGTGTTGAAACGAACTGAGCTGAAATCAAGTTCACTGAAGTAAAGAACATTAATTAGGAAACCCTCGATAATATCTACATGGATGGAGAGAAAAAGAGTGATCTTCGAAGGTAATTTCTCTGTGAAGTGATCTTTGATTATACCCGCCGTCAGCACTTGACGAACTGCCGTATTTATGCTCCGATATTTATTGAATTATTGTGCTGGTTTTAAAAGCTTAGTCCAGCTGGAATTGGCAAGACTCTTCGAAATATAAGGTAACAATACTGAATAGGCTAAGCTTTAACTTGTGTTGTAAATAGGTTTTTCATTGTTTTGAAGAATTAAGCTTAATTGTGCCGGTTTTCGGCGGATCTTCCCCGTAAGCTTAAATTAATTGTTTCAGGCTGCCTTTACTTAGTGCTCGTTCAGTCGCATTTGTGGTACATTTACAGGCATTTCCCATTAAATAATTCGTTCCAAACTTCGTGCATTATTTAATGGACTTGACTTTTGTTTGATTTAGAAGGGCCAAAGTTTTTTTACGTAATGATTTTTGCCATCTTTTTCAAATTTCACTTTCTCGACGAACGAACTACCCTGTTATGATCTACCATATTTGGCAGAATCCGTGTTATGAGCTGATAACATGGGCGCAAGGAGCCAATCAGAAGGCCAGAAATGCAATAACAGTGATTGAGTATTTAATAAAAACAGTTATGAAGAAAATACATGAAATATCAGTTAGCCGCAGTGAAATAGCAAATTATGTGTTAATTATTAACAGACATTAAAATCAAGCACATGACTCAGTCTTAATTTTATTCAAATTGAATGATCTTTTGCGGCTAAATGCAGGAAGATCACTTAAAAGGACCCTAGGCATCCATAATGCACTGGCGCGCACAGACGGCGAAATTCGCCATTTTCGATGCCTCCAGAATGATAAGAAGTTGTATAGCGAACCGAGATCTTTCTCCATCGTGACGAGTCGAGTAATTGGAAGTCTGTTACTATTATCACAGCTTTTGTGTAATTATTCGTGTATCAATTTGAACGATTTTATGGCTACTGCGCTTGCGCAAGTGGCCATTATTGTCGTCGTCGAAGCATTCTTGTAACATTCCTTCGTAAGACTTTTTTGTAACAATTCTTTGAATAACTGAACATGATATGGCATTGTTCGATTGCTTCGCTTCATTGACGGTGGTGTCAAGTGCAATGATTAAAACTGGAAGATTGGCATATTTAGTGAGCAATATGGAGAGAAATTGCGTTGCAAAATAAATATGAAAGACAAGTTTGTTTTTAAATGTTTCTATTTACGTAGGTGTATTTCTTTGACAACTACACGAACAGGGTCGGCATTTGGTTGAGCCACATTGTTGAAGCTTTTTTTTTGAGAAACCGCTGGTCTTTTAGAGTCCTTCGCACAATTCATTTGTTTGAGTTGTACTATCGTTATTGAAGTTTTCTGAAATAAAGATAATAAATATTATAAGTTGCTAAAAAGGGAATAGGTTAAATTAAGATATTTACTAAGAAGGACGGATAATTTTTTTTTTAGTTAGTAATGTTTATGTGGGAGCTGTATTTGCTTGGCTAGGCTTCCAGGAGACTTACGTTTAAGCCTCACGCGCGAGGGTGTGAAGCCGCAGAGTTTTTGAAAATCATTCCGGCACAGCTTCAGTTGTTTAAAGGGTGATGAAACAGTATAAAACGAGCAATTGATAACTGAAAGAGATAAATGAAATTTCTACAGGTAAAACTTGATAGACTCATTTAGTCACACGCGCGAGGGGTGAAGTCAGAGAAGAAAGTATTGCTGAGGGACCAAATAATTTTTGTTATGCTAGCGTGAATTTACAACTCCTTGAAAATCTTTCAGAGCTTCAGTTGTTGAAAGGCTGATGTGCAATTTATTTTTAGATCCTGTTATGTCAGCGCGAATGCTGCTGTGTAAACAAAGATATTACATGTTAAATTAATATCGTTAAACTGTATGAACGACAATCAGAAGAGTATGAGTGATGAGTGATTTTGAGAATTTTTGTTATGTCCAGCATGAATGCTGGCGAATGCTGTTGTGACAAAGATCAAAGCCGCGTATTGGATTGCAGAAAAAATTAATTCACCGCGCTTTCGGGAGTCTGTCGTTGGACATCGTGACAAAAATGATATTTTCAAAACGAGGAATGATTTTAATATGAAAATATCTTCTAAAATTATAGACGAACTTATCTGCTTGGTTTGTGTGAAATATCGAGACCGAATTAAATCTTGGTATGTAGACGAAAGATAAGATTCATCTCATTTGGAGCACAGTGTTCCGTTGTTTTTAAGAAAAAGGGTGATTGTATTCAAATTAGCTTGTGTTTTTGTTAGATGTACTGATCAAAATGAACATGAAGGTAGATAAACTGAACAGAGTTTGTTGTCCGCAACTGAGAAGTCGGCGAGCTAGTTTTACGAGAGCAGAGTGTTGCTAAAAAGTGACCTGAGAAATTTGTTACGTTAAACGTGAATCGTGTAGTGTACTGTAATTATCCTCTCCAGTTAGCTATGATATGAGCAGAGTCGCCTCACGCGCGAGGAGCGAAGCCCGGGTGTGTGGGGGGGGGGGGGGGGGGGGTACTCCCAAAACATTTGGGTAGGGGTGTGCCGCTGGGCTATAAAACCCCTTACCCTGCACCAGACTACAAAACGCTAATTTTGCGACCCTGTTCCACACTAAATGTTAAAAAGATACCCAGTTCCAGACGATTTTTTCTAACCCAAAAGGCTAAACTAGTAAGCAGCAGTTGTAAAGCTTCTTCAGTCTACGCGTTTCGATTCGAGTAACAATTAACGATACTTGTGCCAACTTCTAGGAAACTGATACCCTGTTCCAGACCAAAAATTGTTGTTTGTTATACCCTGTTGCAGACCAAACTGCTTAAAAACCATACCCTGTCCAGCGGCACGTTCCTATATAGCGTATATAAGGGAGTGCCCCACCCCCCCCCCCCCCCCCCCCGCACCTCCGGAGCGAAGCCGCGAGAAGAAGCGACCAGCATGGCTGCGCAGCTGGCGATTTTGTTGGCGCGCGATGGCAAAATGCGCGCGTGCCGAAGCCATGAACGAAAACGAGGGCAAACCACGCGCGCGAAACTGCTAGCTACGCAGGCTGAAATGTCTGTTTGGAGGAACTTGGAGACGATTGACTTGAAGCATTTACAGTTGTTATAGTACCCTGGGTGAAAAGGTTGTTTTCCTCTGCTCAAACTGAGTGGTGAGTCACGACGGCAAAACCGGAGTAAAACAAAATCGCTTTTTTTTGCTGTCCTTTATCTTCGTCAAGGAAAAAATATCCTCAGACGCCCTGTTGTAGTGGTGTACCAAGTCTACACATAAAGTTCGATCTACGTAGTAGTTTTAGTTAGCATTTCTGTGAAATGTAATTACCTTTTCCAGCCCGCTTTGAATTGAGGTTGATCGCTCACAGCTTCAGTTCAGTTGAAAGACTGTTGATGCAACTGTACCTTGAGTGATTCAAACATAATCACTACATGGTGGAGTCACGTTTTTGCTGTGTGCATGTGTCGAGGAAAGAATAAGACGGAAAAATAACAGATACATGTTGATCTTGGTTGAAAACAACAGTGACGTTAGACTATGTGTTGACATAATAAAGAAATAACAGAATTGCGGTTTCTTTGTAAAGGATGTAAGTCATTAAGTTGCGTCCTTTATTGATAAGAAGATAAAATTTAAGTTGTACCAGTCCAAATGGCTGTTCTGTGGGCTTCTGTGGCTTATCTGCTGCGTTTGGGGGGGGGGGGGGGGGTCTGGGACGGCTGGGCAAGTTCTAATTTGTATTAGTGTATAGTGGGGAAAAATCGAGATTTTCTTTTACCACAATGCATCTTTTTGCGTGACATTATAGCAGGAAGCAAGATGAGAACTGTTCTTTGATGGATTCTTGTGTAATAATTCGTCGTCTATTTATAATATGTCAATAATTTTTTGCGGCGTGTAATTGGTCGGGTTATTACACAATTACAGAGATAAAGGCAAATAACTTTGACAGTTTGGCAGGGTTTTTTTTCGGTTTCTCAGGTTTCTTACTTTCGTGAAGTCAAATCCCTTCGTTTTGACTGTGATTGAAACGCCTCCGTATTAAGCAACGTCTAATGACTGCAATAAAAGCCCAAGGAAGTGAAACTTTTGTGCTACGCCTGTCACGCAGGCTACTTTTGTGTGAGCACAGTGAGCAGAGAACGTTTAGGTCTACAAGGGTCAAACACCGGAAGACAGTTGTCAAACATGTCATGACAAATGAAAATATACAGTGCACAGATAAGGCGAGGTTAACTTTGTGTGAGAGCGGAAAGTGGTCCGTTGTCCGTATTAAGGGCTAATGTAAGATAAACTAGTATACCTGATAGGTAGAAAATGCTGTCCGGGGAAAAAGGAATGCGCAGTATGCGCATAAGTAGAAGTTTGAATGGAAATATAATTTATTTCTTCGGATGAACTATAACCACTGAACGCAACAAAACTTACCAAACAGCAAGATCAGCGAGCAGATTCAATATTACTCCTTTGGAAGCTTTCTTCATTCACTTCGGAAGCTTCTTCATTCACTGAGTGCACAGCACATGACGCTGGTTTACACATGACGCTGCAGTTTATTACTATATGTTAATTGTGTAACCTAAGTCTAAAAAATGTCGTTATCAGTTAAGTGAAGGTATACGATCACTTTAATGATACTCCTTAGAAATCTGTTTCTTAGAGTTTTACAAAGAGCAATCAGCCCCCATGTAAACAAGCTCTTCATAAAACATCTGCAACTCCTTTTGGAGCACCCAACGAGTTTAACGAACAACAAAAGCCGTTGCTTACATTCTCAACAAGCAAGGCCTTCTCGTTGATGTTTAATCTTATATTGACGATTTTTTACGTTGCCGAGAGAAAAAATAGGCCCGCGAGGCGTGCTCATGGCTACTGCATTTTTTACTCAGAGAATGCGCATACATGTAGCCCATGAGCCGATTAAACGAAATGGGTTAGGGACTCTCACGATTTCAATCAGTAAGTTATATTTTTCTCTACCCAGCAGTCATGAATCCACATCATCCCTTTATAACATGTATACTAGACATACTAGATATAAACATTTCCACGCCAATGGCTTTCGTTAACTCTCACCAGACCTCTCAATTGATAATATAGGTCAAGACTTCGTTCTCCGAGTTGTCGCCGTTGAGGATAGTGCAGCAACTTTGTTGGTTTTGTTATTTTTTTCTTTGGTGTATTGCATTTGATAACCCTAGCCCTAAGGCAACATCTCTTGCTTTGGCTAACCACACTAAAATAATCAGGCCCGTGGGGCGAGGGATGCGACAGGTGCGTCCGTGGACCGATGGCTGAAAATAAAGTGAATGAAAAGCTCTAATTCGCTAACTGGTGTAGTCTGGAAATGAAGCCTGAATCAACGAAGATAACATCGAAGGTCCGCCATTTGTAGATTTGCTGGGTGACATATTAAATTTTGGACCAGATCTTGAGATTCTATAAGCTGAATGTAACGTTAACGATAAATTCGACCTAAAACCCTCATACGGAATTTTAATCCCCAGGCTCTATCAAAATGAGAGAAGACTGGGTACCCCAATAATGAACTGCAAAAGGGCTCAGCATGTGTGTCAATATTGGATAAAATGGACCGAACAGAGCCAGAGGTCACAGAAGAGCGAAATAGAAAGTCGCAGCAAAATCCTGTCAATCGATAGATACATTTGTCCGTAAATTGTAAATTACATGTCACATAAAGTTTCTTGCAATTGTTTGTCATTAATCCATTTTGAATTTAAAAAGTGCAAGAAATTTTTATGTTTATACGTTTGCTTTTTGCTGCCTGGTTTCATATCAAAACGCACGAAATGCGAAATACAGTCGAACCTCTCCACAACGGCCACCTTGGGGACAGAGGTAAGTGGCCGTTGTAGAGAGGTGGCCGTTATGGGGAGGTAGGGGTGTAATATGACACCATTTGTTTTTTTGGGGGGGACAACATTTTTATTTAAAAATGCTTATTATAGCATATGAATACGTAACACAATCAAAATGTATCAATAAAACAGAAACCAAAATGATGTTCAGAACAGGAATGTTAACAAAAACAAAGCTAGTAAAGTACAGTGAGTACATCAGTTTGTACATCGTTTACTTTCTCTTTCGTGAAATTAAGTTGTCAAGGGTTGTTTGCTTGAGTGAGTGGCTGCGAGGTTCTATTTTAATGTGACTTACTGTGCCACCAGGCATTTTTTTTTTTCAATTTCGCAATGCAATTTAAACACAGAGCCTTATCAGCTGTACTCGATTTACGACTGAAATAAAAATACAGTACTGTAAAAGCGTAAAAAAAATGGAAAATAGAAAAAAAATGGGGGCCTTGTACTTTCTAGTATTGTGTGATTCTTCCATCAGTGGCTAAACACGTGCCGCAATATAAGATACTGTATTGCCCGACGATGCGTGGTACAGATGAAGTTGCGTGACCTTTTATTACTGTACGCCAAAAAAGATAGGGTTTTAATGGCCGTTGCCGTTGTGGAGAGGTGGCCGTTGTAGAGAGGTTAAAACAAGAGTGAATGTATGGACTGTCCGCCGGGACAAAAGAAAGTGGCCGTTGTGGAGATGTGGCCGTTGTGGAGAGGTGGCCGTTAGTAGAGGTTCGACTGTATCAAAAATTTCCCGGCGGTACCCCCCTACAAACTCGGGAGGCACTCGAAAGTTAGTACGCGCAAGGAAAAGGAGACATCTTCACGCAGGCTATCCCCTCCCCTTTCGCACTTATTACGGACAGTTTTGTTTGTCCCGACGAAAAGCTCATATATTTTATCTTACATTACAACGGTCACTTTTCCGCTCTCATACAAAGTTAACCCCGCTTATCTGTGCACTGTATATTGTCATGACATGTTTGACAACTGTCTTGCTCACTGTGCTGCGTGGCAGGCGTAACACAAAAGTTTCACTTCCTTGGTCTTTTACTGCAGTCATTAGACGTTGCTTAATACGGACAATTGTTCGTGTCTGTCTTATCCGGGTTCCACTGTACATACGAGGCGTTTCAATCACAGTCAAAACAAAGGGATTTGACTTCACGAAACTGAAAAAAAAACCTGCCAAAAAAACCCCTGCAAACTGTCAAAGCTATTTGCCTTTATCTCTGTAATTGTGTAATAACCCGACCAATTACACGCCGCGAAATTATTGACATATTATAAATAGACGACGAATTATTACACAAGAATCCATCAAAGAACAGTTCTCATCTTGACTCCTAACTAACTGAACTGGGTAATTACAGTACACTGCACGATTCACGTTTAACGTAACAAATTTATTACGTCACTTTTAGCAACACTTAGCTCGCCGACTTGTCAGTTGCGGACAACAAACTCTGTTCAGTTTATTTACCTTCATGTCATTTTGATCAGTACATCTAACAAGACTTAAAACCCAAGCTAATTTGAATACAATCACCCACTGTTTTCTTAAACAACGGAAACTGTGCTCAAATGAGATGATCTTATCTTTCGTCTACAAACCAAGCAGATATAAAGTTCGTCTTTAATTTTAGAAGATATTTTCATATTAAAATCATTCCTCGTTTCGAAAAAAATTTAACACACTTAACAATAGTAGATCTAAAATCCATTTTCTAATATCATTTTGTCACGATGTCCAACGTCAGACTCCCGAAAGCGCGGTGAATTAATTTTCTGCAATCCAGCACGCGGCTTTGATCTTTGTCACAACAGCATTCGCAGCATTCATGCTGACATAACAAAATTCTCAAATCACTCATCACTCATACTCTTCTGATTGTCGTCATACTGTAATATCTTTGTTTACACAGCAGCATTCGCGCTGACATAACAGAATCTAAAAATAATTATATAATTCACTGTGTAAAACTCGCGCCGTGATTGGTTTAGAACTGTTATCTATTAGAGTACAGACGCACGAATGACGTCACGAAGCGGGAAAACGCGCGGGCGCCCTGCCTGCTCCAACAAATCCTTCGCTCAAAACAGAGAAATATTTTCGTCAAACTGGAAATATTCCGTAGGAAATTCAATGTTGTTCAATTGATACGAATTTTAAATCGGCTGTTCAAGCTTGGCTAGAACTTGGAGGAAAATATGATGGTCCTTTAGCTCATAATTTGTGAACAGAATCCGATAAATTTAGCGGGATTAAGCTTATCGTTCGCCGTTTATAAGCGACTTGCAACGGGATTTGGACTGGAATAATTCAGATTGTTTTTCCTCATATCAGGACGGAATAGAGGTTAGTCTCTAAATATTTGCTTTTCGAAACATTTGCTGAGTTGAGCTGTAGTTTATTTTAAGCCGTTTAGTTTTCACAAAGTTTTATTTGAGTGCATGAAAACACTGTGGCCTATAAAACTCGATGTTTGTTGACATAATTTTTATCGGCTTATTTAGCGTACATTCAAGTGAAAATCCGAAGCGAATATCTCCAAAATTATATAAAACAAATAGATTCCATGTTGCCGTGGGTCTGTTCAGTAATAGATCACAGAAGACGTCAAAATGTGGTAAGAACATCAGTGACCAACGAGCCGCTGCGGCGAACCACAACATATCAATCACGTAGAAACCGAAAACCTCTGTTGTTGCTGTGAAATTTTGCATTCAACTCCTCGACAATCTTTTAAAACCAGTACTTTCTAAAGTTTTTACTCTCCTGCCTTCGTGGTATGATACACAAACTGATTAACTAGATATTTCTTCTTCTCGGACTGAAATTTTAAACGACTTGCATGTTTCTTGCCGCTTTTCCCGACTGTCACTGTCACTTTTTAGCGCAAACTTGTACCCGATCGGACGTGCACTGTTCACTGCTTGTAAAGCAAATTGTGCTACTCAAACATCAGTATAGGTGCTGCTAGCAGGTAAAATTTTGGACCGGTACAAGTTGTACGGACCGAGGCAAGCGAATAATCATCGCTGTAACCTTGAGATTAATGTGTGTGAATTGACGAATCTGTCAGTTTTGACGCTTGACAAAATTTTGTCCTGCTCTGGGGCAGGATGACGGCGCCTTTGAAGTTTGGTAAGGCTTGACAAAATTTTGGTAGGAAAAAAATCGCCGTTCGCACTTGTGAAACGGAACTGAACTCAAAACGTTAAAGTTGTCCACGATGTTTCTGGGGTTCCCTGTTAATGAAAAATCAACAATCATTTCAAGAATTTCATTTGGAAGGACCTCCATGGAAGGAGCCTCGTAATTGCTACCAGTATCATCCATCTCATGTCCAACTGAATTCATATCTTCAATTATATGTGACTCCTCCATCTCATTATGTGCAGCTGAATTCACACTAAAAACAACAATCGACAAGTAACAATATTTTCTTTACAAAAAAATAGGTTTTTTCGAATGGAGCGGAGATTAGTTCATCTTCTGTCATCTGTTCGTTATTGATAAGATAGCTACGAGATTGTTAATTGATGTCGTTGGTGATAAAATGGTTTCAATTTTTACGTAAACAAATCTCTTTGTCCTTGGTGGAAAGATAAACTGCACATGTCAAAGATTGCAAAAGTTATCTTTCCATCAACAATAAAGAGATGACACAGCCTTTTAGTTGCAGTAAAAATTGAAACCACTAATACTTGAGATACCGTTTCAATCACGTCACCTCTCTTCGTCAATAAAAAACAGATGAAAGAAACGTAAAATTGAACCCTGCCATTTGAATAATATTGGGGAGAAGTCACACAATACAACACTCACATTCATAACAACTACTCATTCTAGAAACACAATTTCAATCACAGGGACGAACACCTTTTTACGTCTAAAAATTTATCTTTCCATAAAAAAAAAAGGAGATGACACAGACTTTTACTAAAATAACACTTGAAACAACTAATTGTCACAATACCATTTACATTACGTCAATTTTAAAACCTGCCTTTATATGATGACAAAACCCTTGACGGTCTTTTACTTGAAAGAACAATTTAAATTAATTATTTCAATCACGTAAGCGTACAACTTTTACATGTACAATTTATATTGCCATCAACAACAAAGAGATTATATCGTCTTTTATTTGGCGTAATTTGCAAAGTGTTTGATGACACAGCACCATTCGCGCTGACATAACAAAATTATATCATTACTCACTCTATACAAATTGTTATTTGAAAACTTGGATGATAAAACTTTCAACACCACGCTCTGCAAGTTTTCCAACGGTTGAAAAGGTACTACATCAAAAAATCACAACTATTTCGTAAAACATCAATACTCTACTCTTGTACATGTAAACAACTTCTCGTGTAAAGCTTCACCTATACCTAATAACACTTACAAAGAAGTCACACTAACTACGTTGATGACTAGAAGATAAATAAACATCAGATCATACGACGAACATTCGCAGGATTATAGTAAGCTTTCAGTGCATGACAAAATTGAACCATCTAAATGGACAGTAACCTAGAAAAGCTAACTACGTTGATCAGTGACAGATTAACGACCATCATACACAACCTTTTAGCTTATGAACTAAGAAATACTCAGAATTGATAAATAAGCTTGTCAACTTATTCTCGTCGGTTAATTACTAATATGCAAAGTTTAACTGATAAAATATGCTCGTACCCTAGACGAAAAACACACTGACGGGTGAAATTTGGTTCACAAGTTTAGATTTAAGAGTCAACGTGATCTGTATTATTCAATAGAGTTTAAAATATATGTCAATTGAGTCATGTGTGCTGTTATTTTGTCATTCCGGGCTGTTTAAGACTTTTTTGGGCGAGATGAAAAATTCGGCCTCCTCCCGGCGGGACCACCCTACAAACCCTACAAACTCGGGAGGAACTCGAAAGTTAGTACACGCAATACCCCCAATACGAACAACCGCTTATTACGGACAGTTTTGTTTGTGCCGACGAAAAGCTCATATATTTGATCTTATACATTAGCCCTAAATACGGACAACGGACACTTTTCCGCTCTCAGTGATACAAAGTTAACCTCGCTTATCTGTGCACTGTATATTTTCATTTGTCATGACATGTTTGACAACTGTCTTCCGGTGTTTGACCCTTGTACTGACCTAAACGTTCTCTGCTCACTGTGCTAAAACAAAAGTAGACTAAGTGACAGGCGTAGAACAAAAGTTTCACTTCCTCGGCCTTTTATTGCGGTCATTAAACGTTGCTTAATACGGAGGAGTTTCAATCACAGTCAAAACAAAGCGATTTGACTTCAAGAAAGTAAGAAACTTGAGAAACAGAAAAAAAACCATGCAAAACTGTCAAAGTTATTTGCCTTTATCTCTGTAATTGTGTAATAACCCAACCAATTACACGACGCAAAATTATTGACATAGACAACGAATTATTACACAAGAATCAATCAAAGAACAGTTCTCATCTTGCTTCCTACTATAATGTGACGAAAAAAGATGCATTGTGGTAAAAGAAAATATAGATTTTCCCCCACTATACACTTATACAGATTAGAACTTGCTCCGTCGTTTCACCCTCACATGGCAGAAAATAAGTCACAGAAGCTCACAGAACAGCCATTTGGACTGGTACAACTTATCAATAAAGACGCAACTTAATGACTTACATCCTTTACAAAGAAACCGCAATTCTGTTATCTTATGTCAACACATAGTCTAACGTCACTGTTGTTTTCAACCAAAGATCAACATTCCGTTCTTATCTTTCCTCAACACATGCACAAATGCACACAGCAAAACGCTCGACACTACGTACAAGTGACTCCACCATGTAGTGATTCTGTTTGAATCACTCATAAGAACAGTTGCATCAACAGTCTTTCAACTGAACTGAAGCTATGAACGATCAACCTCAATTCAAAGCGGGCTGGAAAAGGTAATTACATTTCACAGAAATGCTAACTAAAACTACTACGTAGATCGAACTTTATGTGTAGACTTCGTACACCACTACAATAGGGTGTCTAAGGATATTTTTTCCTTGACGAAAATAAAGTACAGCAAACAAAAGCGATTTTGTTTTACTCCGGTTTTTGCGTCGTGACTCACCGCTCAGTTTGAACAGAGGGGGAAAAAAAGGAAACCAACTTCGTTACAAAAGTTCAATAATTTGCCTCAAACGTGACCATGCTCATATAATCATAAAAGATACAAGTAATCAACCTAAAAATAGAACAATACAATAGTTTGGACACAACAATCAATGAAGCGAAAATCCCTTTCTTTAACAATTGAGAAGTCATCAACCTAAAAATAGAACAATACAATACATTTCAGAAATTCAAAGAATTTTTACAAAAAAGTCTTACGAACAAAAAAGTCTTACGAAGGAATGTTACAAAGAATGCTTCGACGACGACAATAATGGCCACTTGCGCAAGCGCAGTAGCCATAAAAAACACGAAAAGAATATATTTTGATCGCATGACTCATTGAGTTGTTTGGGGCCAAAAATACTCGACCGTATATCTTTTGATCGCATTAAATTAGTGGCTTAATTGCATTCACGTCAACACCTTGACAACGAGTGTCGCTGTTGCCGCTACTGACTCGTACTCCAGGAC
Organism: Desmophyllum pertusum; assembly: GCA_029204205.1. Lineage (NCBI taxonomy): Eukaryota > Metazoa > Cnidaria > Anthozoa > Scleractinia > Caryophylliidae > Desmophyllum > Desmophyllum pertusum. The sequence continues at coordinate 2,484,285 of MU827307.1, read as the reverse complement.
GACCTTTTTGCACTGGCTCCAATGCAAAAGAATAATTATCTGCTACGTTAACTCCAACAGCCACTGGCGAAGTGTGCAGCTGTCGTTTAATAGAGCAGCCTGTGTTCGACCTCGTCGAACTTTCAGTTGTCGATTATTGATTATTATCGCGAACTCTCACGTTTCACCGCCTCCAGGTTTCTCTGTCAGTGATCTTCTTTTGAAACCTTTCCCCACGGGGGTGAGACTCCCCAATAATTATTTTTTTTTCTGTCTTCTTTTTGTCTTGAACGGGTTATATATTTTACGATTTTTTTGGTCTTAAACGGGGAATATATATGCAGGGTATGATTTTGAAGCTTTTCGTCGGGACAAACAAAACTGTCCCGTAATAAGCGGGTGTCCGTATTAAGCGGGTGTGCGAAAGGGGAGGGGATTGCGTGTACTAACTTTCGAGTGCCTCCCGAGTTTGCAGGGGGGGTCCCGCCGGTAGGAGGCCGAATTTTTTAATCTCGCCAAAAAAAGTCTTAAACAGCCCGGAATGACAAAATAAACAGCACACATGACTCAATTGACATATATATATAAACTCTATCAGAGGTCTATAACTAGAGGTTTCATCTAGCATTGCGCGCGGCCCATCAGATTCGCAGTTAGGCTATTTTTAGACATTTTCGCGCGAAACCAGCAGCCAATCACGCCACAAAAATGGTCAGTGAACGCGCCAGCTCGACAATTTTTGTTCAAGACGGTTTGTTCGTCGATTGAAGCGCTGGCTAAAATTATTAAGTAAAAAACCTTGGCCCTTCTAAATCAAACAAAAGTTAATTCCACTAAATAATGTACGAAGTTTGAAACGAAATATTTAATGGGAAATGCCTGTAAAATGTACAAACTAATGCGACTGAAAGAGCACTAAAGGCAGCCTGAAATTAATTTACGGGAAGATCAGACAATTATTTAAGCTTAATTCGTCCAAAAAAATGAAAACCTGTTTACAACACAAGTTTAAGCTTCGGTCTATTCAGTATTGTTACCTTGTATTTCGAAGAGGCTTGTCAATTCCAGCTGAATTAAGGTTTTAAAATCAGCACAATAAATATCCATGGATCAGATATACGGCAGTTCGTCACGCGTTCGTGACAGTCAATCATTCAAAGATCACTTCACAGTGAAATTCTCTTCGAAGACCACTCTCTTTCTTTCCATCCATGTAGATATTGAGGGTTTCCTTTGTTCTTTTACTTCAATGAACTTGATTTTAAGCTCAGACGTTCGTTAATTCTGTAGTCGCGCAAGTTTTGCCCGCCGTATACATGTAAACAAGTGAAACCTTCGGCTGCGTATAGCTGTCCGTTCAACTTGTAAAATGAATATAATGTTCAGCTCCACAATTATTTCGAATCTTCCCATGTTAAGCTAAACCATCTGCACAATTTTCCAGAATATACGTAGCTTTGGAGAAATTGAGTGAACATTAATCCGCGGAGAAAACTTTGTCTTGCTTTCTTTTCATTCAACTTGCCAACTGGACACCGCGCCAGAAGTTTTGCCGCCGAATTCATACAAATCATGCTTCATTTAGATTTAACTGAAAAATCACTCAGTCGACTTATAGTTTTACAAAAAGTATACCGAAGTTTGACCTAAATTTAGTGAAGTATTTTAAACAATTATTTACATTCTGCTGTGACGCTTTTCGCTTTTCCTTGGCCGGCAAAGTTTCTGCCTTTGAGTAGCGCTCGCATATCATTAAAAATGGTTTAACGTGATTGGCTGCTGGTTTCGCGCGAAAAATGTCTAAAAATAGCCTAACTGCGAATCTGATGGGCCAAGACCCAAATACCAGAGATGGAAACCTCTAGTTATAGACCTCTGACTCTATCTGAATAATACAGATCAAGTTGACTCTTAAATCTAAACTTGTGAACCAAATCTCAACCGTCACAGTAAGTCTGTAGTTCGTGACCTAGAATAATGTAAACACTGGACCACTCAAACATAGGATGGTCTGCCTGTGGTATAAACATAAACATTTCTTGCACTTTTTAAATTCACAATGGATTTTTGACAAACGAGAAACTTTATGTGACATGTAATTATACAATTTACGGACAAAGGTATATATCGATTGACAGGATTTTACTGCGGCCTTTCTATTTCGCTCTTCTGTGACTTCTAGCCTATGAATAGGCTCCGTGAAAGCGAGCCGCACGAAGTCTGGGAGAGAGGGCCCCTTTCTCTCTCTCCCAGTCTTCGCGCGGCTCGCTTTTCCTTTCACCCATCGCGGAGCCTATTCATAGTGACTTCTGGCTCTGTTCGGTCCATTTTATCCAACCACACATTTGACACACATGGCTGAGCCCTTTTGCAGTTCATTATTGGGGTACCCAGTCTTCTATCTCATTTTGATAGAGCCTGGAGATTAAAATTTCGGATGAGGGTTTTTAGGTCGAATTTATCGTTAACGTTAAATTCAGCCTTTAGAATCTCAAGATCTGGTCCAAAATTAAATGTGTCACCCAGCAAATCTACAAATGGCGGACCTCGATGTTATCTTCGTTGATTCAGGCTTCATTTTCCAGTTAGCGAATTATAGCTTTTAATTCACTTTCTTTTCAGCCATGCGGTCTACGGACGCACCTGTCGCACCCCTCGCCCTACGGGCCCGATTATTTTAGTGTGGTTAGCCAAAGCAAGATATGTTCGCCTTAGGGGTAGGGTTATCAAATGCAATACGCCAAAGAAAAAAATAACAAAACCAACAAAGTTGCTGCACTATCCTCAACGGCGACAACTCAGAGAACGAAGTCTTGACCTATCATTGAGAGGTCTTGTGAGAGTTGAGCCATGCACGTGGCAAACATGTAGCGGGTTTGCGTGACGAATTCAAATTCAAAGTTTGTGCTTGTTTTATGTAATTGTTCATGCATTATTACATTTACATGTATCTAAAACTATTATAGCAACAACCTGTAGTTTGTTTATAATTCACGGAAATCAGACAATAATGTCGTCACTTCACTATTCACATCTTATATTTTTCGCGTGACAACTTGTTATGTAAATAAACAGCCAGGGAAATACTTGCAATTAAAAGACTAAAGGCTAGTAACCAAACCCAGGTGTTCCCCTCCCGCTTACTCGAATTGGCACGAAATGACTTCCTGAGATAGGAAGAGCCGGCACACAAACCCGTTCCCAGGCTCCCAGGTGAACGTACGTAGGAACTAAGCTGAAGGAATTACCAGGTTTAAGTTTTAATTTAAATCAAATTGCTTTTAATGAAAAAGAAATGTGACTCTTTCAATCTTTCGGTTCCTATTAACGAATTTGTGTATGCATTCGCAATGTTTAACGCCTGAGAAAAATAATTAACTTTCACACGAGATTTATTTCACACACGTAATTATTAATTAAATATTAAAATATGTAACTTCAGAAACAACGAATCTTGGCAAATATTTGCCAAATAAAAATGTTTACATTAAAATAACCGTCACACATATGTATATACAGTGGATTGGGCTGTCATTTCTCTCATCACAAGAAACTAATAACTAAATATTAAGTAAACTAACCTCAATTTCCAAAGTTTTCAGTATTGATTTCCTTGAAGACTAAACCTTTTAAAACAGCAAAGCGTCTAGCCCAAATACAGTTGTAAACAAGTCCATCTTCCGTTCATCCGTATTCCTATTTCCCATCGTAATCATTCCATTGCGAGACTGCATCTTATGTTTTAGTATCGACTTGTTAATTTTTCGCGGCATTTCCGAGAATCCACCTTACTGATTGAAATCACGAGAGTCCGTAACCCATTCCGTTTACTCGGTTCATGGGCTACATGTATGCGCATTCTCTGAGTAAAAGTTGCAGTAGCCATGAGCACGCATCGCGGGCCTATTTTTTCTAAGTTTTGTCGTATCGTTCGCTAAAGTTTTGTAATCGAAAGTTTATGATTTCATGGCCTCACGAATTTCCAAAGCGTGGAAGGCCGAAGGCTTCAGGACAAAAGAAGAAAATTATTCTTCGCGAGTCGATATTCGACCTTTGGAATGCGAGGAAAAGTATAGGCATGGTATTGCAGGGTTAACTCATAGCCAGTTTGCCGAGTTGTTGTTGCGCCAAGAAAGCAGACGTCCGAGATGCTCAAATCGAGACACAGATACACAGGACGGCTTCCGTCTTCGCTGTCTTCTTCCGACTGCACGTATTGCAGAACACATTTGTGGTAAATTAAACACATTCAGAGACCAAAATACAAACGAAAGATTTATTCTTCGATACACAAAGTATGAACTAAAATTTAAATGAAGAGAAACTCGCCACTCAGTCCGCGGAAGGAACGACAACATTTGTTCCGATTGATTCCTTGCTCGCGCGGATTTCATTCCGTCTGGTGCGAACATTTGCCACTGGCGAGCCGTAAAATTAATGTTCACGGTTACCTGAAGAGGATCAATTTCAGTTTCTACATCTATTTCGACGTCCGCATTTGTAACGTTTTCTCCTGTACTGCTCCTGTACTGTACAGCTATTTCTTACATGAGATCACCGGCAACATGTAATGTAATACCGGAATTCCAGTATATCAACAAAAACAAAGGAGTGGCTGACTAGGGTCCTTTAAAATTTCGTCAGCATTGAGTTTTTCCTAGTGGCAATTTGTTAAATTTCATCACATGTATTATACTTGCGTCGTGCAAATCCAAGATGGCGTCTTAAAATGCGCCCCTGACATGCGCCCCAGTCGTCTCTCTTGTCTCCTGTTAATATTTAGCGCGGCCGAGGGGAGCACAAGGGGCCGATGGGAAGGAGGGAAAGGCGGGAGACGACTGGCAGATCCTGTTTCCAAGATGGCGGACAGAGCAATGGCGGCGTTTTGATGAAATAGGCGCTATTAAAAGATAACGCTTTCCGCCGCCCTTTGAAGCTAAAATCTGCTCTGCCGTAAACAATCGCGAGGTTTTGTTTGCAGTCAAAGTCTTATTTGCACACCACACAACTCTTCTACGCAGTTCTACGACGATTGCCGTTTACTTCTGGTACAGAGACTTCAGACAAACTAGATCGTTTCCAAAATACTTCCCTTAAGCGTCTACGGACTTGTATTTATTTCTCATTTACACGAGAAAGTAAAACTTCAACTGAAAGCTACGTTTAAACGTCTGTTTCCTTTCGCTCCGTGGTGTCTTACAGTTTCCTGTGGAAGTGCTGTCAGTGGCACCAAACGACAACATTTTCCTGTAGGTGTCAGAACGTCGTTTTTTACGTTAGAACTGTGCTTTTTGTGCAGTTTAATGGATTATTTTTAAACGCTAAGAAAAATGTATCTGTTCGGATACGTTAGCTGAAAAATTTTAGGGATTGAAATCTTATTACCCGAATTTATGAGGTGAATTTCCTTTCCGAAAATCCTAGCTGACCGTTTTTTGTACCAAAACGACATTTTTATCTCTCCGAAAACAAAAGGCATTAATTTTCCAATATTACGAAAGTTCGAGATGAACATTTCCCTAACCGAATATCCGAGGCGATTATAGGCCTTTTGAACAGATATTTCACTGAAATGATCCGTTGGGTGCCCCTGGTGTTGTGGATTATTTGGGTCAAGGGGTCAAACTGATCATGAGAGCTAAATTTAAAATCTCATATTTTCAAGGATCCGCACTTCAGGCCTTTAAATCTCTCAATGAACTTACTGCCGAAAAGTTATAGCCTTTGCCGTGCCAATTTATTCTGGAATCGAGCGGCTCAGCTAAAATACCCGGCCAGGAATATAAATTACGTAGCATTCGCGGCACTCAAATCACACAGAGAAAATGACTCGCACACTTACACGACGACACATCAATATTGTAATACAAAATTAAGGTTTAATTTAGGGATCCCATACCTCTCAATAAATACAAAAATCATACTTCCTCTCTTCAAATGTTCAGCGCGCGTTTCTGCTTGTAAGCTTATGTCGTCGAAGGGTTGTAAACATCGCGAGTAACTCGACTTTAGAAAGCGTCTTGACCGGTTCGCTGATGTTTCTATTAAATACACCCGTAAAAAATGCCTTTCTAACGGCCAGACATCACTGAAACTTCGTCAACTACACCATTCCACAACTCTGAGTGCATGGAAAAGAAATAATCGAAGAAATACGGCCTCGCGCAACTTTTCGACTCTTGGCACAACTTTTCGACTCACGATCTGCCAGTCGTTTCTCTTCTTCGCTTTCCTCCTTCCCAGCATCCCCCGCGTCTTGCGACTCCCAACAAAGGAGACAAGAGAGACGACTGGGGACGAGTCAGCCCCTGACAACGAAATTCAACCTCCGCTTCTCCAAAACCCGCAAACGGTGGACTCTTATCTTTTGGAATCGATCATAATAATGTTTTATCTACTAGCTGGCTGTAAACGAAGGCGACTTTATTGTTTACGACTCAGCCAATTGTACTACCTTAAGTGTTAATAAATCACAATACCATCCGGCCTTACTCAGTTAGCATATTACTCAGTTAGCATCTAGCTCCCGGCTACGTATTTAGGTCTCCAATTCTGACATGAACCCTTAAAAGTTATTGAGTCAGACGCCAAACAAATGATAGCACACACTAACTTTCAACCGCTTTATTTATACATTTTGCTGCTTAAAAAAATATACTCGCAATTCTACTATTTACTGCGGTTATTCCTAAGTTATAAAACGCCACGCCAATGTAGCCTGCCAGCCAGCCAGTGTTTTGATTGGCTGACGGGAAGTAGCTGTCTCTTTCAATACTAAAAGGTGGCAAACAAATCTGAATATGACCTAAAATAAGGATTCCGCCTGCCCACTTGTTTACTCCCCAAACATTTGGGTGGGGGTGTGCGGTATGCTTCTGGAAACCCTTACCCTATTTCAGACCAAAATATTTCGGGGAAAATTTTCCCATTTTTACCGTAAAAATAGCAAAATCTATACCCTATTCAGAAGAGTAGGAAAAACATACCCTGTTTCAAAGCAAAAGTCTTTATCCGTTTTTCAGACCAAAACGACTCAAATACCATACCCTTTGGCACCGCACATACCTATTTAGCTTATATAAGGGAGTACCCCTTTAACTTAATCTAATAATACTCTTTATTCATGTAAACTTTAATACCAATTATTCCGTGAAACAGTATGAAATAAAGTTTAAACAAATGACTTGACCTGACTTGACTTTACAACAAACGCAAGTTTCGTAATCAGAGCCAATCTTAATTCGAACATACAAACATTCAACCATCGGTACCAAGCTTAGAGCTCTGATTAGTCACGAGGAGGTTTCGCATTATTTTTAAACCAATTCAGTTAGTGTTCCAACGCCAGGTTACCGCCACCAGCATTTTTTCAGGTTGCCTTAACAGTTCGCCACTACCCATTTATACGCCTGGGTGGAAAGAGACAATGTGAGAGTTTAATAGTGCATCTTGCTTAAGAACACACACAATTAATGACCCTGGCCAGCGCTCGATCCCGATGCCAACGTCCTAACCATTAGGCCACCGCGTCTTACACAGGAAAGTGAACTTAATTGATCTATAATCACTTGTGTATAATCTGTAGTTGATTTTCCTTAACCTGCGATCAGGCTTCCTTCACCCTAAGAAAAACGAGGGAGCGAAAAAATAGTAAAGAAGCGGAAGCGGGCGAGGAGGGAGGGAGGAGGGTCTGATCGCAGGTTAAAAGTTTTCATACATTATGTTTTCACAAAGTTATCTTAAATGCGGCTTTATAACCCAAACAAATTAAAACTACGAATCTTATTAAAAAAAGAAAGGATCGTCAAAAGTGTAGATTTCTAAAAATCATCCGGTCTGATCTTCATTTCAGCTCTTTTAGCTGAATTGCTCGAGTATGTAATCCACCTAATACTCTCACTACCGAGTATAGTCCGTGATGATAGACTCCATTCAGGTTGCTGTTGTAACACGAGCGGTACCACCAGGCTCCATACACCGCACAGTTAGAGCCATGGGAATCGTTATCTTGATCTTTTGTTGAGAATGGATAACCATTATGATAAGCCAGCGAATCTGTAGCGGTTCCTAAACCAAATAAAGCAGAAAGCAAATGACATGTAGTATCATATTTATAATAAAGGCCGAACATTTTAAAACGTGATTGTTGGAACGACCTTGTATTCGTCTGAAATACTGACATTCCTATATATGTAAAAAAAAAATATCGTTTTCAAATATGGCAAGTGTAAACAATTGATATTTATATCGTTTAGCGCGGGTGGACAGAAGTAGGCATTTCAACCCAATTTTCTGCCAAAGTGTTCATCGAGGGCTCGTTGTGTTACCTTGTCGACGAACAGGTTACAAAACTTTGACTAACGCCCTCGTTTCTAATAGCGAGGCCAGCTTTTTCTAGCGTAGCCTGCGGGGATACCTCTCAGAATGTTGGCTAATATGTGACGTCACTGAAAGCCGATATCTAGTACTTCGCTATACTCGCGCGTTTTTGTGTCTAATTTATGAGCTAAAATCGAAAACACATCAATTAGTGTAATCTATCAAAAACAAAGAGTCACAAAGTGCAGATGGCAATGGCAAAAGGCATTACAGCGATCACCAATCATACGCGACCCTCAGAGCAAAAAGGCTAGACGAAAGTTGTGTTTTTGCGGGACGTCAATCAACTCCGCCTCTGCGCTCCTAAGTTGTATCAGGGCGCTTATATATAGGGCGGTGCAACGCGCACTGTGCTCTTGTGCGATGTTTGATGCGGAGTGAGACTGGGTTTGAGCGCCTTCGAGAGCGCTCGCGTTCAAAACATGTCGGCAAATGAATTTCAATAGCTGATGCAGAAAAGGGATTGCTACAAGAAAAGGTACGGGATTCCACTTAGTTTTTGTACAATGAAACATGTCAACAGGTTGGTAAAGCTGTAAGCAATAAAGAACGGGTTCGATATGTAAAATCAACAACAATTTTATTCAAAATCAGTCGAGCTGCTTCGAAACGCGTTGCTCTTTTAGTGTGGGCGCGAAAAGACAGACGTTAATTGCGTGCGATCTAAGTCAAATAAATCGGTAACTTTCGCTATGAATAGAGCGGCCCTTTGCTTTTTCATCGGTGTAAATTTCATTTTGAACTTTTTTGAACTTTTTGAGTTAGACGCTCTAGACGTCAGTGCACAGTTGTTCTCTCATAATATGGTGAAATTGGTCATTTGACGTTGCTGTTTTGCAGACCGGACGGCTAAGAAATGTACCAATATGTAAAACGCAAATGCAGAACCATTGTACTGCTGAATTAAACCTCAAGTGCACGAGAACGCCACAAAACAATAGGTTTAATTAGCAGTACAATGGTTCTGCATTTGCGTTTTACATATTGGTACATTTCTTAGCCGTCCGGTCTGCAAAACAACAACGTTAAATGACCAATTTCAACTTATTATGCGATAACAACTGTGCACTGACGTCTAGAGCGTCTAACTCAAAAAGTTCAAAAAAGTTCAAAATGAAATTTACACCGATGAAAAAGCGAAGGTTGCTCTATGTATACGCCGAAAAATACCTTTTGTTTTGTTTGGTTTAGATCGCACGCAATTAACGTCTGTCTTTTCGCGCCCACACTAAAAGAGGCAACGTGTTTCGAAGCCAGCTCGACTTATTTTTAAATAAAATTGATTTGCACTAAAAGCCCCTTTTCCTTCATGTATACACATTTTTCTGTCCCCCTTTTTTGGCGCGAAAAAATGAAGCCGCGCCAGGCCTGGGCACAAGATCCGAAAGCCAATCAAAAGGCGAAACTTATATTTTTTTTAAACTATTTAATATATACGTTATAGAGTGTGAAACAGAAAGCCGAACTCGTGAGAACGACTGTGAAAATCGAAAGCTAAATCATTGACCGAGACACTGGGAAACATAATTTGTAAGTATTCAAACGATGTTAAAAGGAATTTGTGGACTACTTACTCACCGATAATTATTTATTTGTCATTTCAGTTGACTATATATGTATATTAAAGACACCATTCTACGAAAGTGAGCATCGTGGAGTCTTTTGATCTACTACTAGTGCAAAACCCATCCTATGTCTTCGTCAAGTGTAATCTCCAACCATAAGTAGCGACTCACCAACGTAGGAGCGAAACAGTCAAAAATTATACATCTCGAAGGTTACACACCGCCTGATTCCGAAGGATCACTGAGAAGATAACATCGCGACAAAGACTCACTTCAAGAACAACCGACAGCCAAGCTGAGAAGCGACCGTGCGACTGACCGATCTTGAAGAGAATTCGCCCTCGAAACATTTTCAAGGACAACTGACTGTACAAGAACCACAAGCGACCGACCGTTCTCGAAAATAAAATAATATCTTCTCACCTTGGAATGCAAAATAATTGCAATAACTTCACACCAATTGCTTTCAAAGATAACCGATTACTGCGCTGACAGGAGCGACCGACCGACCGTCCTTGCAACATTTAACACTTAACCGTGAATGCACTTCTTATTTATTTGACGTCCGTCAACGCGATCGTTCGAATTTTGGAAATCAACAGAAGACAACGAACGCTCACACCACCAAGTTTTGCATAAAGAGAAGTCTACAGGGAAATCTTATTTGCATATAAAGAAGAACAATTAAAAAATCGTTCAAGATGCCACCAAAGGTGGACGTCAAGACGCTAAATAGGAAAAATGGAAAATGCCGTACGATCTCTCTGCGAATTGATTGAAGAATTCGAAACAGTTACTCTGTAAAACCAGAACTTGAGAGACTCGAATCGGTTTTCAACCAAGTTGAACCAAAAATACAGACTAGTTAAAAAACAACAAGAAGCCGTTTTCGACAGATTGGTAGAGGAGGGCTATGCGGCGGAAGATGAACAAGTGCTAACCATCAGGAAACTGAGTGACAAGGTTAAAGCCGATTATCTCCAAATCGCTCTGATATATGCAGCATACCAAACCGAACATAGTCTAAAAAAAACTCCTGACAACACTGAAACCTTAGATGCGATGACGTCAGCAGTACAAAAGATGGCGGAAACGATGAGTTCAAAGCCAAATACAAGCGGCCTAGAGCGATTATCAGTCCCAAGTTGGGATGGAACCCGTAGAACATACCCAACTTGGAAACGAGAGTTTAACCATTGGATGTCGAAATACAGTCAAGACAAAGATGAACAATTACAGCGTTTTCGAAAGGCAATGCCTAAAGCATCTTTCTGGACGGAACAGGTCAAAACCTGTAAGAACATCGACAGAGCCTGGGAGGTCCTCGATGTTGAATTCGCAAACAAGCGAAAGCTTATGGATGAACTGTTAGCCGAAATTATCAGCCTCAAACCAATCAAAAGAGACACAAAATCTCTTACCCGCTATGCGACAACAATTTCTGGATACGTGAACGACATGGAGGACAATGATTGTTCGGTATCAGATGCATCAGAAGCTCCGTTTTTCATGTCTCAGCTCTTATCCAAGCTCGACGCAAGAGACAACGCCAATTTCGGAAGAGAGATGCTGAGAGCAGGCAAAGAAGAAAATGTGTCAAACCTGATTTCCTGGCTACATCAAGAAGCTAGCCTACGTTCAAGAGGAAAGCGAGATGACACAGACAACGACGATAGAGAACCGAAGCTCAGGGGTGTAAACCCCAGAAAGACAGACAACCATGCTGCCAGTGATGAAGCCTCAAAACAAGATAGATGTCCTCTTGGGTGCTCAACAAGGCACCTCCTTCCCGCTTGTCAGTTGTACCAGAACTCGACTGTAAACGAAAGATGGCAAATTGTCAAGCTAAACGGAAGATGCCGCAAGTGTCTCAGACTTCACCACACTTATGACTGCAGTAAACCCGACGGCACAACCTGTGATAAGTGTGAAAGAAATCATCATCGTTCGCTACACAACGAACCAACCAATTCAAGTTTGACTCCAAACGCAGTACCGTTTCGCAGCCAATCGCAAGATGTCTTGACCACAGCAGAAAGCAACAGCATCCAAGAGAATGCTACTCATCAGAAAAGAGAGTGTAAACGTACCACTGGCCTATGCCCTGTCCAAAAGGTTAAAGTCATGGACGTAAATGGAAATTTCATAGAGATTCTAGCAATGTTAGATTCCGGATCTAACACGAGCCTACTTTCCAAGAATGCAGTTAAGCGATTGGAGTTAACTGGTTCGGCAACACATCTAACTATGAATCTAGCTGGCGGAGAGAAGAAATGTGAAGTCTCGGAGGTCATCGAGATTACAATTGCCTCGCCCACAGAAGAGTATATCAAGAAAACTCTCCAAGTATATACTATCAAGAGGCCTTGCAGTGGCGCAAAAACGATTTCCAGGGAATCTATAGAATGTTACCCACACCTAAGAAAGTCTCGGAGAAGCTGCACCTTTCGGGAGGTGCCATAGATCTCCTAATCGGAACTGACTTTGTGGACGCCTTCGTCGATGTTCACACAGTGTCTGGAGAGCCCGGAGAACCCATCGCGAAACGAAATTGCTTTGGGTGGTACATGATAGGACAGTTTGACTCTAACACAGAGAGCAGATCTGGTATTCAATCGGTGGAAGTGGGAACAGTGAGCATCGCGGAGGATATAAGAAAGTTGGTTCATCAAGATCTGCTGGGAGTCAAACCAACAGACCTCTGTACATGCAGCGAGAATGTGTTACGTGAAAAACAAGTTTATTGAATCAATTTCGGATTCAACCTCATTTGTCGACGGAAGAATTCAGGTGAAAATGCCCTGGAACGAGTGTGGACCCCCAAAACATAGTAACCATGACATTGCACTTAACGAATGTACGCTGCCGAGAAATCCTTTCAGAAGAAAGATTGTTTTAATGTCGTCGATGAGGAGGTCCAGAAGTTGTTGGACCAAAACTTCGTCATCAACATTCCAAATGAACAAGTCGATCACAGCCAACCAGAATGGTATCTGCCTCTGCAAGCCGTCTTCACGCCAGAGAGAAGTACAAAAGTCCGGCTTGTCTTTGATTCGTCTTCCAAAGACCCAGCAATCTTAAATGAGAGAAAGACGGAAAAGCCTTCCAAACACCAAACAGCCTCTGCAGATATTCACTCAAGTTCAGCAAGTTCAGCACAAGACGAGACTCAAGAAAACCCTATCCTCGATCATTTGCTGAAGACCTGTTCTACATTTCCGAAGATACAGAGAAGTCTGGCTTACGTTCGCCGATTTGTTCAAAATGCAAGAAAGAAGAATATCAAGTCAGGACCAATATCCGTTCAGGAACTGAAGGACTCAGAGAATCAACTTCTCAAATGGAGTCAATTACGCCTAGATGTGTCCGAGCGTTGACAAGAAACTGATCGCGAAAATGGATCAGAATGGACTACTTCGAGCCCACGGACGACTTGAAGATGTCAGGTCACTCCCAAAAGAAATGAGGAATCCGGTTCTCTTGCCACGTGACCACCAGCTTGTGAACTTCCTCCTGCGCCATTTACACGAAAAGCGTGGACATTGTGCCTACAAAAGCCTAATTCACGAAGCTAGAAAGAGGTTCTGGACCATTGGACTCTGCGACATGTCTAAAGTCCTCACCTCAAAGTGCGTCATTTGCAGAAAGCTACGCAAGAAACCGCTCGACCAGCTTATGGGACAAATTCCAAGTCTAAATGGAGTCGTTGAAACACTCATAAAGTCCGTCAGACAAGGCCTTAATTCTACATGCAAGAATCAAGCCTTCACTGAAAAGCAATGGAGACCATTTCTATCTGAGATGACCTACATGATCAATGGACGTCCCTTGTATCCGAGTTCTGACAACGTTTGGAAAAGTCCGTCAATCACTCCGAACGACATCCTCATTGGTCAGCACATTCCACCACCCCAACCAGAGCTCCCAAGAGATCCCAATTGAAGATGGCCCTCATTATCAACACTTACCCGGGAAACGATGGCCTGATCAGGAAAGTGAAAATAAAGACTCAGAATAGCGAATATAACAGACCCATCCACAAGTTGTGCCTAATAGCCATAAAAACAGGAACTGAATGCGACGCCACTCTAACTAAGGATAAGGGAACAGTGTAGTCGTTACTCAATTAGTGTAAGCCCTAATTTCCGTACTGGGGCGAGTGATTTGCACTAAAAGCCCCTTTTCCTTCATGTATACACATTTTTCTGTCCCCCTTTTTTGGCGCGAAAAATGAAGCCGCGCCAGGCCTGGGCACAAGATCCGAAAGCCAATCAAAAGGCGAAACTTATATTTTTTTTTAAACTATTTAATATATACGTTATAGAGTGTGAAACAGAAAGCCGAACTCGTGAGAACGACTGTGAAAATCGAAAGCTAAATCATTGACCGAGACACTGGGAAACATAATTTTGTAAGTATTCAAACGATGTTAAAAGGAATTTGTGGACTACTTACTCACCGATAATTATTTATTTGTCATTTCAGTTGACTATATATGTATATTAAAGACACCATTCTACGAAAGTGAGCATCGTGGAGTCTTTTGATCTACTACTAGTGCAAAACCCATCCTATGTCTTCGTCAAGTGTAATCTCCAACCATAAGTAGCGACTCACCAACGTAGGAGCGAAACAAAATCGTTGTTGATTTTACATATTGACCCGTTCTTTATTGCTTACAGCTTTACAAACATGTTTGACATGTTTCATTCTACAAAATCTAAGTGGAGATCCCGTACGGTTCTCTTGTGGCAATCCCTTTTCTGCATCAGCTATTGAACTTCATTTGCTGACATGTTTTGAAGGTCTTTTGAACGCGAGCGCACTCGAGGGCGCTCAGTCCCAGTCTCACTCCGCATCAAACATCACACAAGAGCACAGTGCGCGTTGCACCGCCCTATATATAAGCGCCCTGGTTGTATCTAATATTGATAATATTTGAAATCCTGTGTTAGAAACTTAAAGTTTTGATTTATGTTATATTTTTCTCGAAAAATGTGAAAAGAACTGAATATGAAAACAAAGAGACATACCGGAAAGCCCAAAAAAAACAGGCAACAAATTACTTTCCATTTCGTTTTTTTTTTTTTTGTCCGTGATAATATTTCCAGAAACGGAAATTGCTTTTTCGGCGCCTAACTGAATTAAGAGTAATTTTCTGATTACATATAACAGCGTATTTGCCAATGACGAGGAATGGAAATATTATATACACACTACCGATTGATTCTATCAAGAAAAAATGTTCCACAAACTCGCGTTAATAAGAGATGAAAGATACGAAAACTAACCGGTGTAGCTTCCTACGCTCAGCTGGTACTTAGTCCCCTCACTCCCAACCGCAAACACACGTACTCGCGTAAACAGTGTTCCCTGCAATTTTCCAGATCAACACGAAGTTTATATTTCTTACTGCTGGTCAAGCGGTGTATCTTGTCAGTCCCAACCAAAACTCTCCATTCAGGTTACCGAAGCCACGTTTATAGTCGGCCCAGCCGAGGTAGAAATCTACGGAGCCGTTCAGTCTTTTCTGGAACACTGTCCACCCCCCCACCGGCTGTTGTTTGGTCACAAAACACATCAAAGGCACCTGAACCATCAGGGTCGATTGAATAAACACGGCTGTTTCTTTCACCAGATTTGTACCACTCGCCACAGTTTTTATGTGTAGCTAAGAAAGAAAAAGTGATATAACGAGGTTCGTCATTAAGAGCAATACCAATCCAGATTCAGTTATAAACCTATTCAGATGGGCTTTTTTGGATGTGGGGTGGGGGGTATTACGATACAACTAATTATGCAATGAATACGAGATGTATGTCTTATTCCACGTTGATGTAATTGCTATGGAAACAAAACAATTGGCATCACTGCAGCCCGCCATCATGTATCCGCAATCATGATTTTTCTTTGAAAATAAAATAATAGATCAAAACTAATACAAGTTAATAGAAGGATGACAATGAATGGTCCCAAACTCCAGAAATAGTGGAAACATCAAATTTCGGTTGGCAAACGTTTACCCCTTCAAATTGTTTCTCAGATAAATTGATTTCAGAAAACCGGTCATAAAATGATAATGTCTGAAATGTATAAAATTAATTTAAAATTCAACAGACTCAGCTAAAATGGACACATAAAATGTTTCACATCTGAACATTCAGAAAAACAAATTCGTCAATAAAATTTGTATAATCAAAATAACTACAGGCAAATTTAACATACCAAGCTGAGATTTAAACCCACTAAAAGACTAATAAATCAACGCAATAAATCAAATCAGACTGAAATTCGTTGAAGCTTAGAGAACGGCACTCTGCCCACCCAGCTCTCCCGTACTACCGGTTTTATCCAAGTGGTCGTGCTTCTCGACCAGTCATGTCATTATTCGCCCAGACAAAAAAAACCGGCCAGATTAAGACTGAGCCCCCATTGCGGGTGACCAATTAAAAATCGGTACCGGATTATTAACTCGGGGCTTACCTCGTCCTTGGTGGCCCGGGGAATAAAGAGGCCGAACAAAATTGTAAACATGATATTATCACGGGTCGGTTCTTGTTCATGCGTTTCAGGTTTTTTATTTATTTTTTATCGAACAGTTCATATTATCGGTTAAATGGGAGCCTAAAAAACCCCTGCCACAATGAGACGAGTAATTGCATTTTTTGAAAATAATAACTTACTTTTATTGCAGGTTATTTTGCCGTCCCCTGCATAGCCTGGCTGGCATCTACATTTATAGGACCCAGGAACCTTCACACACTGGCCTTGAGCATGACAGGAGAATGAACCCAAGTGACACTCGTCCATATCTGTTTGAACAATATAAATAATATTCCTTGTGAGAATACACCAACCACCAAAAAATATAATTTCAAAGACCTTTTTTAGGTAACTACAATAAGATAAGAACAAAGAAAAGTAGTTATTGAACTAGGGAAACTAAGGTCCGTATTGGGTAATCGGATATTGGTCGAGTTCCTTCCTTCCTTTTTTTTTGAAAGCTTATGGACCTTAAGTTAAATATTCTTCAATATGAAACGAACCGAAGCAAGTTCAATAAAGTTTTTTTTTAATATTATAATTACTCTTTTATAAAGAGCAGGAAACATTCACACACTGGCCTTGAGTATAACAGGAAAATGAACCCAAGCGGACACTCGTCTATATCTGTTAAAGGGCCAACGGACAATACAAAGGTATCTGATCCCGGTGGATCTAATCAGCATTTTTTAGAAGAGAATACAACAAAGAAAGGCTGACTGTACGTTGGGATACAATGTTATAATATATTTTCCAATATTACAAATATTTTACAAACCTGTGCAGTTTTTCCCATCCAGACGATATCCAACAGGACATCTACACGAGTAAGAACCATCACTGTTCACACAAGTGGCGTTCACTGGACAATCTGTAAGACCAATCCTTGCATTCATTGTAATCTGTGTCAAGAAACCATATCAACAATGTTAATTGACACCCTATTTTATAATACATACTACTTTTCACTTTTATAACGTTATGTATTACTGTTATGTATGCACGGCTTTCATGTATTATAGAACTTTGTGAAACTTATCGAAACTTCCGTATTAAGGACGGTGCCTCCTTTTGTTACTGCGCATACGTTCTGCGCATAATTTTCTCGCGTCATTAGCGCGCGCACATACAGAACATTGCAAAATCTCTTTAAAGCTAAGCTCGGCAGGGAAATATATTGGTCGTTTTCTTCATATAACTTACAAAAAACGCGTGGTGACCCCACTTTTTATGTTATAAAATGGAAGCGGTAAGCCTTTAAAACAATATGATTAATTTTTTGTTGGTGTGCAAAAGTTATTTAGACTGTATTTTTGGTATACCAGAGGAGAGCTGTCAGGGTTGATAATGGCTACGTTGCGATGATTTTTAATTAAAAAACACATAAACAGTAGTTGTTATATTACCATTTGTTAAGTATTTTAAACCTTTTTATATGTATTGTTGCTTTCGTGTATGTCAAGGCAAATTCAAAGGGAATCAGCGAAAAATATGTTTTCCTTTTTTTCCGAGAAAATGCTATTTCAGCATTTTTTCCAGATTGAAGCTTGATTATCTCTGAACAATGCGTGGTTACCCCCAATTTTCTTTTGGAATCCAATATCCCTTGCTAAGATCTGCTTTTCTCGCATAGTCATAAACCGCGCAAAAATACTTTGGTATTAGGAGGCACCGTCCTTAATAACCCCATTCAGACCTATTAAGACTAATCAATAAATTAGCGCTAAAATGATCCATGGGGGGGGGGCAGATAGTGCCCCCCCCCCCCCCCCCCTATGTATCTCGAAAAGTATTGACGCTATGAAAATGAAACTTACATGGTGTATAAAGCGTCCGAAAATCTTTATTTTAGTGGCAGTCACGTGTCAATCATGACGTCATACACGCCATAATGACGTCATACACGCCATAATGACGTCATAACGCTAAAAAAAACCGCCATCTTGGATCCGAAATCTTGGATTTCTAAATTGTTCAGAAATGTCAGAAAATCTCCAAATTTGTTTTGAAAAAATCAAGAAAAACAAAAGATGCTAAAACGGCAAAGATTTTTGCAAAGATTTCATCGTAAAAAGCAAAATTGTTATGAAAACTGAAAATTAAGCTAAAAACAAAACAACTAATTTGTTATAAAAATGAAACTTATGTGGTGTATAAAGCATTCAAACATGTTTATTTTAGTGACAATCACGAATCAATTGTGATATCATATCACGCCAAAATAGCGTCATACTTTAAAAATGTCCCGCCATCTTGGATCCGCCATCTTGGATTTTTAAATTGTTCAGAAATGTCAGAAATCGCCAAATTTGATTTGAAAACAACGAAAACAATATAAGGATGCAACAATTGCAAAGATTGTGAAGGAAACTATTCGTAGGAAGCGGAAATCTCATGAAAACTGAAAATTAGGCTGAAAATACCAAATTTGTTTAAAAAACGGGCCTGTCAAAACTTGGTTGCCATGGAAACATCAAGTCACGTGATCAAAATATTAACACACCGTAAGGTGCCCAGATAATTTGTAGGATAAGTCGTAAAGTTTGGCTAGGATTGTTTGAATGCTCTTTAAGTACGATAAATTTGAAGTCAGCGCGGGCACTTTCTGCCCCCCCCCCCCCCCCCCCCCAGGCAGAATAGGGTTAAACAAAAATGCAGTCCAATCATCAAATTTGTGACGCGTACCTTTCTTACAAGAGAACCTGTGGCAGTTGGTGCAATTTACGTCGTTCCATTTGTACTTATGATCTTGAAGGAAACCGAGAGTATGAACACAATCCTCATTTTGAAAGTTGTTTGGTTGGTGTTTTGCCCAGTAATGGAAGTCAAGCGGTGTTCCATCGCTCCACACAAATGTTCCTTCTGTGTTAATATCAGAGAGACCCAGCCAAGAGTGTTCTCCACCGTGTAGACTTTGGAGATACACATTTTCTTCCTGGTTGTGGATACTGGGAAGATTAGCTCCAATCGTAGCGCATGTTCCCTGACTGCTACTCCATGATCACAGGAAGCCACTTTGCTGTAGCAATATCCTCTGAAATCCGTCCAGTCATCCTGGCAAATGTCTATTTAGCGAAAGTGTAAACATCATGAAAACCGCTTGTTCTTTTTTTTTTCTTTTTTTTTAATGTTTTTTTTAATTCGTTTTTGCTATATACATTAACTAGGATGATATCGATAATTCCAAAAACAATTCCACGAACGAGATGCAATGGAGAAAGTCCAAAAATAACCATGCGCACTAGCTTGAAAAAGGTATATTGAAAAATGGCAGCCCTAGGCTGATGTGGAGCTTTGAACCAAAAATGTATGTCTTGGTCTGTTTTTTTCCGGTTTGTTTCGATTTCTTCCGCTCCGTTCTGTTCTAATATAATCAGCTGGTATAAACCGATGACTAGAAAAATATCAGTTTATGTTACATACAAGTAAGTGCGTCAGCATTGTTATGTAGCCATACAGTAAGTTTGGCATGCAAAAGAAAACAACTGACTGATTACCTGCTAAAACTGCATATGACACCGTAAGTGGATCGAACGTTGAACAAACAGTTTCTTTGACACAAATTCTAAATCCGGAGTTGGTAATAAACTTAAAGAGAAACACAAAAATAATAATAACTCACTCAGGACCCAAGTAGTAACTAAAAATAATAATGATCCAGTTTAATCAGTATACTATTAATAGTACTGGGAGTGTACTCGGTGTGTACAGATTGCAACATCAAAAGGTTGTCAGGAACACGAAGAGCCGTGCCTATAGCCAGTAAGTAATATATTACTCTACGCTTTGTGTAGGATTGAGGAGACATGAATTGCGCAACTCTATAATTTATTTTTCTCTTCCGTTATTTAAACGACTCTGCATATAACCATATTTTCTTCTCCCGCTACTTGTACTGCCATACTTAAAGTACCTATCGGCACCTTTAAAAATTACCTCAATCCAGCTTACGATTCCATTGCACTCTGCAGCTGCATTTCCACCACCGCTGTAATGCTTGGCTGTTAAAACGACTGTTGGTGATTTGCTGTAGCTCCGAATGAAGTTCACATCCTGGTAATCAGAAAATAGTATGTGTTTTTATTATAAACATCTAGTAATCTGATTGAGCGATAGCGTCTTAGTCACTGATTTCCCCTCTCAGCTAATACCATCTGCATAGTGACATAAATTAAATGTGTTTTTTGTGGGATATCATTATTTTTGTGAAGGTAATTCTACCGGGGAAATAGTGCAAGTAGTGTTGCCGTTTATTTCATCTGAAAGTAGATTCACTCAACTTGTATTCTACCGCCTCACTGCCTACTGCCACCATTCTTACCTGACAGAAGGCGAAATTGTGATTTCTTGAAGGAAAACGTTATTTGGAAAGCTGACGTCACTATGTTCTTTAAACAGTGGTCTATGAAGGGAGTTTGAACGCCAGCCAGCTCTGTGACAAAAAAAAAAATATTTGAGTCAAAATCGCTGGAAGTTTATTTCAAACACATATACATAGGGGATTTTTATTTCTGATACGAGACAAAGCGAGACAGGACGCACACGAGAGGACATGAGACGAGATGTTATGGAACATCAAATTGGATTGGATACCTACTTACCACCGAAGAATGTCGTCATGAACTCCTGCAAAGTTTTTGAAGCTCCCTGAGGCAAATCTTAAATGAACTTGCTGAGACATCTTCGAGCCACACACTGGTAGCATCGTGCTTAAGACGTGACCTGTGGTGTTCAGCTGTTGCAAATATCGTCGGCGAGTTTGGATATTTTCCCTAAAAAATAAGTAAGTATTAGATGCAGGTGACGGGTTGCATGTTTATGAGATGAGAAAATTAGAACAACGCCAAGCTGTTTGGAATATTCATTAGATGACCAAAACAGTACACCTACGTTTGGCAGGGTGACTGTTTGACAGCTAGTCCCAGTCCACCATCGAGAGAGCATTTCTTCGCCTGCCACTCCCCCAGGTGGGGCACCTTGATAGGCGATCCAATCAACTGTTGCAAAGCTATCGGCAGGGTAGTCATTCCTACCAGCTCGAGTAACACAGGCTGTAAACTGACTGGCGTTTGACGCTTTTCAATCCCAGGTGTAGTGGCCTCGTGAACGAAGGTAGCATCAGAGTAAATTGGCGTGGTTAACAGTAAGTTGTATGTAGATTTTCTTATGAGGGTAAAATATGTACGGTTCAAAGCTGATAATTTCACACTGATCTTCTGCCCAGGAAGGACTGCTCTGGAACTTATGTTTTCCTTTCTGAATTGGAAAACCTGCAAGTGAACAAAAATCCATTGCATCCATGTGTTCTAATCGACGCTTGTATAAGTAATACCTCAATGTACTGCATATACGATGGCTCATGCTGCCATTTAATAATTGAAAACAGTTGGTTCCAATTTTTAAGCTAGTCATCTGATATTTTCTCGTCCAGACATTCTTATGGATTCTACTTGTCTTTAAAAGGTCCGTCGCGTCCGCTTCCGTCAGGGTTTCCTGCCCACCTTTAACGGTCTGTCGTGTATGTGTGTGTGTGTTTGTGAGGGATAATTACTCTGTACAGCTTCCAGAATGATAGTCGGTATAGTTTTCCACGTGTTGTAGCAGATTTCTTGCTTTAGCAGGCACAAAGTTTCGGAATGTACTGACCGTTCGAAGCACAGACCTGTTCTTCGTATGACGGGCAGCTGCCTTTGTCACAGCGACAAGTAAATCGGTTGTGGAGACAAGGATACGCAGTGACTGTGGTACTTGCAGCTTACATTTGTGCAGGGATGCAGATCTAATAGTTCAAAAGAAATTCGGTTAGACCAATATCTGATTGTGTATTTAAACCGATTACCAGAAACATTGACAAGAAACCCAACAGTAAGGCTTTAGTGGAGGGAGGCTCCTCTAGTAAGAAGGAGGAATGACTCAGCAGAACGCCTGCCCTAGAGATGAAAGCTCATGCGGCCATGGAGCCAGTCAGACACCAAGAAACACAACAGGGTTTTTAAAAAAAATTTTTGGGACATAGAAGTTGTTTAGGACATGACCATGAAACAAACCTGGTGAATCGTAGCTATTATCTCGCTACAGAAATGATGAGAGTAATACACTAAACTCGGGTAGGATGGAGGGAACTTGTGAATGGCCCATGCTGCACCTTGAATGCCAAGGGCTTTTAAGGCTCTCTTAAAAGTCATCTTAAGTTATACTGACAAGAGTGATTTTTGGCGGATTAATTGTATCTATTGCATCATTATTATGGATGCAATTATATACGCATAAGTTAATATTTAGAAAAAATTTGTCCATGTGCGTAACCTCCTATTAACCAGAGTAAGTCCTGCTCCTACAATTATAGTGCGCATCTCTGTACCCATCGTATCCTGGCGTCATCTTTGATGCATACTCGAAAGTAGGAGTTTCGTACACTTTCCCTTTAAAATAGTCAAATATATTAAAACATGACTAGACAATTCACGATCAAAACTTTTGGAAAGGAAATTAATTCACCTTGAAAAGGTTTCCGATTGATTGCATTTTTAATGGAAAGCCTAATGAATGAATCAGCGATCTGCCCATCCTCCACGAGCATTTTTAAAAGTTCCGCAAGGACAATAGTATCCCAAACAGCCTTTACCCACAAGGTTAGATTATCCGCAATAATATAGCGCCCAACGTGACTGCACCAATTCCAGCTAGGGGGGGGGGAATGGTCAATAACTCCGGATTTATTTTGCCTTCCCTTTTATTTATTTCTTGTTTATTTTCCAATTGTAATAACTCAATCGTTTAACTGTGATGATGCCATGATGCTATGATCAATTATGCGTCATCTTTATCGTTATCGTCATCAATAATCAACAATCACTGTTTATTGTATTTTTTAAAGTATAACGGGACTGTACCTCAAGCCAACTGCTTAAAAAGGATCTTTAAGTGGACAAGCGCTATGTTGGCATTGTTACTGGGGGCCACCATTGATAAACCGTTGTGAGTACCTACGAGGTAGTGTATAGAATGGGTTGGTAAAGCTAACATTCATGCAAGAAAAGTGTAACAAAATTATTTGTTTGTTCCAGTTACAATAAAAATGTTATGCTGGGCCCTCTGCTTAATGGTTTTGTTTTACCTGGACTATTTATGCGTGGCTACGGTATTCCAATGGGGGTGGGGGGGTGGGGGGGGGGGGGGGGGGGGAGGGGGGGGGGGGGGGGGGGGGGGGGGGGGGGGGGGGGGGGGGGGGGGGGGGGGGGGGGGGGGGGGGGGGGGGGGGGAGGGGGGGGGGATAGGGGTAATCATGGGGCTAAGGAAGTCTATGAGTACGTTATTCGTCGGGGCTTCTGTCTATGGTCGATACGCTCTTCTGCCGTCGTCTTGGGTGCTTGCCTCCCCCGTTGTTTTTTCGAGTCTAAGCGTCTTCCATGTCGTCTCTCACTGTGCTACGGTTTCTCCTCCCCTTGGTGTTTCTGTTTCTTGCGCCTAGCATTCTGCAGTGCCGGTTGAATACCCTCTGCTTAAGGGCGCCGGCTTGTGCTTTGTGTTACCCCCGGGCTGTATATTCTCTGCGTGCTGCTACTTCACAGCTAACGTGGCGGTCCCTGGATCACTGGCGCAAGCG
>MU827307.1:2420844-2459713 GCA_029204205.1 Desmophyllum pertusum | reverse complement strand
CGTGGACCGTAGTGGCTCCCTCCGGAGGAGATTTAGTTAATTGGCCAAAACTGATCATGATTTCTGTTCTGCCTATCAGTGTTTCGTGTGTAATTGTAGATCCTGTTTTTATTAAAATTATGAAATAAAACAATGGGGGTCACCGTGCTTGATTAGAAAGAAAAACGACATTTATTTCCCAGCCAAGCTTTGTCCCCGAAAGAAATCCTTGGTTTTTAAAAATTTGTCTTGTATGTCGCGCGCGCTCGCACCTCGCGCTAAATGACGCTGTGGCGCGCGGCAAATGAACGCATGTCAAAATTATGTCGCAGTAAGGATGCCGTCTAATGCAATACCAAGGAATCACCTTAATCGGACATTTGCGAAACATTTATTAACACTCCCGACGATTGCCGAAGTATTTCGCGAACATTTCCGAAGCGAATATAACATCTTTATTTTTTTTATTTTTTATTTTAAATTGAAAGAGATAGCTAAATTCTGCATATTCCTCGTTTATGGTGATGTTATACGAGCGCCGAGGCCTTTCTGCGGCATATGCGCAAACTAAGTTTTGACAATTAAAGTGAAGTCCATATTCTCTAGCAACTGCAAAACTTAATTTGCAGGAGAATTTCTGCTCACCCCGATTAAAAATAACAGAAAAAAAAAAAAATTTAAAAAACCGATGATTTTCTGTTCCTGCCTCATTTTATTTCAGCGGCCTCGAAACTTATAGAATCAAAAAGCCGGGACGGTCCCGCCCCCCCCGGTGGTTAAAAAAGAAAGGGTCTTAGGGCGAGCTTAAATAATATTTTTAAGTCGAATGCAGGCTAACACATATTGCAATTTCCTTCAACCGAGAGGTGTGGCTCTCAATCGAACTTCGACGAACCGGATGAAATTGAAAGTAGCAGACCGTAAAAATATATAAATGTTTGCGTGTGCAAGGAAATAACGTTTCAAAAAGTGTTTTGCGCAAATGTTTGCGCAATTCCTACAAAATAGGTTACACAGGAGGTCACCCAGCTCTCTAAATTCTTTTGATGGCACAAAACAAGTTAGAAAACGGTGTGCTAAAATGTGGCGTGATTACCTGCATGTTGGATAACTTCTTGTTATGTGATGTTGAAGATATAATTATTTGGTAGTAATTTTCCTGTTTCAGTCCTTTGACATTCTCCGCACCAAAACAAATTGAAAATTCAAAATGAATTTCGTGAATAATGGGCCCTATATATATTTTTTTTTCATGAAACTGTTATTTTACTGTAATTCTGGCATCTCTGAGCAGGATTAAACAATTGACTTGAATATGCTATCCTCACAACTTACAAATCTTGTAGTAATGATTTCGGGTGCCTTTATATACCCCCAAAAACGGGTAATTTACACAATTTTGCTACATTTATTAGAGCCCGGTAAACCAATTTAAGTGAAGCAACGCAGTCGATTTCAATTAGCTTCAAAAGGGGGTGTGGCTACAATCTCAATTTCGTATGAAGGAACAGACTCTCGATTATAAAGCCAGCCACAGTTGTTTGTTCCAAGATCAGCCGTGAAATTTTCGTGTGTGTAGTGTATTTGGTCGAACCGGGGGGGGAGGATGTAATTGACGGATCTTGAATGTTTTTTGGAGGCTCTATTGCGTAGTTCATGTGTGGGCTTGAGGTTAATTATCATTTCGAATTAAAAAATTTAGAACACGATTTAAACAACAATTTCGGGAAATTACCAATTACAAATGCTACTGGGACCATGGGATTACACAATCTTATAAATTGCCAACGCTGGAGAGCTTCGCTAACAGGGGAATAATCGTTATCATCATACCCGGAGAGATATTGATACAGAAATTAATTTTACAGCCACGACGAACGTACAGAACAAGAGTTCAACTTAGGTCGGAAACCTGCCAGAAATTAGTTGTGGGCCAAGGGTTTTGGATTAAATGACATATCGCAGTCCTCGCAGTCTCGTTCTTTGAAGCGGTTCTCAGGTATGTCTCGCGGTCTCGGTTTTTTCGCGAGGGGGAGTCGTCTTGGGATGTCTCGATCTCCGGGTCTCGCCAATCTAAAAACGGTCAAAAGTCACTGGGCTCGCCAGAGAAAAACACTAGTCTCGCAAAGTATCTTATCTCGAATTTGGCATTTCGCCCCGACCCCTTTAGCTGTGTTTACACTGTTCTTACCTACTCAGTTCGTGGGTTAACGGCTCTCTGCACTAGGGTCTAACTCTGATGAATGTGCGAGAATATACAATGGAAAAATACAAGTGATAAAATGTCTAAAATCTTTTTAAAAAAAGTTTTAATTATCGACATTTTTGTCTTTTTTTAGAAGTATTCCCCTCTAGGTATATAAAAATCTGTAAGCATCTGGCCGAATTTAACGTGAGGTTAAAAAGAATGCAAAAAGAAAACCAAAGTTACCTTTGACGACTTGGAACTATCAAGCAACAAATCCTAAACCAACAGCAAACACGCCTTCCTTCGCTGAAAAATCTCATGGCTTGATATTTTGATGTGATTACCACTGCTTTGAAAAGAAGACTGCCACACGAAAAGGTGAACGTTCTTTATATGGAGAGAAACAGCACCATATTTACAGCAAGGAGCCCAAAGTGTGACCACTTTTAATTAATTCACATTCACTATTATATTGCAAGTATACCATCCAATCAGAAGCCGATGGTAGCTATTATTTGGCTTCTGATTGGTAGTCCACACGCCTGAAATAATGTGAATTAATTTACAAGTGGTCACACTTTTTTGAACTCTTGCTGTAATATAAATGGCAGATGTCAATATCTGCCCCTGCAAGGGAGTAACGTTTTTTTTATATGGCGCGGACAGATTTAAGAGTAAAGGATTCTCCATCCGGGTTCTCACAATTTCCACCTACTTTTAAAGTGGATACTAAAGGAAACAATTTTTACGTCGTAATTTTTACTTCTATAAGATTTGTTTTTATCTGGAGGTGGATTTACATTTTCCAGCAAGGAGATGCTCCGAGCGGATATTTCGACATAGGTGAATGTGTTAAAATTGGAAACCTATTTAGGAGTGTTTTACCTCATCTCCTGTTTTGTTTGTTTAAGATGGTAATTATCTTGGATCTCGTGTCTATTCATTTGTAAAACAATGGATAATAAAACACGTTTTGAACGTGTACATTCTTCAATGTTTTTTTTCCTCACGTATATACACTTATCGACTTGAGTAGAAAAAAATATAATCGTTTGCTTTCCATTCTCAAAAAATATAAGTTGAACATCTATGAATTATAACGTGCAAGAGAGAGCCGCCAGTTGCGACTACGAAGTCTGCATTGTTTTTATTCAAGTTTGCATCGTTTTCACTGGCCAGTGTCTTTACAGCTTGCATTTCGAAATGGATGGATTGACGGCTAAAGCTCTTCCGGCTATTCCTAGAAAACGGCCGTGCCAAGATTCCTCACGTACACTTATTTATTTGAGTAGGAACAAATATAATCGTTTGCTTTTCCATTCTCAAAAAATATATAACTATCCATGAATTATAAACGTGCATGAGAGAAGCTGACAGTTGCGAGTACGAAAAGTTCCCATTTAAGTCTGCATTGTTTGTGCTCAAGTTGCCATCGTTTTCACTGGCCAGTGTCTTTACAGCTTGCATTTCGTTCGAAATGGACGGATTGACGGCCAAAGCTATTCGGCTATTCCTAGAAAACAGCCGTGCCAAGATTCGGACAATACTATTTTTCTGAGAAATCGGCGTTTAAGTGAGTTTGAGACCATACTTTGACTGATACTTCAAACAGTTTAGTTCTGTCGATTTATCACGAAGGAGATGAAAAATGGGCCAAAATAATTTCACTTGAAATATTTATAAAATCGCTCTGCTATTTTAAATTTCCCAGTCTCCAAGCCAATGAACGCCGACGGAACCCTTGAAACTGAACTGATCATTTATCATCTTCTCCACCTCCAATTGATGCAAATCTATAGGCACTTTCCAGCTAGGGGTAACGAGATCTGCATGCTTTTCGTTAAAACAATATATAGTTTTGGCTATGACTCATAGAATAAAATAAATGGAAATTAAATTATGATGGCCAAGTTTGAGACTCCTGGCCCCAGTGAAAGGTGGATAACGCTATCCACCGGATAAATCGCTATCCAGTGGATAATGTTAACAAAACAAACTACGCTATCCAGCGGATAGTGACTTATCCACAGATAGATAGCGTTATCCACACTTTGAACAATAAGGTCCTGCGTTTAAGATCGTAAACATGCACACAATCTCTTATAATTGCGGTAGGGTTTTAATAAGTCCTATAAATTAGACGCCAGGAAATAGTTACACACTCGAATTAACAGCTTTATTTATCAATTTTGCTACTGGCTGAAATTCCAGCCCGTTAGGGGGGCTGAGATTTCAGCACCGACTTCCGAAACAAATCCTCTTGAAATGAAGTTAGCGATTACATGGACAAGGTTTCAGCCCGGGCTGAAATTCATCCCGGGCTGATAATTCCAGAGAAACCGGGCTGGAATTTTCAGCCCGGAATTTTCAGCCCGGGCTGAAAAGTGAACTTGGGCATGCGCAGTGATTGTGTTTTGGTAAATTGTAGAATGCCCGCCAACGTATTTGCATGTCATTGAATAAGAATGGTCGTTTGTTTTTATATACACGTGCAGCCGGTATGTAAATAAGTTGCCGGGTATTGTAAAATCGCTCCCGTGTGTGTTCCAGTGGAACAAGGAGATAAATCGAAAATCTTATTCGATGTGTCGCGAATTTCAAATCGAAAATGGAATATAACAACAGCTTCGTTCTTCAAACGTTCAGCCGATATGTAAATAAGTTGCCGGTTATTCAAATCGCCCCTCATTCTCTGATGACTCTTCCCGCGCAATTTCAAATTTGGCGCCCGGGTTGAAATTTCAGCCCGGCTGAAACTCGTCATGTAATCGCAACAAAATTCCAGCCCCCTAACCGGGCTGAAATTTTCAGCCCGGGCTGAAATTCGCCATGTAATCACCCCCTAAAACAACTACTCACAATTTAAATTTTACTGCGGTTGTTTTCCTTAGTTATGAAACGCCACGTCCGTGTAGCCAGCCATCGTTTGATTGAGATGTAGCTTTTGTCGTTCAATAAAGGTGATCAACAAACGTGAGTATATGTTATGTTAAGATAAAGACTACTGTAGCTAAGACTACTGGCGTCTCTGCTGTTAGTGCAATCGTTGTTTCCCCATCCACGGTGTCGGCAATCGTAGAGATGCGACTCACTTCCGGGGCAGGCCAAGTCGTCTATCCATATCGGACCGGTTCCCTGGCCATGAGTGGCGCCCTTATAAGCTCGTAAGGCCTGTTTGAAACCAAGCTGCCTGCATACCACGTTGACGTCGTTCATATCCCATGCATCATCACAAACTGTACCCCACTGGCCGTCATAGTAGATCTCGACTGGGTTGAGTCATGAGAGGTGGCAGCCATATTTCTGAAACATGGCTGCCACCTCTCATGACTCAACCTGATTCACGAGAGGAAACTCAAGGCGGAAAGCAATTTAAGGATCGTGGAGTTATTGCTGCCGTAGTGAGCGAAGCGAACGGAGCAGCTTCTAATCAATCGATTATCGACTTCTATTAGGCGACTCAAAAAAATTTCCTCTTCAACGCAAAGCAGTGTGGTCCGCGCAAAGATCAAAGACTTTTGCGCAATGCAAAATGCGCGATCCATGGCGAAATACATGCGCAGCGAAAGTACCAGCCGACGACTACCGCTGACTGAAGAGACCGTTGACTCTGGTCAGGATGACAAGACATTGTGTAGTTTTTCGAGAGCCTTCGCGAAGCCTACGTGAGTTATTTTGAGCTTCAAGCTAACTTTTTGTGGCTTTATTATGCTTCTTTATCTATTGGCGGACTCTAAATTAATGGTATTTTTATAGTAGTGTAGTGACAAGCCATTGCGTCGTGTTTACGTGCTGAGTTTGTAGTTCATTTGTAGCTTCGAGATGTGAACTTTTTGTGGCGTTATTATGATTCTTGAAATACTTAAGCTAAGCTTATTCGAGCTTACTTTTGTTTAAAAATTGTAAGAAATTATTTTAGCGGATATTCAATCTACTTTTAGTCTTGTATTAGTTGAGGAATGTACCTTGCTGATCATATCCCAGATAACCTTTCGGGATTGTCGCGTGCGCTTTTTTACGACAACCTTTCTCGAAACAACTGTATACAAAAACCCTCCAAAAACATCCCTTATAATGAAAAAAAAATTACAACAACGGCAGCACTCAATAGCGTGTAGGTATACTAGTATTATTTGGTGAATAATTTCTGCATCCAAGGAACCGTACACGTTTACACTTTTCATTTTTGTACTGACACATTCCTCGATTCAAAATGACGGCTGCCGCGTTTCCCGAATGAAAACAATAACACACGACTGCAATGCACACTGGTTGAGAGGGACCCTTTAATTAAGGTATGGCTCGTGAATGTCTAGTTTAAGCGTGAAAGATTATGGCGTCCGTAGTACGGGATTTTTGTAAACTGGCCATAAATATTACTCGATTTTCTAATGGATTTCGTATTAACATTTAGTTCTTATCATATATGTGAATATCTGCTTATAAAAACAAATTAAATTCCAGAACAGACCTTGTATCAGCTGATTCAAGTTGTGGATACACGCATCTTCTGAAGACGACAAATCTCCGAATTCTGACTCGCAAGTCTCAACCTCAAAATTACTATCCCACACGTTTAGAATAACTTCTTCAGCATGCAGAAGACAAGTATACCGTAAACTGCCGCTTATAAGCCCTGGGCTTATACAACTTCGTAAGTGGTTTTGGATGGGCTTATATCCGGAGGGGCTTATATCCGGAGGGGCTTATATCCGGAGTGGCTTATAAGCGGAATACAAACCAAAAAACGTTTCGAAACGAGCTACAGCAGTGTTGATCGAAATACGTCCTTCATTTACTGTTTTTAATTAAGCCGGTTAAAACGTCATAATAAATCAAATTAATTTCAATATTTGGAACAAAAACTAGAGGGGAGCTTATATCCGGGGGGGCTGACAGTCGGATGTATTTTTTTGTTTACAGGTAGATGGGCCTATAACCTGAGGGGCTAATAGGGGGGGGGGGGGGGGGGGGGGCTTATAAGCAGCATTTTACGGTATGTTCTTTGAAGCCATCGAAGCAAGAAAAATCGAATTCAAAGTCGCCCAATCGTCTTGGCGTAACGACGCGAAGGAACTTGAAGGAATTGCGGTAAGATTTAAAATTTTCTCGAGCACAGTTTTTCTCTATTCGTCCCTCCACAATACAAGAAAACACAAATAATGCGCCCGCGTTCGCAACCGGTTTATATCCGGTTTAACCTGTGATTTGTTGTTGTTTGCCTAGTACGAACGGCCCCATGCCATCGGAAATAAAGAAATACATATGACGCCATGCGAGAGTTTGATCCAGCCTGAGCTGATACATGGGGAGCAACATTATAAACCTCGCTACACGCGGCTATCAGCCTCGCTTCGCGAGGAACAAAAACTTCAATTTCTCTCATATATCTCCTGGATATAACTTACTCCATAGATAAGTATTTAGCTTCCAGTGCAGTCGGGTATCTTTCAAGGAAAACAAAACCTTCAAAACAAATTAAAAACCAACTAACCTAGCAACATCAATGCTTTCCACAGACAAATTAGGTGATTTACTTGATATAATTCAAGGTTACAGTACTAGGGTTGAAGTTGCCACTGAATTCCCTTTCAGGAATGCAGAACAACAACAGTAATATTAATTTGAACAGTAAAATTAATGTTCAGTGAAACAAGCTGGTGAACTGTAACGACATAATGTATAACTGGGAAGCCAATAAAGTTATTGGTAACAAGCTGTGAGCTTTATTTAAAAGAAAATCGCTTGCAGGTATTCGAACGAGCGTATAAAAATATTTACAATAAGTAAGCTAGCTTACACTGTATACGAATATTTATAATCCATCAAAAAATTTTCTCGCGCGCGATTGGTCTAAACACGTCACGTGACGCAGCCAAAACTGGGGAATATCCGGGTGATATTCCCCAAGTGATATTCCCCAGTTTTTAAAATTTGCGTTTCACGTTCGCAGGTTCAGTTTTCGTCTCAAATAAATTGCTAAATTAAATAAAACTGATTGTTTTTGGAACAGAATAGAAATACTCAAGAAGATTAAGGCATGGGCCTTCCCATTTTTGCTCTAAAAAAGTTAAGGGGTGGTCTTTGTTCTGAGGCTTTAATCCTAACAATCTAAAACTTTGGCAGACTAATAAGTTTGTAAATCTCGTCATATTGACATGGATGACATATGCAAATTAGGTCATGTGACCTGTTACGGCCACAAAAATCGAAAAACCTCTTTGAACAAAAATGGCAACAGTTTATACCAATTGACATTTAATATCACTACTACCAGATAAATCAAAATGGTAAAAACAAAAGATCTGTGCTTGGCCTTTGTTAAATTTTTCATTAATTTTGAAAATAAACGGCATTTTGTACTAGTGCCCAGTCCCCCTATAAAAGTAATTTCGTATTTCATACTTT
Source organism: Desmophyllum pertusum (assembly GCA_029204205.1). Classification (NCBI taxonomy): domain Eukaryota; kingdom Metazoa; phylum Cnidaria; class Anthozoa; order Scleractinia; family Caryophylliidae; genus Desmophyllum; species Desmophyllum pertusum. The sequence continues at coordinate 2,451,138 of MU827307.1, read as the reverse complement.
TATTTCGAATTATCTTAAAATGGCCAAGCACAGAAATGATGTATCTAGTAGTCCTAACATCTTAAAGCTATCATGAGCTTTCGGAAAATATTTAAAAGTGTTGCCGTTTTGCTAAAAAGAATTTTGAGCTAAATTAGCCCTGACAGGTCACGTGACAATATACGACCTTAAACAACATTTAAGGTTCCATAACTTATTGCTGTTAATAATATGCCAAGGTTATTCCGTGCTATGCAAAATGCTTAAAAAGTTAGACCACCCCCTCACTTTTTTATGGAACAGATTTAGGCCCATGCCTTAATTCACCTGAGTATTTTTGAACGCCAACATAATTATTTTGATGTTTTTTGCCGACCGAGATCTTCCACGGCAAACAGAGCGGCCTTGTGAACAAATATTTGTTCAAAAAAATTTGTCTGTTCAAAACAATCAATTATATTAAACTTAGCAATTTATTTGAGACGAAAACTGAACTTGCGAACGTAAAATATAAACTTTGAAAACTGGGGAACATCGCAACATCCACAAGGCTGAAAATTTCCGCAAAAGGGCGATAAAAATATCACATTGACGCTAATTGCTCATCAAATTCCTCCTTCTTCGAACCATATGAATCGAGGAATACCTAAGAAGCATTTTTCGTTGATTTATTCACTTCCAACTTCCCCAAACAAAACCACAGAAAAATAACTTTAAAAAAATAAAGCACTTTGTCCCAGCTCTCATCCTACCGCTTTAGCCGAGCAACTCGACCGATTCTTAGTCGCGTTCAAAGGGGAATTTCATCGGCCGACCGATGACGTCGACCGGATAACTGTCCACTTAATCTCATCGTACATGAACTCATAGCCAACTCGTCTTTTAAGGTGGCTCCCTATAGTTTTATGACCGAGCGCGCGCTGTTGACGAAAGCTTTAGTAATCTGCGCACGCTCAAAGGAAAATCCTCGAACCGCGTGTGTTTTTCCGATTTTTATGACGTCAGCATGGCCAAAAAAGTCAAAATAACCGTGGATTTTCTCGCATTTCCAACTTGAAAATTCGCACAATTCAAGACAGAAACGCTACCTATCAAATTACCGTTTCTTGAAGAAATTTGTCAGAGCAAGTAAGTTTCATTGTTTAAAATAACAAATGAGCCAGGCAAACTCAGTTTCATAAGATGGCAAAATTTAAAGAAATTTCACCGAAGGAAACTAAAAAAATAAGGAATAAAGATAAAATATAGCAAAAATGTGCCATTCTTTAGATGCTATGTTGCCATGGCAACAGCCTCCACGAAAAAAAGTAGCAACCTATAAATAACTGTATTATATCAGTTTCCTTACTGGTAAATATCGGGAACAAAAATCAAAGACAAAATAACTGGGGTTTCCTTTCTATCTCATGTCAGTTAGTGTAGGTCATTGGTAAATATCCTAGGGAGTCACCTTAAAAAGTGAATTTGACACCATACATTGACTGATACTTTAAACAGTTAGATATGTCTATTTTTTCTCGAAGGAAATGGAAAATGTGCCGATAAACAGATAAACCTGGGCCATTTCGGTTCACTGGTATTTTTGTTTCCTTTTTGTGATTTCACAACACACTTTATTCTGGGTGCAGTGGTCGTGTCTGAAACTTCGAGCTTGAACTTCCGTTCAATCCCGACACCAGAGCCATTGTATGATTGTTAAGTGTTTGCGCGCATATTTAAAACTAAACATTTAACATTTAAAATAATAATAGTTCTAAAACAAATCATACAATTATATCACGTTTGTATATATCAGTGTATACGTAGTTTATTTAGCCTTTATTGTAAGTGTTGTGATGTAAGTCATGTTTCAATAAAATAAATTTATAATTAAAAACATATACATCTAACTATCTGTAGCTGAAAGTTCCTTAACCTGCGATCAGGCTTCCTTTTCCCCAAGAAAAACAAGAAATGGACACAAGTGGGGCGGGGAGGACGGCCTGATCGCACGAAAAAGTTCCTTTACATTCACTATTTGATACAGTTTTGTTTTCAGAAAAAAGTTTCATTGCATGAGTTGCCGTAAATGCGGCTCTATATAAAAAACAAACAAATTTAAACTATGAAGAAGAGACCGCCAAAAGTGCAGATTTCTAAAAATCCACCGCTCTGATCTTCATTTCAGCTCTTTTAATTGAAGAGAATGTCCACCACCCATAATCACTGATGTCCGCTGCATTCAGCTTGCTACGGTAACAAGCGTTGTACCACCAGGCTCCTTTATACTGCACCGCACAGTTCTGCCATGATGCATTATCGTTATCTTGATCTTTTGTTGAGAATCGACAACCATTATGATATGACAACCAATCTCCAGCGGTTCCTAGACCAAATAAAGCAGAAAGCTATTTACAACGTATTATCATATTTATAACACAAGACGGTACATTTCTGAAAGGTGATCGGTTGGCAAGTGTAACAATTGTCTCTAAAAAAAAACAAGATGGCGGACATTTCTATCGTTTAGCACGTGAACAAAAACAGGCATTTCAACGCGGGTTATCTGTCAAAGTGTACAATAAAAGGCTTGTTTGCTGGCCTTGTGTAACGTAGCAGTTAGAAAAACTTTTACGTACCAAAACACCGCCTTTTCACTCGCTTGTTTTTACCACTCGAAAATAAAATTCATATATTCGCGCCGCCGTGTAATATCCTCTATTATATTTCCTTGTAAAATATGATAAGAAACTGAATAAGAAAACAAAAAGGCATAACGGAAAGTAAAAATCCAAAATAAAAATAAAAAAACAGACAACAAATAAGGCCCAGTTCAGACGCCGTACTTTTCATGAGCCGAATCTAATTCGATGAATTAAGTTCAAGTGAGGTACGGCGTCTGAATCAATTCGGAACGGCTGCATGAATTCAGATCGGCTCAGCGAGAAGACACTTCAGACTAAGAATAACGGCTATGGACCGACTTTGATGCAGACGCCGAACTTCACATGAGCCGAAACAAATGCATGAATTATTATAATGTATTTTTCAATATAACAGCAATTTCCCCTATTAAATTAAGTTCGGCCGAATTAAGCTCGGCGTCTGAGTCAATTCAGCCGGTCTAAATTAATTTGGGTCGGCCTAAATTCGAATTCGATTCGGCTCATGTGAAGTACGGCGTCTGAACTGGGCCGAACATATCATGGCATATTTTTTTGTCCGTAACATACATGTATTTCCACAAACACAAATTGCTTTTCGGCGTCTCACTGAAATAACAGTATTTTGCTTGTTTTACTGCAGATAACATACACACTACATATTTCATCAATAAAAAATGTTCCACAAACTCGCGTTAATAATAAGATACGAAAAACTAACCAGTGTAACTTCCTACGCTCAGCTGGTACTTAGTTCCCTCACTCCCAACCGTAAACAAACCGTACTCGGCGTAAACAGTGTTCCCTCCAATGTCCAGATCAACACGAAGCTTGTATTTCTGACTGCTGGTCAGACGGTGTATCTTGTCCAGTCCCAGCCAAAACTCACCAGTCAAGTTACCGAAGCCACGTTTGTAGGCGGCCCAGCAGCGATGGAAATCTCCGGAGCGGTCCAGTTTCGTCTGGAACACTGTCCACCCCCCACCGGCTGTTGTTTGGTCACAAAACACATCAAAGGCACCTGAACCATCAGGATTGATTGAATAAACACGGCTGTTTCTTTCACCAAATCTGTACCCCTCACCACAGTTTTTCTCTGTAGCTATGGAAGAAAAAAAGTGATATAACGAGGTTCGTCATTAAGGGCAAGACAAATCCCCCATGTGGGGTGGGGGGGGGGGGGGGGTATTACGATAAAACTAATTTTCCAATGAATACCAGATGTATGTCTTAATTCCAACGTAATGTAATTGCTATTGAAACAAAAACAATTGGCATCACTGCAGCCCGCCATTTTGGATCCGCAATCATGATTTTTCTTTGAAATAAAATAAATAGATCAAAACTAATACAAGTTAATAGAAGGATGACAATTAATTGTCCCAAAACTCCAGCAATAGTGGAAACATCAAATTCGGTTGGCAAACGTTTACCCTTCAAATTGTTCTCAGATAAATTGATTTCAGAAAGCCGGTCACAAAATGATAATGTCTGAAAAGTCTAAAATCAATTTAAAATTAAACAGAAACTCAGCTAAAATGGACACATAAAATGTTTCACATCTGAACATTCAGAAAAAAACAAATTCGTCAATAAAATTTGTATAATCAAAATAACTACAGCAAATTTAACATACCAAGCTGAGACTTCAACCCAATAAATCAACCCAATAAATCAAATCAGACTGAAATTCGTTGAAGCTTAGAGAACGGCACCCTGCCCCAGCTAGCTCTACCGTCGGTCATGCTTCTCGATCCAGTCATTTAATTATTCGCCCATACAAAAAACGGCCAGATTGGGGGTTACCCAGGTAAAAATCGGTACCAGATTATTAACTCGGGGTTCACCTCGCCCTTGGTGGCCCAGGGAATAAAGAGGCCGACCAAAATTGTAAACATTGTATTATCACGGGTCGGTTCTTGTTCATGCCTTTCAGTTTTTTTATTTTTATTGGGACAATTGAACAGTTAATTGCGAGCCTAAAAAAACCTGCACAATGAGACGAGTAATTGCAGTTTTTCAATAATAACTTACTTTTATTGCAATTTATTTTGCCGTCCCCTGCATAGCCTGGCAAACATCTACATTTGTAAGACCCAGGAACATTCACACACTGGGCTTGAGCATGACACGAGAATGAACCCAGATGACACTCGTCTATATCTGTTTGAACAAATTAAATAATATTTCTCGTGAGAATACACCAGCCACCAAAAAATGCCAATTTCAAAGACCTTTTTTAGGTAAACTACAGTAAGATAAGACGAAGGAAAAGTAGTTATTGAACTATGGTAAGGTCCGTATTGGGTAATCGGATATTGGTCGAGTTCCTTCCTTCCTTTATTTTTGGAAAGCTTATGGACCTTAACTTAAATATTCTTCAATATGAAACGAACCGAAGCAAGTTCAATAAAGTTTTTTATTATAATGGCTCTTAAATAAAGAGCAGGAACATTCATACACTGGCCTTGAGCATAACAGGAAAATGAACCCAAGCGACACTCGTCTATATCTGTTTAAAGGGCCAACGGACAATACAAAGGTATCGGATCCTGGTGGATCTAATCAGCAATTTTTAGAAGAGAATACGACGAAGACAGGCTAACTGTACGGTTGGGATAAATGTTATAATATATTTTCCAATATTACAAATATTTTAAAAACCTGTGCAGTTGTTCCCATCCAGACCACCGGTGTCCAGACGATATCCAACAGGACATCGACACGAGTAAGAACCATCACTGTTCACACAAGTGGCGTTCAATGGACAATCGTAAGACCAATCCTTGCATTCATTGTAATCTGTATCAAGAAACCATATCAACAATATTAATTTTGTTTATTCAAGTATCAAATCTGTCAACACGTAACGTAAAAATCGCAAATACAGTGCGACCCCCAGTTTCAATTTTTTGCCAATTTGTTATGCCAGGAGCCATTATGCGAATGCAAAATTTTCGCCAATCTTCAAAGAAGCCGAAGTGTTGCCTTGGAGCCGACAAAATTTTTGAAAATCACACGTTGTTGTTATTTTAGCCCGTTTTAGCCATTAAACTGTCATTCACGCAAGATGCTATGTCTTGATAATTAAGATTCGCTAGTTTAGCGCGTGCAATAACGGGACAAAATAATTGTTTACCCGGTTCATCTGACTCTTTTAATAATTATTTCGACGAAAACGAAGAACATGAACATCGATATTACGCCGCGAATGTCTATGACTACACTGGGTCTGATCGAAACCAAATTTACCGGCGGCAATTTGGAGAACAATTCGTCTCAAGTTCAAGACAATCTCCTTCGATTGCATTTGAAGCCAGCAGCAAGAAAACGACGAAAACCTAGAAACCGAAATACGAAACCTGGCCACAAGCCGTTTAACTTTACATTTACATCAATCAGGAGAGTTTTGGAAAACACATCTTGGTTTCAGTGCGACCACCACCAGATATTGGAAAAACATGCCTGTCAAAAATATGGTTGCCATGGAAACAGCAAGTACCGCAATTACATGTCATACCAGTTTGGCGGCTTTATCCTCAATATTAAAAAAGTCCCCCCCCCCCCCCCCCCCCTCACTGGCCTGAATAGGGTTAAAAGAGACTCTCTCAGTCTCTCTCTCTTAATATGTATTTGTCAGGATTTGTTTAATATATCTCTCCAAGCATCTCTCTTCAGGATCGATGACTTTTGACTACTTTTACATTTTATGCAAAATGTATTAATTACTTAATATTTCAGGCCATTGACCTCCTAAACACCCGTTAAACAAAAATGCAGTCTAATCATTAACATATGTGACGCGTACCTTTCTTACAAGAGAACCTGTGGCAGTTGGAGCAATTTACGTCGTTCCATTCGTACTTATGATCTTGAAGGAAACCGAGAGCATGAACACAATCCTCATTTTGAAAGTTGTTTGGTTGGTGTTTTGCCCAGTAATGGAAGTCCAGCGGTGTTCCATCGCTCCACACAAATGTTCCTTCTGTGTTAATATCAGAGAGGCCCAACCAAGAGTGTTCCCCACCGTGTAGAGTTTGGAGATACACATTTAGAATCCGACATTTATTTTAAGCCGGTGAAGCAACGCAGTGATTTTAAATGTTGCTTCAAAAGGGGGTGTGCTCAGTCCCAATTCGTACGAAGGAACAGACTCTCGATTATAAATGAAATGCTAGCCAAGTTATCGCGAGAAATCTCGTGTCTGTAATGAACGGAACTTGCATGTTGATGGCCTGGTTGTTGGAAACCCGCGGGCTTCCAAAAAGGGCTTCCAACAACCGATAACTACAAATATTTATACTGTGTGGCTTTAATTTATCATTTAGAATTTTGCGAACCAATCTAAACCACAAGTCCGGAACATTAATTAGCCGTAAATGCCGGTCAGGGCTACTTGGTTATGGACAAAACAATCGATAAATTGCGCATACAGGCGCTGGAAAGTTTTCGGCTAAAAAGGAATCATCTTTATCATCTTATTCCTTAGCTTTAGATAAATAATTTATAGATACCTAAGGAACAACGTCGACTTGGGTCAAGAGACCCCGCTAGAACACTTATTTAAATGTATGTTTAGAATAAATTGCACACTAAATCGCTTAGGGAATCGCTAACTCACAAGGCAAGACGGTGTCTAACTTCAGTTTGCGAAAACATACATTATTAACATAAATCAGTATAAATATGTGGTTCTTACTGTTCTTACGCTTTACTCAATTGACGATTATCACAATAACATGCATGTGCCAAAATTCACCAAGGAATAAAACATCAAATGATAAAATGGCCAAGGCTAAAATCAGTTTTAATTATCGATATTTTGGTGTTTTGTTTTTACGGTTTTTCGCAGTATAAAAATCGGTGGCACTGTGAATTTAACGTGAGGTAAAATAATGCAAAAAGAAAAATAGAGTTACCTTTGACAATTTGAAACATCGAGTAACACCAAACCAACAGAAACACGCCTTCCTTCGCTGAAAATACCATGGCTTGATATTTTGATGTGATTACCACAGCTTTGGAAAGAAGACTGCCACACAGAAATATAAACGGTATCTATATGGAAACCAACAGCAATATATTAAATGACAGGTGTCAAATCTTGCTGCTGCAAGAAAATAACGTTTCAGCTGTTTCAGCGCATTATTGACAAGGTCATCAACCACTGAGGATCTTTGAATCATTTTGATAGAAAAAAAGAAATATGTGGCGGATTTTCCTCCGTGTTAACATATTTCACACTTCCCTTTTCAGTTTCTTTGAGGACTCTTCCTTGGATTCTATTTCGTAGGAAAACTCTGATAAACATTTAATTCAACTAGGAAATGCGATATTTATGGCGTGGAAAAATGTAAGAGTAAATGGACTTCCATCCGTTCTCACCGCATATTTCCACGTGCACTTAAGTGGACACTAAAGAAAACACAATTTCAAGTCGTAATGTTCACTGCTATAACATTTATTTTTATCTATAGCTACATATGTCTATTTACAGAAGCCCCAAGCATTTCAACTTTAATGGAATGTGTTCAAACTGAATAAACCTATTTATATCAAAATGACTGAGGAGTGTTTTACTTAACTTCACCATCTGCTTGTTTAAGATGATAATTATCTTGGATCTGGTATGTAGATTCTTCAATTGTGTTTCCCCACGCACACTTATCGACTTTAGTAGGAAAAAATACAGTCGAACCCCAATTAAGCGTCCACCGATTAAGAGGCCAGTTATCAACTGAGTCCCAAAGCTATTGTCAGTATGATAATATAAATAAAACCCCATGTTACATGTAATTGTTTGCATGTCCTTCAGTTCTAATAAGCAGACAAGTTGACCAACCATGAATTCTAACGTATATGAGAAAAGCCGCCAGTTGCGACTACGACTGAAAAGATCTCATTAGTCTCGAATGAATCGCGCGCAATGCATTGTTTTGTTCGAAATGTTTCCACTGCCCATCGTCTTAGCTTAAAACCTGGTTTTCATCGGGAAAATCCTAGACCATCGGGGATTTTGTTATTTCCCGACCGTCCCAGGCATTCCCGACTTATGAAAACACGACGAGGTAGATGTCTCCCTGAGTCGAGAAAGTCTGGGACGGTCGGAAAATAACAAATCCCCGATGGTCTGGGAGTTTTCCAGGCATATGAAAACCACGCTTTACAGCTTGCATTTCGAAATGGATGGATAGTTCAGTAATTGACCGGATAATAGCGTCTATTTTCATACTCACCACAGGATATTGCAATTTTTGACAATCTGATTGGTTCCCTACTCGAGGCATATGAGTCAATTACTACCTTCAGTTTGGGAATCTCACTAATTACGAGTTTGGGATACGTGCACCCTTGCAAAGTTGTGTTTTTTAAAATAATAAATGTTCCACTTTCCCTCTATGTTTCCTTCTTTTTTTTCTCAGTAATTTAATTGCAATATCCTGTGATGAGTATATTATGAAACAATTAGTCCACGTAATCTCGTCGTACATTAACAAACCAACTCGTTGGCTATTCGTGGAATAATTGTTAATTATCTTTTCTGAGAAATCGTCTTTTAAAGTGAATCTGGTGCCATACATTGACTGATACTTTTTAAAACAGTTAGTTATGTCTATTTTTCTCGAAGGAAATTGAAAATGGGCTGATAAACAGATAAACTTGGGCCATTTCGGTTTACTGGTGTTTTTGTTCGCCTTCTGTGATTTCACAACACACTTTACTTTATTCTGGGTGGTCGAGTCTGAAACTTCGATCTTGAACTTCTGTTCAATCCCGACCCCAGAGCTCTTCTATTTTGCGTTTGCGCAATCAAGAAAGCAAAAGCTCTGGGATTGATAATGACTTCCGTTTTATAACGGAAGTGGTTGGCATCTTAAAAAGAGTACGGTGTGTGCGCAGTGTTAGGACGACGCGACGAATTATGGGCTGCCATGTTGGAGAACGGATGTCAACCTATAATGGCGATGTGTTGCTGCTTTCTAATAATACGGGAAAAAGAACACCAGATGTATACGTTAAATTTTGTAGATGCATTGAAAAAGAAAATACAGAACCGGATAGATCCACTCCTTATACCAGTCGACAAATTAGGCGATGAATGTCTTCCTCCGGTTAAATACAAAGATTTGTTGACATTCACGTACTTTAATAGTGGCATTTTTAATATTATTAGATACGTGCTTTATTATACTGTTGAAGCTTTCCGCGCCTTTAGTCTGCGTGAGCAGGCCTCTTGTTTTCGAGCCGAGCGTGGAGCACCCCAATCCTCACGCGAATCCCAAAACAAGAGATCATGCAGCCTCCAAGCATATAACCAACTGATGAGGGGATTTATATCCAGTTGAAGATGTCTAAACTAAAGCATCCCCAAGACCCCGCACTGGTGCAAAACAGTAAACCAGTGATGACTGGCGCAACTCATTCGTATATGATTACAGATGGATATTTTTTCTGAAACAAGAGAGGCGAAACTAACGGCACTAAATTGCACGTGGAAAATATCATTTCATGAAGCAAACATTGGCTCTCTTTTTTAAATTAATATCGACTTTGTCTTTCGGTCGCATACGTTAAATTGCGTTACGCGTTCTAAAACACTAAAAATGGAAGCGACGCGCATTATGGCGAACTAGCCATACGTTTACGAGACGTTAAACTACAATTATCAATGGCGGATCCATACCTGTTTATGGGACTTTAAGCACCGACAACGCGGACGGCAACCGCGACGTGAGAATGTCAGGGAAAACCCAAATTATCTACTGCGCATGTACGGCGGGAAATATATTGATGTTCTACGTCGGGGCCCGACGTGAGAAAGCTTGAGTTGGCGTTGCCTGAAAACGCGAGTACTTTACTTCTTATTAATCAGGTTTCATGGCTTTACAACGGTTTAATTGTATCCTAGAATCAAAGTATACACTGTTTCGAGGCATATACTGTTTTCTTTGACATTTATCGGAGCAAACTTGGTCAGTTTTTACTGCATCGACCACTCTTAAACCTGGGTTTTTAAATTAAGAATGTTTTACTTAATTCAAATAAAGGTGACTTCTTATTTTAAGAAGGTTGTTCTTGATTTGAGATGACTGTTCTTGATTTAAGAGTTTTCCGAGAATCGACTTCTTACTTTGAGATATTGATTTTAAGGAAGGCAGTGTTCTTAAAATAAACCCCTAAAAACAAGAAATTGTTTCTTATTTTAAAACATGCTTTAATATATCGCTTCTTAATTTAAGAACTAACCTAAATATACTAAACATACCTGGCTGAAGTCATTGAAAGCCGTCTCCGTTTTAATATAATACAGTTTCAGATGGTTGTTTCTCGTCCCAACTCCCTCCGGGGACGGAGACGAGAGCTTCGAGCATTATCGTTCCCAGATCCGTTTATTTTGGTTAAGTGAAACAAAGAACGAGGGAAGCCAAAATGGCGGATGAGACGGCGGACAAAGAGAAAATTATTGTCTGTTTCTATTTCTGAGGCAGTCCTTACCTACGCATTTTTTGCAGAAACAGAGAGTTGGAATTTCGGGAAAAAATATATTGCGAAATATTTACCGCTGACCAGATGTAACGAAGTTGTATACCACAATGCATCTCGGCTTTGTCCCGCTCTTTTCGAATTTTACTGGACATTTGCAGTTCGCCATTCGCAGGTCAACCCTTCGCTGTTTCGTCGATCTAATTTTCCCTATTACTTCAATAGGTAAGTGGAGGAGTGTTATGTAAATGTTACTTTCCTTGTTTTTGACTGGCATGATCGAAAATCTAATACGGCCGTGACAATATATGCGATACGATCGATCTGATCGGTTTGATGTTGAATATTGCAGATCAGCATGGATGCAAGGAAATTTCTCGAAGAAAATGGCCTTGATACCCTTATTGAAATCGTGATCGAAGAAATAAGGTAAAATGGACCTCAACCTGATTTCTATAGCGTGTAATTTAGTAGACTGCTTGCAGTCTGTTTCTCTCTCGAAATAATGTGGAGCGCGGCCATTTTGGGCTTTTTACGCGGGGATAACAATCCTAAAAGATCCTAAAGGCAGTCTAGTAATTTAGGGAAAAAGCAGTCAAGTAACTTAGGGATTTATACATTGCCAAATTTAGGGATTTATACATTGCATTTACCGCAAACTAGTGGTACACGCGCGCCTGCTTCACCCGACTGTGGGTGGGAGGAGGGGTGGTGGAGGATTTTGTTACGCCTTTCAATTGTCAGCAATTTTACAGCTGAGACACGTCAATTTGATTTTATTAGGGTGACTCGGCTAGCTAACACTACTAGTTCGACACTGGTTGATTTGCTCATATTTAGTAATATAGTTTGAGTTTAGTTCGTGTTTTGAGTTTAGTTAAAGTTAAGTTTAATTTAGAAAGAAAATAAAGAACTTTTATGATCATTCACTGAAACACCAATATCATGGGTAAATAGTACATGCGCGAGACTGCCATTTTGTTATCACCAGTTGTCGTGGCAATGCTAAAAGCGACTAAACATGAAAATCGCATGGTAAAAGTTGTATTTCCACTAGTTTTATTTAATGGATGTAAGGAACATTGTTCGGTTATGGCGAAAGTTGTTTGTTAATTAGCATCAGCGGACCAGCTGTACTGGTAAAATATCAAAGCACTGGATGGTCAAAATTGTGAGGCCACATTTATACCAGGCCAGCCATAAAGGGTTCTGTGTACCTTAGAATTTCGACGTGCTGAAATTCGATGAAATTCGAAACCGACTAGTATTGAGACTCTTGCTTCAGACATTTTCCTAAATACATTTTCCTTCAGACATTTTCCTTTCCTTACTTCAGACATTTTCCTTTTCTTAAACCAACACTATAGTTAAAGTTAAGTTTAGTATTAATTTTAGTGAAATTGTTGTTCGGTTTCATTGATGCCAGGGAAGCTTCTTTATCAGTCGGTGTTTTTAATTTGACCGACAAGATTAAATTAGTCGTAGCTAGTCGTGCTAAAATGTATGTTTATACTGCCATAATGCCACTTTTCACTGCCGTTTTTCCACAGGAGCTCTCTAATGTTTTGGACGTACATCTGGTCCGTGAGGTCCGAATAGTTCAAGAACAAAAAGGAAGCCGTGAGAGAGCAAGATTTATATTGATGGCAAAACATAGCGATCACAACAGAAACATACTCTAGTTTGCACTGATCCTCTTTTGGTTGTAGCTTGTAATTGTAATGCTTTTCTTTATTTCTTTGACTGAAATAAATGTTTCGTTTCGCCTTGAATTTAATTTCAGTTAATTTAACTATTTTGTTTGTGTATTAAAAATATTAAAGGAGATGGTTTCGGGACATCTTCCTCCCGATCATCCAAGTCAAATCTTTCGTAAGACTGTATACGGAAGATCGAAGCTGTTTGACGTATTGAATATTCCGTTATAATGACTGACAAGCAATAAACCACGAACCTCTTTTAAGGAAGATATACCAAAGAAAATCTAAAACTAAGGAAAACACAATTCCAACTGCCGGTCGCCGTTTCCGGTCCGTGCAGTGCTTAATGTTTTCAAATTCCCGATAAAACGCCGTTCTCGTCCCAGTCCATTTTCGGTTTTCCCGTCGCCGTTGCCGTCCCCGTTGTCGGTGCTTAAAGTCTCTTATTATAACGTGGGGGCCCGGCGTCCGCTAGATCCGCCACTGAGTATAAATCACACTACCATCCTTACTCAGTTAGCATCGTATTTAGGTCTCCAATTCTGAACATGGCCCTTTATAATTCATGGCGAGGTTTTAAAAGTTTATGAGTCAGACGCAAAACAAAATAATAAACACACTCTAACTTTCAACCGCTTTATTTATTATTAATTTTGCTGCTAAAACAACTACTCGCAATTGTACTATTCACTGCGGTTATTCCTAAGTTATAAAACGCCGCGATCGTGTAGCCAGTCAGTGTTTTGATTGGCTAACGAGAAAGTAGCTTTCTTTTTCAATACTAAAAGGTAAAACAAATGTGAATATATAATTAGCCAAGGGAGGATGACCTAAGATAAGGATTTCGCTTGCCCCCTTTCTCAATAGGATAACCATATCATTGTAAAGCCAAGTTTTACGCTAATACGCACTATACATGTAAACGTAACCCTCGCCGCTGTATGTACAGGTGTTTTATGTTTGTTTGTTTTCGGTGAGTGCGTGAAGCGCGACAGCGACCGCGGATTCGAACAGGAGATGAAATAAAAACTGCGCTTTTTCTTTCCTCTCGCTTGTCGCGCTCATCGAACAAAAAAACCCTAAACCGTATGTACTGCAGTGTCACGACCAAATGGGAAAATATATATTTCCATTCCCGTGAGGTGATGGTAAATCTGGAAAACAAGGTGGAAATCTGAGTGAACTGATAAAACAGACAGAGGTTTGCTTCCGTGATTGCGACAACTTTTCATTAGACATAATTAAATAATGAAATCCGTTATTGGTTAATGAAAACATTAATATTTATTTCAGCGGAACGTTTCAGCCGTTTATACTGCAAATTAAGACCAAAAGGTAGCATTGGTAAAAGTAGAAAAAACTGTTGCACGCACCGAATATTAATGAGAAGTAACACGAAAAGCATTATTACTAACGTTTCCTTATTCGATCCTTATTGTTTTATCACCTACAGATTAAGTAAGCAATTTTTAGCCAAACTAAATTTTAGCTAGTGAAACACATGGACAAACAAATTAGTCTAATTCGGGGAAAACCAAATACATCACGTTCGAAATAAAAACTTGCAGATTTATTTTCCATATAATGAATACCAAGACTACCATTCGGTCTTGTCTTGTTGGCTTTATATATGTCCGAAAACGTTAATTGAAATATATATATAGGTGTATAACCGTGTAGCTTAATCTTATAATACTCTTAATCCGTATATACTTTAGTATCAATTATTCCGTGAACAGTATGAAAAACAATTTACTTGAGTTGACTTTACAACAAACGCAAATTACGTAAATATCAGAATTCGAAGCAAACATCAGGAAGTAACAGTTGAATTATTTTACGAAAATCATTTGAAAACCGCTTTATACACTCAGAAAAGCTGTTTTCAGATGAAGGGCAAGCCGCACTCAGGCCAGCCAAATTGCTGTGGCTGGCCGTTGCCGCTGGAGCTTATCCCGGTTTCCGTATCCGAGAAAGCTGACTCAATAGAAATAGTGTTCCAACGCCAGGTTACCACCGCCAGCGTGTTTTCAAGTTGCCTTAACAGTTCGCCGCTACCCATTTATACTCCTGGGTGAAGACAGACACTATGAGAGTGTAAAAGTGTATCACACACAATTAATGACCCTGGCCAGCGCTCGATCCCAATGCCAACGCTCTAACCATTAGGCCAGCACGTCCTCCAAAGGAAATTAAACTTAATTGATCTACATAATCACTTTAATTTGTAAATCTGCAGTTGAAAGTTATTTAAACCTGCGATCAGGCGTCCTATTCCTCAACAAAAACGAGGGGAACGAAAATATAAAGAAAAAGAAGCGAGGCGGGGTGGGGTGGAAGGCTTGGTCGCAGGTTAAAAGTTCCTTTAAATTTACTATTTTATACAGTTTTGTTTTCACAAACGTTTCTGTCCTTGACAGCACGCGAGTTATCATAAATGTGGCTTTATAACGCTAACATATTAAAATCATCAATCTTAGGAAGAAAGTGCACATTTCTAAAAATCCACCGGTCTGATCTTCATTTGAGCTCTTTTAGCTGAATAACCCGAAAATGCATTCCACCTAACATTATCATAACCCGAGTATTGTCCGTGATGATAGACTCCATTCAGGCTGCTGGTATGACAACCCTTGAACCACCAGGCTCCTTTATACTGTACAGCGCAGTTACCGTCATTGTAATCGTTATCTTGGTCTTTTGTTGAGAATGAATAACCGTTATGATAAGTCAGCGAATCTCCTGCGGTTCCTAAACCAAATAAAGCAGAAAGCTAATTACAATGTATTATCATATGGCAAGTGTAACAATTGACTCGGGGAATAAACGAGAGGCGGACATTTCTATCGATATATCGCCGTTTTGCGTGTGGAAAAAAAGAAGGCATTTCAACGAGAGTACCTGTCAAAGTGTACAATCAGAGGCCTGTGTGTTGGCCTCGTAATAGCGAGGCCAGTTTTTTCTTCCGTACCCTCCGGGGATACCCCTCGGAATTTTGGCTGAAATGTAATGTTACTGCAAGCCGATATCTAGAAAGCAGACCCTTACTAAGAGGTCGATCAGTTTTCTAAAATTAAATCGATATAAGATTTCATTCAACATTAATTCAGCTAAGATTATATCTGCGCGTTTCTGTGCTTAGTTAATGAGCTAAAATCGAAACACTTCAATTAGTGTATTCTGTCGAAATCAAACGGTCACAAAGCGCAGATGGCAATGGAAAAATGCATTACAGCGATCATCAATCACACGCGACCCTCACAGCAAAACGGATCGTGACGAATAGTTGTATTTTAGGTGTACGTCAATCCGACTCCACCTCTGCGCTCCTTGAACCTAGTATTGAGCACTGAGACAGTTGTATCCAATCTCGAGAATATTTGAACATTGATTTATCTTTAGACCCAAATATGCGAATGTATGCGAATGGAGGTTAAGAAACCTTACACAATGCCTCATAAAAAATCCGATGGATCGTATAGAAATAAACGGAAAAAGCCGTAAGGCCCTATTGGAAACGCATACAGCCGCACGACTACACCTTAACATCTACACCTTCCATCGGAAAAGTCATAAGAAACTGAATAAGAACGCAAAGAGGCATAACGGAAAGCCAAAAAACAGGCAACAAATTACTTTTAATTTCATTTTTTTTTTTCTCCGTAACAATATTTCCAGAAACAGAACATTGCTTTTCGGCGTCTCACTGAAATAACAGTAATTTTCTGATTACATATGACGGCCTGTTTACCAATAACGAGGAAGAAACTATTACACACACACATACACAACATATTTTATTATATAAACTCGCGTTAATAAGAAATACGGAAACAACGATACGAAAACTAACCGATGTAACTTCCCACGCTCAGCTTGTACTTAGTCCCCTCACTCCCAACCGCAAACAAATCGTACTCAGCGTAAGCAGTGTTTCTTGCCATGTCTTCTAGATCAACACGAAGCTTGTATCTCTTACTGCTGGTCAGGCGGTGTATCGTGTCCAGTCCCAGCCAAAACTCACCATTCAGGTTGCCAAAGCCACGTTTGTAGTCGGCCCAGCCGAGGTAGAAATATACGGAGCCGTCCCGGCTGTTGTTTGGTCACAGAACACGTCAAAGGCACCTGAACCATCAGGACTTATTGAATAAACACGGCTGTTTTCGTTCACCAGATTTGTACACCTCACCACAGTTTTTCTTTATAGCTGTGGAATAAAAAGTAATATAACGAGGTTCGTCATCATAACGAGGTTCAACATCAT
Organism: Desmophyllum pertusum; assembly: GCA_029204205.1. NCBI lineage: Eukaryota > Metazoa > Cnidaria > Anthozoa > Scleractinia > Caryophylliidae > Desmophyllum > Desmophyllum pertusum. Next base: position 2,434,069 of record MU827307.1, on the reverse strand, counting down.
TCATCATCTTGATCAGGAGAAACTTAATTTACATTTACTTTCAACACACTGATTTGCATACGTGACTTATAAAACTTTCGGATGGGTGGGGGGAGGGGAGGCAAGTGGAAAGGAGGAGGGGGTATTTCGAAAAACTAGATATCCCCAAAACTCTTGGCCAATGAATACGACATGTTCAGAGGAAAATGTATTTTAATTCCAACGTATATTAATGCTGTTAATGGAAACAAAATAATAAGCGTCACTGCTCATATTGGGGCACCGTCGTGATTTTTCCTTGACGTCAAGCGCTAAAAAAATAAATATAGCAAAACTAATAAAACTTAATGGAAGGATGATAGAGTGGTCCCATACTCCAGCAAAAAAATAATAATAATGAAACGGGGACTCGATGATATCACGCCGCTGTTAGCGTATGTTAAATAAACTAACCTCTTTCACATTGGATGCCATTATATCCTGGTGCGCAGCTGCAGTTGAATCCATTCACAAGGTCTGAGCAGTTTCCACTGTTGAGACAAGGATTACTGGCGCACTCATCGATATCTGATCCAATATTAAAATTCAAATACATCACATTAAAATATTATAACATAGCTCGAGTGCTGTTAACTATTGTTAAATAAACTAACCTATTTCACACCGTGTTCCTTGAAATCCTGGCGCACAGCTGCACTTGAATCCATTCACAAGGTCTGTACAGGTTCCACTGTTGAGACAAGGTTGACTGGCGCACTCGTCAATATCTGATTGAAGATTAAATACAAATATATCACATTAAAATATTATAGCTCGAGTGCTGTTTAGCTTCTGTTGAATAAACTAACCTCTTTCACACCGTGTTCCTTGAAATCCTGGTGCACAGCTGCAGTTAAATCCATCCACAAGATCTGTGCAGGTTCCACCGTTGAGACAAGGTTGACTGGCGCACTCATCAATATCTGATTCAAGATTAAAATTCAAATACATCACATTAAAATATTACATTATATACCACGTGCTGTTAGCGTTTGTTAAATAAACTAGCCTCTTTCACATTGGATCCCGCTATATCCTGGTGCGCAGCTGCACTTGAATCTGTTCACAAGGTCTGTACAGGTTCCATTGTTAAGACAAGGTGCCTGGCGCACTCATCAATATCTGATTGAAGATTAAAATACCAATATATCACAATTAAGAACGAATGTCGCTAAGGATGGAGCCAAATTGGAAATGGTCACAATAAACTTTCCTTAATACTTTGTGTGTAGTTAGCCCTTGGGGTGGAAACATTCATGATGATATTTGTTTCACTTCCTGCACTAACCTAGACCTAGACTTGGGATCAGGGGGGGGGGGGGGAGGGGGGGGTAGTTCATGCTCCAAAATATATTTTTTGAGGTATTTTTAACTCTTTAAACTGAGATTTTGTTAACTAATTATCTCAAAATACTAAAGACTGGTTAAAATACTGTTGACATTCTGGTATAATATCATCCTTCCACTCCACAAAACTGGCACCGGATTTTCAGTTTCACCCCTGGGGGCCCCCTGGTCCCCTGTCCTTTGTAAGGGGGAAACCGCCTTTTAAAAAACTGCAAATGAGACATCTTTGGCTAAATAAAATAAACTGGTATTCGTATTTTGATCAAATTTGAAGTTACAAATGAATACTTCGTCCTTTGTGAATCTTTTGGTACTGAAAAGTCCGCGGGCACTCAACTATTTTTTGCAGAACAAATAATTTACAATTACATACACACGGCAAAAGGTCAATTTTCTGTCATTTTCAATGGCCACTTTATGGGGCTTAAATAATGCTATTTGTAGCAAATTACCACTACACTGTTTCTCTATCATCGATAATTTGAAAATATTTCACTTTTACAGCTTACATTAAGCAACTTCAGAAAAAAAAAAACGTTTTGAATAGCACATCCACTGGTGAAACATAATTTATGCAAATAATAACACTCAAGTTTCCGGCCAAAAAAAATATAAAACTGAGTTGTGTAGTCAATTAAACCACATAAATAAAACTTATAGTAAACAATTGATGTAATGCATACCGTTTATTAAGTAGTAGCTTCAAGAACCATTTCAGAGGCAACGAGGAATCACGCCGAATATTTATATAATCATTATAATTCATCGATGCTTTCGTTATGCCCAGATAATCAGAACCACCATGTTGAAACTATGGTTCTCGTCAGTTGGATCAGCCGCAAATGGTTTCTTTTAAACTGGAAATATCATCTGGAATTTGCTGCAGTGGCTAACTATCCACAAAATACTACAAACAGCTTCATGATGCTCCATTGATCGATGCTGTCACCGCCATGTTGGATCACTTCTTGTCAGGCCGTGATAAATGCTTTACAGGCAACCTCCTTGTTCTTTTAGAAATGTCCGATCTCTCGAGCCCCATAATTCTTAGCTATAAATCCTGAGTTATAAATCAGTTAGCGGCTATATATAAATCCTTTTGAAGTATCACTGTTGGTTGTATAAAGCTCCAAATACGCCGGGACACTTGGTGTGTTTATCTTTTATGGTTTCCGCTGACCGAAAAAAGATAAACATTCGTCCCGGCTTTTTTGGAGTTTTAATACAACCAAACAGGGATACTTCAAAAGGATTTGTATAGCTAACTGATTTATAACTCAGGATTTGTAGCTGAGAATCGTGGAGCTCAAGATATCGGACATTTCTAAAAGAACAAGTTGCCTTTATAGCATTCATCACGGCCTGACAAGAAGTGATCCAACATGGCGGCGACGCAAATTTCCCATTCGTAAACGGTCGTCGCCTTTGATAACGGTCGTTGCCATTTCTGGGTTTTATCCATCATCCTCCAGGAGCTGGAATGGCATCGACCATTATGAAAGGCGACGACAGTTTACGAATGGGAAATTTGCGGCGGCGACAGCAATGATCATATCGGTGGAGCATCGTGAATCTGTTTGTAGTATTTTGTGGGTAGTTAGCAGCTGCAGCCAATTCCAGATAATATTTCCAGTGTAAAGGAAACCATATGGGGCTGTTCCGACGGATGAGAACTATAGTTTCGACACGGTGGCACATAACGAAAGCATCGATGAGTTAATTTTATAATGTTCGGCGTGATTCCTCGTTGCCCCTGAGATGGTTCTTGAAGTTACTACTTAATAAATGGTATGCAAAACAACGATTGTTTATTATAAGTTTTATTTATGTGGCTTAATTGACTACACAACTCAGTTTTATATTTTTTTAGCCGGAAACTTGAGTGTTATTATTTGCATAAATTAACCGTTTCACCAGGGGATGTGCTATTCAAAACATTTTTCAGCAGAATTTTAACCAGTCTTTTGCATTTTGAGAGAATTATTTAACAAATCTCAGTTTTCAGGGTTAAAAATACCTCAAAAAATAAATTTTGGGGGATGAACTTCCCCCCCCCCCCCCCCTGATCCCAAGTCTAGGTTAGTGCAGGAAGTGAAACAAATATCATCAAGAATGTTTCTACCCCAAGGACTAACTACACACAAAGTATGAAGGAAAGTTTATTTTGACCATTTCCAATTTGGCTCCATCCTTAGCGACATTCGTTCTTAACTATTATGACATAGCTCGAGTGCTGTTAGCTTCTGTTCAATAAACTAACTTATTTCACACAGTGTTCCTTGAAATCCCGGTGCGCAGCTGCAGTTAAATCCATCCACAAGGTCTGTGCACGTTCCACCGTTGAGACAAGGATTACTGGCGCGCACTCATCAATATCTGATTCAAATATATCAAAATAAAATATATAAAATACATCACATTAAAATAAGTTACATTATATATCACGTGCTGTTAGCGTTTGTTAAATAAATAAACTAACCTCTTTCACATTGAAGCCCGTTATATCCTGGTGTGCAGCTGCACTTGAATCCGTTCACAAGGTCTGTACAGGTTCCATTGTTAAGACAAGGATTACTGGCGCACTCATCGATATCTGATTCAATATTAAAATTCAAATATATTTCTGAATTTAACTGTTAATAATCATGTTTACTTATCAATATTCTAAATTTTGTCAGGCATAACTGAATTCCCTGACAAAAGTTATAACTTCGTGTATCCGCACCAAGTTAACTGACATCGAGGAAGACGGAGAGTTATGGGAATAAGAAACATGGAGGAAGGGAGGTTTTCATCTCATGGTGGTAAAGGTATTTCAAACCAGTGCTACAACATTGTACATTCAAACCCTGTCACGTTGGATCTAGAAAAAACAAAACTTGATCAATCAAAAAAGGAAATGGAAATTACACTGTCCAAATATTACTGTAAAGCTGACCTTCAACATTATGGTTTCAGTTCTTAACGATATTTTCGACTGACAAAGTACCAGGCTTCATCAGGTTTATTTTATTTTATTTTTTAAAAGGATATCACAATTGGTTGCACATGCCTATTTTATAAAAGGTAGTAATACGTTCAGATTTCACAATATATAAGTGACGTACGTACATATTAAAATATACCATACGTGACAGGGAAATCTCGGGGAACTTATAACTCCGTAGTAAGAATGTGCGAAAGCTCTACAAAGTATCTTACCCGTTTCACAATGTTTCCCTGTGTAACCTTTCGCGCAAACACACACATAGCTGTTCTTCTCGCACTGTGCAGCGCACATTCCATTGTTCTGACAAGGAGAACTACCGCAAGGAGACTGGAGAGGAAAAAAACAGGGCCATGTCACTTTAATCCGAGTTTAACTTTATTCGGACCGAGGTTTCTTGCCCTTTTCCGACTGTACGACAATAAAACTTAGAGGGTATATAGTTCGTCCAAAAGTATTTCCCTTGAAGTAGGCAGCGTGACATGATAACGTAATATGACACTACTTCCGAATAGCCGCCATATTGGATCCGCCATCTTACAAGCATGCACTACTCCATATATAGGTATCTTCCAATTGTATTTTTTTTAAATATATTGTTAACCTTCAATCCATTGTTGAGCTATTTTAAGGGCGCTACCTGATTGGTTAAGTCGAGTAACGTGATGTCAGAAAGAAGCACAAGGCGAAACTTTTAATATATTTGAAAAAAGAATACCACGGGGCACGGGATCCTTATAAATCGTCCTCTCTTGTCAAAACCAATAAAACGATGCCAATAGTCCAAATTTGGAAACACCAAGTTTCGCGAACAATTTTTTCCAGATAAATTTCCGGATTTCCTAGCTGACATGTTATAATTTTAATTGATAAATTCAGATTTTCGACCTACCGTGATGCTATAGTGATGATGAAACTGGCTGACGACAAACTTTTTTGAGTTGTTGTACTTGTCAGATGGGAGCAGCTCACACAAGATTCTTCCCGTGTTGATATCGAAGAATGCAGCCAAGTTAAAGGAGAAACATGACGGTATGTTGACACACGCAAGACCACACTCGCTTCCTTTTGCGACCATGTCTGAACCAATGCTGGTGATGTTGAGGTAGGAAAACGTGTGGGCCTTAAATTTGGCATAAGCCATTCCTTTATCTGTACCTCGGCTGAGAGATTCACCACCTACATCAACAACTTTCATTGTAGAGATGCAAACAAACAAAAACGAAAAAAGTAAAGAGCAGTTTAGAAAATGAAAATGATTAGTTCGTAACAATTGAATTATTATATGTCTGCAAAAGGTTAAACGTAGAAAATTAAAGGTATAGGATAAAAAATAATATAATATAATTTATATATATTACCATTAGCAGCTTTTGTTGTTGAAGAGGCTAACACCAGCAGTACAACCAGATAGATGCTTTGCTCTTGGAGACCGTGAAGTTCCATTTTATGTCGGACTACTGACTTCACCAATAACTGAATAAGATGTCGCTTGCAACCCAAGTTTATATCATGGAATATTCGGATAATTTAACATGATATAAATTAATAATAATTCAATTAACAAATACGTGTTGCAGATACGTCAGTTTAATACCTGCTGTTTACAATTATAAGTTACATTAACCGATATGTTTTGACCCACCAGTAATTCATTACGGCTTGAAAAAATGTAATATTATATAATTTTTATATATAAATACATTTTTATTATTAGTATTGTTAGTTCAATGTCGGTTTTAGAAGGTCGTAGCATAAACTAACTTTTACACAATGTTTCCTCGTACAGGTAGCGAACAACAAATGCTTGGAAACAAATAGAGGAAGACGATATTAAATTTCCAAACAGGTAGAATATAATTATATACCTGTCAACACGTTCAATTCGCCTCACTTAAAGACATCCTAGTAAGGCATGCATTTCGAACAGAAAATGCAACCCATCTCTTGGTAACATACATATTTATGTGCAACATAAAAGCTGTTAATGAAATTAAACTCTCTACAGAAAACAAAAAAATGGGATAACACGCTATCTCGCTAAAAATACAACCCAAAATTATTAAAATATACAGGAACGTGATCAAACACCACAGCTACGTGCAGGTCCTTTTCGTTATGTTGTGCAATAAATAAACAAACAAAAGGAAACTTATCTCAAGGTAATAGTAGCCCTAAGTACAATGTATGGTTGATTTCCAGGAGTAATGTCGCGCCCTTTTTATGTGACACGATAGTTAATATAGGCACATCCCTAATCAACTATCGCGCAATTGAAATCGCCCCTTACAATTTCGCTATGCAATGTAATAGGAGTGTTCACTGTTTATCAACATTTGTTTTGTAATTCAAATTTGCCAACCATTAAACAAAATAACTCTTTGTTTCAACAGCCAATAGTTATCTGGTTGGCACATTAATAACAATAGGTGACTTAACGAGAAACATCGCTATTGGTTTTGCATAACAAACCGATTGGAAGCAGTTTTAACTTCCAGCACGCTTCCTTAAGTGTTCTTGAAAATCACGTTAAATTGTTAATAAAATCATTAGCCAAAATTCCATATTAGCGCACGAACAATTGTTTTTTATTTTGTTTTTAATTAAACTGTCCAAATGAATTCTTAATTTGGATACGTGTCTCATGGCCATATGTCCCCTTCGTGCGCGATACAATCACCACGTAATAGGACTATATTCAACACATCGGTTCAGAACTGAGGAAGTTGCACGAAAGCGAGGCGAAATGGCTCACGCACGACGCCGGCTCAAAGTTAAAAACAATGGCCGTTTTTATACTAGAGACGCATTATCCGTCCAGAGGATATTGCGTCTGTCATGTTCTACGTCTATGGTAAAAACGGGACGAACTGCTAGAGACGCATTATCCGTCTGGACGAATTTATGGGCGCCTGGTTATGCGTCTCTAGTATAAAGACGGGCACAAGACGCATTATGCGTCTAGACGAACTATTTTTCGAAATACGTCTTGAACGACGCACTAATGAACAATCATACACTACTTTACATTCCCAGCGTGTCCCGGGGAATGCGCGACATAACCATAGACATCCTCCCTGTATATAAAGCAGCCCGCTTCGTAATTCAACCTAGTTCAGTAAAGTTTTGGGCTGGACCCTTGCAAGACCCTCCTCCCCGCAGCAATATAACATATTCTCTCCAGATTTACCCGCTCGCAAAGCCTCGGGCCGATTCTCCCATTTCTTAATCATCTAGGCCCATTTGGCTTTGTGTGCGGCCAGTATACCTGGTGGGAATATATTACAATCGATAATATCAGCCTTATTATAATCATACCACGATGTACAACAACGACCTTTTTACGATACAACAGGCTGACAGATATTGAATAGGTAACTATAAACAACAGATGGCACACTACTATACCTAGGCTCGATTTCCGCCATGAGCGTGGGCTCATTTTTCCGAACAGCGGCTGGTAATCGAACCTATACTATACCAACTCCGCGGTATGGCCATTACCTTACGCATTGAAAGGGAAAGTGAATCGAACAAACACTACAAACGTTGATGCCCACTGGAATCCAGTCCTGAACCAAAGTTATGGAGGTTTGGAGATTTCCTTAGCAACAGCCTTGTGGTTCCTTGTGGTTCCTTGTAGTTTAGCCCCCCCCCCCCCCCCCCTCCCCCATTGTTCCAACATGTTTGTAGAGCAACCTGTGGCGCTCTGTGGTGAAAAACAGGCCTTGCACTCACTGGCGCTCATGAAATTAAAGTATCTGACTTATTATTCACTTAGGGTGGTCATCTGTGATATTAATTAAATACGTACAGTAAAATAGTATTAAGTTAAACAAGTAAAATAAAACTGGTTAAAAAACTAACGTTAAGGTATGTTTAAAAACCTACGTGGCTTATCAAGCGGCCTAGATGACATGCCAGTCCATCGCAGGTGACTCCACAGCATTTTGCCGTGTTGCCCTGACAATTCACGGTACCCATTTATCTCCTGGGTAGAGAGAGGCACTATGAGAGTAAAGTGCCTTGCCAAAGAGCACAACACCGCGTTCCCGACCAGCGCTCGAACTCGGCCGCTCGATATGGAGTCCAACGCGCTAACCAGTCATAATCACTTTTTATCTGGATGTATACTTACTTTACCAGCAAGAAGATGCCCCAAACATAATTGAGTTGTTTCGACCTACAACTAGGTGAATGTGTTAATATAACAGATATACACCTCATCGTCTGTTTGTTCAAGATGGTAATTATCTTGGATCTGATTCATTTGTAGAACAATTGGAAATGAAACACGTTTGAACGTGTAGATTCCTCAATTTTGTTTCCCCACGCACACTTATCGCCTTTGGTAGGAACAAATATAATTGTTTGCTTTTCCCGGGAACGGCGAACGGCGAACGGGGAACGGGGAACGGGGAACGGGGAACGGGGAACGGGGAACGGGGAACGGGGAACGGGGAACGGGGAACGGGGAACGGGGAACGGGGAACGGGGAACGGGGAACGGGGAACGGGGAACGGGGAACGGGGAACGGGGAACGGGGAACGGGGAACGGGGAACGGGGAACGGGGAACGGGGAACGGGGAACGGGGAACGGGGAACGGGGAACGGGGAACGGGGAACGGGAACGGGGAACGAAAAACGGAAGCCATTCCCGGCTAACTCAAACCTAATAATAACCCTAAATCCTAGCCCTAAATTTAATCCTTACTCTAACCCTAGCCCTAAACTTAATTCTAACCCTAAACTTAATCTATCCTTACTCTATAACCCTAAAACTAGTAAGGGTTAGAATTAGAGTTTAGGTTAGGATTAGGGTTAACAACAACAACAACAACAACAAACTTTATTTCACCCCACAGGTTACTAAAAGTATTTACAAAAAATAAAGGGGTACTGGCTACCCGAAATAACCTTGAAGTTAAGGGTTAGGATTGAGGTTAAGATTAGGGTTAGGATTAAGTTCAGGGTTAGGATTTAGGGTTTTCGTTTGGTTTGGTTTGAGTTAGGATAAGTTTAGTTCCCATATTTTTCGTTGCCCGTTGCCCGTTGCCCGTTGCCCGTTGCCCGTTGCCCGTTGCCCGTTGCCCGTTCCTGGTATTAGTAACATCCAAGACTCGGCCAACAATACATATTGTCTATTCTGAGAAATTGGCTTTTAAAGGAGAACGGAAGCCTACAGAATATAATTTTCGTAATAACTACAATTGTAGAAATAACTATAAAAAACTATAATTTCGAAGAAACGAGCGAAAAAAATACATATTTCAGTGCAAATACGACCGAAATCTAACAGCATTCGCCGGAATTGAACGTCCGCCATTTTGTGTGCTTTCTTTTCCGGTTACTTCCAAATAAGGATTCACGGTCGCCATGTTGTGACGTCAATGCGCTCTTTGCTCGATCGATCGATTGCACGTTCTTGGATTTGCAGTCATTTCTGAGAATTATTTATTAGATACTGTTCGCTTATACATCCATAAATACGGCTGAGTTTAAACCGTATTCGTTCGAGCCCATGTGAGATCTCTCGGATTCCGACGGAGAGCATACTGAAGCAGCTGAAAGCCAGGACGAGATCGCACGAGGAAGAAACACCACATGGTGTACTTGTAACATTGGGAATCGAAAACTGGAAAACTCAGCAAGAAAGAGAGTGTGTGTACTGCTAGGAGATCGACGAAGCTATGACAAAATAGCAGGTGAATATTGTTAATTAAAAGGATAATAAACATACTGATTTAGAAACGATTCATTTGTCGTGTTTGATTTTATTTTGTGTTGCTCTATGTTGTTGTTACGTGTCTGTAAACCCTGACATGTACACTTGCACTCGGTTACGAATTTTGCAATGCTATGTTTTCATTATTTGGCTCAGATCTGGAGGAGGAGGATTCCCCTCTTAGCTGTATAACTCAGCATCCTAGTTTCGAAATGATCTGTTTGCAAACAGAAGTGTTGGAGACGCAATTGTTCTTTGGCTTAGGTCAGGCGCGGACTCGAATAAGAGCGCCGACGACGGAAACATTTATGATCGTTTTTATCCTTTAATGCTGGGATAATATAGACTACGTACTGCGTAATCAGAGTCGTCCCTCTGTTTTGCAACTGATTTCCACAGATTTCTCGATGAGTTTAATCAATTCATTAAAAATTTGCGGCAAATTTTCTCTCTTTATCTGAGCAAGCCATTTATTTAAAAGGGTTTTATCTTTTAATGCCAGGCGATGTTAACTTATTCCTTTCTTAGAGTCCTTGGGAGTTCTATTCGAACAGCCCACGACAACGAATGAACGAACGAACGAATGATTTTCTCAACGAGAGTATTTATATTGAGATTTGACGCATTTACGAGTGAGCGCAATGACGTCATGCTTAGCGCCCATGCCTTCAAAATGGCGGACAAAATGGCGGACGTACATCGTGTCATTGTTGCGAGCCTTTTACAGTCCATAACAAGTTTACCAATGGATTATAGGGACGAATATTACAAATTTTAGTTAAGATACATCATTTACTTTATTTAAAAAGTGGTTACAAAACTTTGTTTTTCACCTTCCGTTCTCCTTTAAAGATCATCTGAGCCATACATTGGATGATACTTGTAAAAACAGTTACGTGTAGCTCGGTCGATTTTTTCTCGAAGGAGAGGGAAAATGGGCCAAAATGATTTTTCAGCTCCAATTATTTGTTAGCCTGTGAACGCTATAATTCAACTAGAAAAATGCGATATTTGTGGCAAGGGCTAGATTAAAAGTAAAGGGCGGTCTTCCCGCCTACTACTATAGGCCTTGTGGGTAATGCACAAACTCCCATGTGTGTACGTTACAAGACAAATTTAAACATGAAGATGCACTATAACAGACTAAGCTCTTCCTACTTTCTTCATACTTTCCATCTAATTTGCATTTAAGTATTGCACGTGGAGGCTAGAGCTTTGTAATGTTCTTGTATTCCTTTACAATTTGTGTATCCACGAACATAAACCTTATACTGTCTCAAATGTCCTCGTTTGTTCTCGTAAGATGTGAATTAAAACTTTTAGAACAGATCATTCAAAATTATGTACTTCAAATATGAAACTCCCATGACCGAGTTTGAATTTCGCGGGTTGTGTCAGCGTAAACACGCTCGTTAGTTATGATAATATTCGATGTTCTTTTGCTGTTTCTTGCACACCGAAACATTTCAAGAAACTAGTCATTATTCCGTGGGATTTAAAATGATTTATAGAAAGAAAACGAAACATTATTTATTCTCTACTGACGACTAATTTTCAGCTATTGTCTCGTTCGCTGTTGATTGACAAATGAACTCGAGGTACCTTAGGTACCTTTCCTTTTATAGTGCGTCTCTGTGTGGAATACCGTCTATTGACTCTATTGACTCTATTGACTCTATTGACTCTATTTACTGGGCGACAACAATTTTTTTGTCTCCAAACCGTTTTATTTTTTAAACAATACTGCTAAGAAAGCAAATCAACCACGGCTTCTAGTTACACATACATGTATGCTACATGTAAATGGTGTGTTACTTAAAGTTCCTTTCATATAGCTGACATGATTGGCTGTCAGCGTTCTTTAACCCTATTCTGCCTGGGGGGGGGGGGGGGGGGGGGGGCAGAAAGTGCCCGCGCAGACTTCAAATTTATCGTACTTAAAGCGCATTCAAGCAATAATAGCCAAACCTTATGACTTTTCCTAAACATTATCTGGGAACATTTTGATGGGCCAATTTTTTGATCACGTGACATGATGTTTCCATGGCAACCAAGTTTTGACAGGCCGTTTTTAGCCAAATTTGGTATTTTGAGTTTAAATTTCCGTTTTCATGAGATTTTTGCTTTTTACGAAGAGTTTCTTCCAAATTCTTTGCAATTTTTGCATCCTTATATTGTTTTAGATTTTTTCAAATCAAATTGGTGATTTTCTGACATTTCTGAACAATTGAAAAATCCAAGATGGCGGATCCAAGATGGCGGACAGGTTTAAAGTATGACGTTATTTCGGCGTGATATCATATCATAATTGATTCGTAATTGCCACTAAAATAAACATATTTGAATGCTTTATTCACCACATAATTTTCATTTTTATAGCACAAACACTTTTCGAGATACAGATCGTTTTACCCAAATTTGTTGATTTTTAGCTTAATTTTAAGTTATCATAAAATATTTGCTTTTTACGATAAAATCCTTCCAAAATCTTTGCCGTTTTAGCATCTTTATATTTTTCTTGATTTTTTCAAAGCAAATTTGGAGATTTTCTGACATTTCTGAACAATTTAGAAATCCAAGATTTAGGATCCAAGATGGCGGATTTTTGTTAACGTAATGACGTCATTATGGCGTGTATCACGTCATAATTGACACGTGACTGCCCACTAAAATAAAGTTTTTTCGATGCTTTACACACCATGTACGTTTCATTTTCATAGCGTCAATAACTTTTCGAGATACATAGGGGGGGGCACTATCTCCCCCCGCGCCCCCCCCCAGGCTCAGGAACCAGAATAGGGTTAACAGCTTGTCTTCGCTGACCGGAGTCTTTTAAAGCAAGGAAACGACGTATGAATCATAGAGAAAGACTACCTCAAACCACAACCGCTAAAACTTATAATTTTTTGATAATTTTAAGTTATTTTGGCGATATATAAAATGATTCTTAAATTTGAGGAAATCCTCAAAGTAATATTTTACTAACAGCAAACATCAAAAACCTAATAATAAATCTGAACGGTCAACAAGGATTTTATCAAACGTTAGGTATAGGCTATATTTTTCAGAAAATAATAATAATAATAATTATTCAGGAAATAATAATATGAATGCACACACAAACTGTGACATATCTCCTTTAAACAAAT
>MU827307.1:2188473-2420344 GCA_029204205.1 Desmophyllum pertusum | reverse complement strand
AAAAAGGCCCCAAAATTTTTTTTTTTTTTTTTTTAAAAAAAAATTTTTTTTTTGGGGGGCCCCAAACCCCGGCCCCCCGGGGGGGGGGGGGCCCCAAAAATTTTTTTTGGTTTTTTAAAAAAAAAAAAAAAAAATTTTTTGATTATTAAAATTTTTAAAAAATTTTTAAAAATTTTTTTTTTTTTTTTTTTTGGAAAAAAAAAATTTTTTTTTTCCCCTTTTTTGGGTTTTTTTTTTTTATTTTTTTTTAAAAAATTTTTTTTTTCCCTTTTTTTTTTTAAAAAAAAAATTTTTTTTAAAAAAGGGGGGGGGGGGAAAAAAAAAATTTTTTTTTTTAAAAGGGGGTTTTTTTTTTTTTTTCCCCTTTTTAAAATTTTTCCCCTCCCAAATTTCCCCCCGGGGGTTTTGGGTTTTAAAGGAAAAAAAAAGGGGGGAAAAAAGGCCCCGGAACCCAAAAAAAAATTTTTTAAAAAAAAAATTAAAAAAAAAGGTTTTTTTTTAAAAAATTTTTTTTAAAACCAAAAAAAAAAAAGGGGGAAAAAATTTTTTTTTTTAAAAAAAAATTTTTTTTTCCCCCGGGAAAAAATTTTTTAAAAAAAAAAAAGGGGCCCCCCCCCCAAAAAAAAAGGGCCCCCCCAAAAAAAATTTTTTTTTTAAAAAAAAAAATTTTTGGGGGAAAAAGGGGAAAAAAATTTTTTTTTTTTTAAAACCCAAATTTTTCCCCCGGGTTTTTGGGGGGGGAAAAAAAAAACCCCCAAAAAAAAAGGGGGGGGGTTTTAAAATTTTTTTCCCCCCCCGGGGTTTTCCCTTTTTTTTTTTTGGGAAAAAAAAATTTTTTTTTAAAAAAAAACCCCCTTTTTTTAAAATTTTTCCCCCCCTTTTCCCCCCCTTTTTTTAAAAAAAAGGGGGTTTTTTTTTAAAATTGGGAAAAATTTTAAAAAAGCCCCAAAAAAAAAAGGGTTTTTTTCCAAAAAAACCCCCCCAAAACCCCTTTTTTTTTTTTAAAAAAAAAAACCCCCTTTTTTCCCCCCTTGGGGGGGCCCCCCTTTTTTTTGGGGGAAAAAACCCCCTTTTTGGGGGGCCCCCCAAAAAAAAACCCCCCCCCCCCCTTTTTCCCTTTTTTTTTTTCCTTTTTTTTAAAAAAAAATTTTTTTGGGGGAAAAACCCCCGGGGGAGTGGGTTTTAAATTTTTAAAGGGAAAAAAACCCCCCCCGGCCTTTAAAAAATTCCGGGAAAAAAGGTAAAAAAAAAAAAAAAGGGGGGGAAAAAAACCCCCCGGGGGGGGGGGGGGTTTTTTTTTTTTTCCCAAAAAGGGGGGCCCCCCCTAAATTTTTTGGGGGGGGGTTTTTTTTTAAAATTTTTTTTTTTGGGGGGGGGTTTTTAAAAAAAGGTTAGGGGAAAAGGGGGGTTTGTTTTGGGGGGCCCCTTTTTTTTTCCCTTAAAAAAACCCCCCCCGGGGGGGGTTTTTTTAATTTAAAAACCCTTTTTAAAAAAAAAAAAAATTTTTTTTGAAAAGGGGAAAGGGGGAAAAATTTTTTAATTTTTTTTTTTTAAAAAAAAAATTTTTCCCGGAAAAAAAGGGGGGGTTTTTAAAATTTTAAAAAAGGAAAAGGGGGGGGAAATTGGGGGAACCTCCCCTTAAAAAAAGGGGGGGAAAAAAAAAAAAAAAAAACCCCCCCCCCCCCCCTTTTTTTTTGGGGAAAATTTTTTTATTTTTAAAAACCCCCCCCCCCCCTTTTTTTTTTTTTTTAAAAAAAAAAAATTTTTTAAAGATTTTCCCCCCCTTTTTTTTTTTTTCCCAAAATTTTTTTTTTTTAAAAAAAAAAATTTTTTTTAAAAAAAAAAATTTTTTTAAAAATTTTGGGCCTTTTTTTTTAAAATTTTTTTTTAAAAAAATTTTTTTTTTAAAAAAAAAGAAAAAGGGTTTTTTTTTTTTTTTTTTTTAAAAAATTTTAATTTTTTTCCATTTTTCCTTTTTTTAAAAAGAAACCCCCGGGGGGCCCCCCCCAAAAAAAAAAATTTTTAAAAAAAAAACCGGAAAAAAAAAAAAAAAAAATTTTAAAAAAAAAAAAACCCTTTTTTTTCCCCAAAAAATTTTTTTAAAAAACTTTCCCCCAAAAAAAAAAAATTTTTTTAAAAAAAAAAAAAAAAAAAATCATCAAAAGAGATCGTGGCCGCTGGGACGAGGATGCTTCTCAACTTTAATATAAATTCCGCTTATTAATAATAAAAGGGTTGAAAAAGGGTAATGAATAACAGTCATACAGTTAAATATCAGTTACCATTGGAAGTTTTTCGATCTCCAGTAAAATCCAGCTTTTACAGGAACAACGAATGAGCCGCGGGGGAGTATTCGGACACTTGCATTGACGGACAGACTGATAAGAAGTACTGCACATCGTCGACATCTGCAAAAGAGAATGCAAAATCTTTTTAACCCTGGTACGCAATTCAAGCAAGAGAGGATGATCTATGGCCTATTTCAGTGAAAAAGTTGTCCCGGTAGGAGGGTTACCCCCCCCATCGAGTATTTTTTACCCCGCCCCCCCCCCCCCCCCTTTTTTTTTTTTTTTTAAGACTGAAAAAAGTTGTCGCCTGCTGACCGAGTCAAAACTTGGCCCTCTCGGTTCGCGCAGGCCCTATAAATGTCTCAATTCACTGTTGTCGATCGGAGGACAAAAATATCCAATTAAAGTGAATACGAATAATTAATCACGAGTGATCCTACGTTTCTCTAGCTGCTTTTACAAGTATAACTTCTTAAATAAAACTCTATGATAGGACAAAATAATAGAAATACATCCGGAGAAATGAAAATAAGTCTATTACATTAACAATATCATGTTACCAGTGCAAGTTGTTCCTATCTCCAATATATCCAGGTTTTGGCAGGAACAACGATACGAGCCGCGAGTATTCTCACACTTGGCACCATTGACAGTCACAACTGATACAGAAGCACTGCACTCATCGACATCTGGCCAAAGAAATGCAATCTTATTTAGCAGCACAACCGAAAACGATCATAATAACAACAACAACCAACAACAGCAACGATTTTATTACCAATTCTTTAAAAAGAGAATTGACAAAAATCATGAAAGCACGGAAATTATTTGGTGGAAGCGTTCAGTTCAGAATAACTACAAATCTAAGGGCCTCACTCAGACTTAGGCCGATTGTTATCGATAACTTATTTTAGTTGTCGATCATAAAAAGTTGTCGATAACGAAAAAGCAAGTGTGGTGAAGACTAGTTATCGATAACTAAGGCCCTTAATCATCGATAACTAGGCTTCACACACTGGCTTTTTTGTTATCGACAACTTTTTATGATGCGACAACTAAATAGTTATCTGACAACTATCTCTCGCAGTCTGTGGAGGGCGCTAAACTGTGTTGAAGATCAACAGCGCACAAAACTAAATTCTAGATTCCAATGAAAGAAACTCAGGTAATACGAGTGGGATGAACAGACCATACCTCGGCAATCAGTATATATAAGGGGCGCTTGTTGTTCAACATCATGTTATTATTTTATT
The DNA here is from genome assembly GCA_029204205.1 of Desmophyllum pertusum. Taxonomy (NCBI): domain Eukaryota; kingdom Metazoa; phylum Cnidaria; class Anthozoa; order Scleractinia; family Caryophylliidae; genus Desmophyllum; species Desmophyllum pertusum. The sequence goes on along the minus strand of MU827307.1, from coordinate 2,416,803 downwards.
TTATTATTATATTATTTCTTCGTTTACTCTAGCTGTTTTTTTGCAAAAATTGGCGATGTAGCATTTTATTATTGACAACAGCAGAAAGTGAAAATAGGAATGTATATTCGGCAATAACAGAAAAAAACTTATAATCACAAGGCGCCCGACCAATACAAGGGGGATTAATTTTCCTTTTGCCGCGCCTATGATGCTTCCTGTCTCATATTCTTTATACTCTATTCATTTTTAGTGTATCAGATACCTGGCCGGGATGACATGGGCATGAATGCTTTGAGGGTCCTAGGCTTTTGAATATCAAAAACAGTAATACATTAATAAGTTACTCTTCTTTCTCATGTCCACAGTGAGGCTCTGTAGAGTCGGCTCCAGGTATAATAGAATCAAACCAGTATTTGCCGGCTGACCGCTTGTCGTCCTTTCACTCGCCGTTGATTTCTTTACACGTTTCAGCCGGCAGCTTGGGGAGTAGAACCGAGAGGAACTGGAAATAAAAATTCCGCTATTAGTTCTCTGTTCAGATAGTTTGGCTCTGTTGCTAATATTTTTTTATATAAACTCACTCTCTACCACAGTCTCGGTTTAAATAATATCTGTCAGAGTTGGGAACGAAATGCTTCAGGTGCTGGCTATCCTTGGTGGGGCGATTTGTTCAATTCACACACATCTTGCCAAATGACGTAGTTAAAACTTTGGCAAGCGGTCGTCACGATAACACTCTCGCAAGCACACATCCTCGCGAGTGCTGGTCTCCTGTGGATCTTCCTATAGATGTGTCCCCGTAAGGCATACAATGTCAGAAGATGGAATCGCCTCTCTACCGCTACAATGGTACGGTAGGCTGGGCATCATGGAACATCTGACACAAGCTCAAAGTAGAATTGGAATGTAAGAGGGGAGAAGTTGAAGGCGGCCATTCTGGTCGCGCTCAATAGCAACAGAATACCTGAAATTAAAATATTCGCGAATCAGTATTAACCTTTCTTTTTGTGAGTATTTAATTATCGAGGAAATTTTTGGTTCGGGTTTTGTAACACTCCATACTGTTTTAGAGGCAATATTTTATTCTCTAAAACGCCGTAAATATTTCGGCTCTGACTTGGCCCAAGTTATAAGGCTATCCATGGAGCCTAATTTGTCAGAATTATCAGAGACCATAATGGCGCTACGAAGTAACAAAACAAATCAGTAAGCATTTGTAAACAATATATTTTCTAGTTGGCTGGCAAAATTCTGTTCCGTACTCCCAGGGAAAATGCTTAGTTCATTTCCCAGCTGAATCCCTGTCAAATTCACACCAGTCGGCGAAAACCAACATTTTTCACCCTTTCAAAACATTTTTTCGTGGTTTTTGACTTATGAATATAGTAATTTCTTTCATCCCTAGCAGGAAACACCTTTTTCCCAGCCAGCAAGCAAACCCTTTTGGCGGAACACAACTGTAAACCCTTTTTGGTCGGAACACCTCTTGGAGTGCCGTAGAAACACTTCCATTTTTTGCATGTAATTGCTCTTTATGATAATTTTTTTAGCGTTAGAAATAAACACCACTGGCCGTATATTCCAAAGAAAAACACGGATTTAGGAATCGAAGTGTTATTGGTGCCTTTCGTAGATAGAACACTGTGTCTACAGTTTACTTTTCTTCCAGGGCACCCAAAGGATATTTCGTGAATGATCTGTTCATAGAATTCCGCGCCTACATCGCCTCAAGATATTAGGTTAGGGAAGATATCATCTCGACTTTTCGTAATATGGGAAAATTAATGCTTTTGTTTTTCGTTTTGGGGTACCGAAAAGGTCAGCTTAGGATTTCTGAAGACAATTCACTCATAAATTTTATCCTAAAATTTTCTGAAGTTGAAAAGCCAGCCCTAAAACGTATTTGAACCAGATTACATTGTTTCTTCAGCGTTTTTAAAATAACTAAAATAACCATTAAAATGCCCCCACAAAAAGCACGATTAACACGTCAAAACGACGCTTCGACATCCTACAGGAAATTTGTGTCGTTGGGTGCACCTGTTTCTTCCTTCAATTTATAGAACATGAAAACGGGTATGAATGTACTTCCTTTTCATGGCCGCAACCAAAGGAATGTTTTCTCAAAACTTCAAACGGGAACAAACTTCACATAGTCACGTATTTGCACATTTGTTCCATGATAATTGCCACTTTATTTTTCATCGACACATCGGTAGATAGTGTGACGGAGATACATCGTCCAAAACATTGCCTGAAGGGAACTTCCTAAAAATATCATAAATGTACCCAGAATTTTGTGTTGTGGGTCATGAACTCGATGCTTAATTTTATTTAAATGCCTGTTCTTGTTTGTTCCGATGCATCAAAAATTAATAATACCACAAGGGAAAGGTCGCGGGAGAACTCATCTTCTCCTATCAATGATTTTGTCTTTTAAAATTTTCTTGGCCTTAAAATGTTTTTTTTAGTGCTAGGATGTCGTGTGCGAAAAACACATTTCTCTGTCGAAGTGGACAGGTTAAAAGTTTGCTGGTTATAAAAGTTTTTTTTTCGGCAATCTAAATGAGTGATGTTTGGCGCGAAAATATTTCCCCATGCACACATATAAACTGACCCGATAGGCAAATTGAGGCGATGACAGTTCAAACTTAACAAAGTCACGCCCTGCTCGTGTAGGCCTAGAATTTTCGTGCGCTTAGCTCTCTCTAGCATAGAATCCGATCCAGTTTTTTCTTTGAGATTGGTTAGAGAGTTTTCTATCATTTTCCCCGGGACGGCCCAATTGTTGCTGAGAGGTGAAAGACAACTCTTGTGAAAGCAATTCGGCAACTAGTGTGATTTCGTTTTGCCCGGGCTTAATGCCTGGTCTGTGTATTTTCCAGTCAATTTTTTTCATGATCAAATGTTCTGCAGCAGCAGGGGATTTTACAACTCCGTCCCTTTTTTTTTGCAAAAGTGGATGTAATACCTTACGGATGATGTGAGTAAAACAAAACCGCCATATTAATTAGGAAACGTCGTTTCGTAGTAATGAAGTGTAAAAGATTTTACGGCTCAGCGAGGAGAGATAGACATGGGACAGCATAAGAATTATTGTAGATGCATGCAAATGATGTCTTTTACCAAATGCTCAATAAACGATAGCAGGTTGTTTGCCGCTTTAGCATATCTGTTATATTTTTGAATTGAATATAGCCGTTTTTCCATTAGGGGTGTTTGGCTAAACAGATGTCCCGACCATTAAATAGATTTGTCTTGTCTCCCATAATTAGGTAAATGGGTTATACCGTCATTAATATCATTACAATTAGAGCCGTCTTGGAAGTATATTACTAATGAAATTAACTACTGAGATATCACCTTTCAGTTTCGGCTTATTGTTCATTCCAAAAGTTGCTTCCCTTATAAGCTTCTATTTTGTAACACAATCGTAGCCTCAAAACGAATTATTACTAAAATTTGGGTAATAAATAAACATCACAATCTTTGCGAAAAGTATTGTCTCACGATAAAGATTTTAATACAAATATATTAATGATCTTGCAAAAAGGGATATTTTCTATATCTATGCCGTAGAAAAACACATCTTTCAACCTAATGCACTACTTTAGAATATATTTTTTAGTGCACGGATCAAATAATCCAGCACTGGCGCCCCACCTCCTCAAACAAACCTTCAAACGATTCTTTTTTAAAACCCCCCCATTACCCTCCCACTTTAAAACCCCCTACAAACTTCCACAGCCCCCTCCGGATTTATGAAAAATCGCATAACGCCCAGTGGCCTTTGTAAGCATCAGAAACATTTGTGATCTACCAGTTATTTACTGTCCTCAATTTTATGTCCTTGTTCCCAGTAAAACGAAGATGTTTTTCAAAATGTCAAACCGGAGTAAATACGCAACGAAACTTGAAAAGCCTCACGGTTTGCAACTGATTTTGGCCCACAAGTGTAATTTCCCTGATTAATGTTTCGTATGATGGACATCGTTTATCTAGTCAATCTCTCCCGGTGACAACTGACTCCGCCTATAAATGTGCAGGGAGGATTAATCGTCGAAATAGTGTAATTTTGAAAAGGGTACCATGGATGTTGGTTTTGTGTTGTGTGGTGTTGTTTCAGTTTGTGCATTCTTTTAAGTTTCAGGTATGTTTTTTGTTGGGCGTTTAATAATGAAATGAGAAAAATAGTGATGACAATTGGCTTTTAAATTCCGGGCAGCTAGACCATTTGACACTATACTGGAGCGTATCAGTTAGTTTTCGACCCACCTTTAAAGCTTTTAGAAAGCACGTTGCATATATGGCTGATGTTTTTATCAGAGTTTATGTTAATGATGCCACGCGGGAAGTTTGGAGAGGCATGAGAGAAGGGTTAAGAGTTGCTCGAGAACGCATCATAACATAATGCTTCGATATGCCGGCACAGCTAAAAAGCACGAAACCAATTATTTTATAACGCTAAGTGCCAATGTGGGAAATGTACGACGAAAACCCGGCCGGGCGTAATCCGAAACCACTGTTGTAAATTACAAATGTTTGATCTGCGTGAAGGGAATAAGCAGTTGTTCTGACTTTTCTGTTGTGCTGTTTTTGTTTAATATAATGCTTCCGTGATGCTCAAAAATTCTAACTACCACAGGGAAAGTAGGGAAACTCATCTTTTCTATCGAGGCATGACAACAATTGTCTCCTTATAACGTTTGTTGGCGCAATGGAGAAACTGTACCACACGAAAATCCAGCACAAAAACCGAAAATAAAATCGGAACTGCAATATTTGCGTGTAGTAACGGATATAGCAGTGTTCTGCTTTCGCCAATTCTGTTCTCCTTTCGCGTTGGCTGGTTTTCATGTTTGCCTTTTCCGTATGCCCAAAAATTCTAATACCACTGGAACAAGTGAGGAAAATACCATATTTTCAATATCGACCATCAGTGTTGTCTCAAATCTTATTTATTTTTCCATTTTCTTGGCCACAATGTTTTTCTATTATCGCTGAAGCGGCAATCGTGTTTTGTGCCCCCCCCCCCGAAAAAATTTAATACTGCCGAAGCGGACAGGTCCAGTTGTTGCTACGCATGTATTAGATCTCGACTCACCATACGCACGTTTACGTTTACTGAATTTTGCAAGCTATGCCTATTAAATCTTTTTTCCAGCAATCTAAATGACTGTAATACTTGGCGCGAAAACTATTTCTTCACGATAATAAAGCCGACGCAATGACGGTCACGAGAGTTGCGGAGCTGAGTTCAAACTCACGCTCATTCGTATGGACCTATTGGAGATGGAAAAACTTGCACTGGTAACTGATATTAATGTATGACTTGTTTTTCATTTCTCGGAGGTATTCTAATTATTTTTCCTATCATAGAGTTTTATTTAAAGACTGTTATACTTTAAAACAGCTAAGAGAAACAGTAGGAGCACTGTGGATTAATTATTCGTATTCACTTTAATTTGGCTATTTTGCCTCGATCGACAACAGTGAATTTGAGACATATAGAGTATGCGCGAACCCGAGAGGGCCAAGTTTTGCCTCGCGTCAGCAGGGACAACTTTTTTCATATAAAAGCGGGGTAAACATAGCTCGAAAGGGGAGGGAAAACCCTACTACCAGGGACAACTTTTCTCCACTGTAAACAGGCCCATAGATCATCCTCTCTTGCTTGCATTGGTACCTAGAGTTAATAAGATTTTGCATTTTCTTTTGGGAAATGTCGACGTAGTGCAGTGCTTCTGTATCAGTTTGTGACGGCAATGCCAAATGTAAGAATACTCGCGGCTCTTTTCGTTGTTCTTGTAAAGCTGGATTTACTGGAGATGGGAAAAACTTGCACTGGTAACTGATATTTACTGTATGACTTGTTATTCATTAACCCTGTGTTCACCCGTTTTTTAATTAATAAGGGAATTTTCATTTAAAAGGTTAGAAAGCAATTCTCGTCCTCCAGAGGCCTACGATTCCTTTTGATGATCATCATCAAGAATCGAGACTTCTGGCCGGTTCCAAAACCGGAAGTCCAGCCAATCTCGGACTAACCGTCAAATCTGACAAATCTGATTGGCTGAGAATAGCAGAACGAGTACTCTGAGCATGCTCCACAAATTGGGACCGGCCAGAGGTCTCTGCGATTCTTGGTGCTGGGACCCAAAGGATCGTGTTTCTCTGGGGACGAGAATGTTTAGAAAGCATGAAGCAGATGGGCCTGTCTGAAGAAAAAATATTCTAAGGTTTGTTCATTTTGTTGTTTTTTTTATCGGCCTTAGATATCGATGAATGCGCAGTTAACAAATGGCGTTTTGCAGTGATGGATGTCAATATCTGCAAGGAACATACCAAGTGTCACATGGCCCTCGGGGATTTGAAGTCTATCAGACAAAAAAGAACTTGCCTTGGTAAGTTTCGACGCGCACGGAAGCTAGTACGACAATAGCCGCGGGGGGGGGGGGGTACTCCCTATAATGGGAACCTATACGGGGAGGCTCCGCCCGAAAGGGGTACCTTTTCAGACTGGAGTTATATAAAAGGGTATGGATATTTCACGAGTTGGAGTATAGAAAAGGGTAGGGATTTCACGAGTTGGAGTATAGAAAGGGGTAGGGATAACACTTTCATTTAGGTATGAGGTGGACTTGCAGGTTTGAAGTTCTTAGCCATCGTAAGACCGCCTTCCTTCTCACTTCCTTCTGGAGACATTATATTGTTTCATTTTAAGGTTTTTTTTTTTTCATTCCGAAGGGTATAGAAAAGGGATTCAGTGTTTCTACTGTAGGTATGTGAAAGGGGTTTGCCATTTTTATAATTTTTCTATGGAAGGTATGATGAAAGGGGTACCATTTTCTATGGAAGGTAGATGAGGGTACCTTTTTGCTCTCAAAAATGGTATATCAAAGGGTAAGGGGTTGGACCTCTGGGCGGAGCCTCCCCGTGTAAAACTTTTTTGAGGGTACCCACCGGGGACAATAGCGGAGGGGACTTCCCGTATCATTTTGCTCCCGGTTTCCCGCCCTGTCCATGTGCTTTTCCTAATGCGAAATATTACGATATTGGTAATGCTATTGTCAATAATAAAATGCTGCATATCACGAAAAAATTAAAATAAAATAATAAACCAAATGTTGATAATATAGACTATTTTCTGATGTTCGGGTATATGTTAATCCTGAGTTACCTGAGTTTGATTTTTTTGGAGTCTTAACTTAAACATAGTTTTTGCTCTGATGCTTCATCGCAGTTTAGATTTTTAGTATTTTTGAGTAACGTTTATCAATTTTGTAATCTTTTCATGTAAATCTTTGTAATTTTAAACAAATATTGGTAATGAATCATTGTTCGTATTTGTTTTAGTTATTTCTTTTGTTGTTAATAAAATTTTTTTGAAATTCTCATGCGCTCATCGGGCGACTCTTCACTCGAATTAGAACCTGATCCAACTTTTTTCTTGAGATTGCTCGAGTTTTCTCATCCTTTTTCCCTCGGGCCGGCAAATTGTTTGCTGAGAGTTTGAAGAAAAACGTGTTGTGATTTTGAAATTAAAACCACTTCGGTAAAACTGTTGAATCTCGTTTTAGCCCGCCGGCTTAATGCTTGGTCTCTGTATCAGCAATTTTTCATTATCAATGTTTTGAGCAGGCGGTCGGCATTTTACAACTCTGTTTTTTTTTAGCAAAAAAGGCGAGTATTCTACGGCTGATGATAGAAGCACAAACCGGCCAAATGAAAATAGAAAATCGTTTAATTAAGTGTAAATATAAATATGTCACGACGGCTATATAATTCACGTAAACTGTATACTGCACAAGAATTTGTAAATTCATGCGATGGTTTCAGTATAGGACTTCTAAACCCTCGACTCTCTTGGCATGCTTTTAATCAGACGTAAACTTCGGAAACTTCTCATATGAAGCGTTCCATAAGCCGCAATTGTTATTATACCTTATAATTTCTACTCAGTCGTTTAAAGCAGCGGTTTAGATAATACTATGAAGAGATTGTTGTCGAAAATCATCCTCGAACCAGTCCGCTAATAAAAGTGCCGCCCTTATTAAGTTCTTTGAACAATTTCAACGTAAACCACGATAAGTGTTTATTTAAGATGTTACATCTCTATCTTGATTAATCGTTTAAGGAGAAGCACTAATTAGATGTTAAAATGTTTTACTTCTCCTACCTAATAATCCTCATAGTTTCCTTTCCGCTATCCTTGTCGAATATCGACGGAATGGCTTGTTAAGTCGAGTGGAAAACTGAACGCACAAATGACGGATGTGGCAAGTTGTAATGTTGTTTTGTCTAGCAAACATGATGCACAGTGTTCTTTAAACGTTCATCAGTTACCATAATTAATGAGGACAATAAAGTTGCCGGTAAACTATATAGTTTTCAATTATGAGATTGCGCTCCTAAAGTTTAAAAAACACGTATCATGTTACATAACAACCTGCACATCGCTTATCACAATCGTGCCTTTTTATTCTTGTTCTAAGCAAAAATACGAGTCCTGAAAACATGTGTGTCGAAGTATTATAAAAGGCTGCTACATTCTCAGTCCCAGAGGCCAACGATCATCTTTTGGTACAGCCACCGAAGAATGGGGAGGGGGGGGGGGGGAGGCGGTGGGTGTGGGTGGGTTGTGGGGTTGTGTGGTGGTGACCGTCTGGCCGTTTCCAGTTCAGTTTTTCCGAACACCGGATAAGTCCACGAATCTCGGACTTCCCGTCAAATCTGACAAATCTGATGCGGCTGAGAAACAGAAACGAGTACTCTAGCGCATGTTTCAACAAAAGTCGTGAACCTGCACGGATGGGTTACTCGTTCTTGGTGCTGACCAATAAGGATCGTGGCCTCTGGGGACGAGAATGTGATAGTGCTATCACGAAAACGTAACCAAGTTAAACAGGTTAAACGAAGACTTTTTATTTCGTTTTAACATCTCCAAAAATAATGCACCTTTGGCTAATTTTAAATTTAGAGATTCAGTGAGTTATTTGCTGTTTGAAGAAAACATTGGATCCTGTTGTTTTGATCACCATGTTACTTCTCATGCAATATAATATGTGCGCTAGCGGTAATGAGAAATTAAAAGTAAATCAGGTATGACTGAATAATGTTTTAAGAAGTGGCTGTGCATAAAACATCGAGCCAAACATTATTCTTCTCAATTTCTGGATATAAGTATTTAATTAGGGTAGATAAAGGAAACTGACGCCGTTTTAATTATAAGAATATTTTTATTAGACGAAAAACTCGTGTTTTTGCGTTCGGAACTGTCACACAATAGCCAAACAAAACACATGGCCACCTCCAAGGCCCCAACCATTGTGAGTCAAGCTATATGTTATGCCTTATTGTGACAGCAGTAATGGCTAAAAATAAGGTTTTGTAATGGAGATTTACAAATATTTAACAAATAACGAAGGCCAACAACCATGATCTTATGTACTGTCATCAAACACGACGGGATTTGAGAACACCGACGAGAAATTTATAAACACGAGCCGTAGGCGCAGTTGTTTTCTATATTTTCTCAGGGGTTCTCGAAATTTCCCGGAGATGATTTATGACAGTATAATACATGGGTTTTGCGACTTCTTTAATGTGGCTTTAAAATATAGATTTACGCGCAGCGAAACGATAAACAGACGCCTTTTCTAATGATTTATACTCTCTGTAAATACATGGTTTTTAACCAATCAGAGCGCACGCGAGAGTTTTCAGTCTATATATTTTAAATTCTATATAGATATATTGACACTAGAAACGTTCTCAATAAAATTGTATTTCTCTCTACGCCCCATTCTCTCCAGCGCTTCGTCGACCTCGTTTTTTCTGGACCTACGTCACGCACATATTTTTGCCATCGCGCGGCCAGCAAAACTGTCAGCCAGGCAGGGTTCACTCGTGTGAAGTTCGAGCCTTTGTACACAAGGAAAAAACGCACTATTTGTTATTGATATAATTTAGTATCTCCTTACCTCCGTAACTATCACATTATAACCGATTAAGTAAAAAAATGAACATAAACACAACTTCATTTAAGTGTCAGGGGATAACTTTATAATTTCGGTTATCACAATCTGAAGATTGTCAGAATGTTGATCACTAATGATTGTGAAGTCGATGTAAGAGAGGATAATACTGACTCTATCTTAAGATAAACTGTTGACTGTTGCGTATGGGGGCAAGGAAAACTACTGTCATTAGGTTAAATTAGATTGCTGCAATCTAATTTGAAAGCTGTGAAAGACGATTCGGAGCGACAGCCCTTCTTGTCGGTGCAAAAGGATAAATGTAGTTGTCAACTATCAAGTAAGTCGTAGCTTTCGGTGTTAAGAATTTGTTGAACTGTAAGTATTGTGGTGCTCGTTGTTAGACGAGCGCGAATTTAATTGAAAAGATCCAATTAAAAGTCGGTATAGCGACGGGTCAGTTGTGATTAATGGTATGCGTGAGGCCATTGTTGAAAATTTGGGAATTAGTTAAAATTTGGCTCACGAATAGGCCAATATCATCTCTGGTAACTCTGTAACATGTTTTCTTTCATTAATGTCTAATCGTGTACAGCCCATCAATGACTTCATCTCCTTCTTTCGTTATCTGTTATAATTTTCCTTAGACATTTCGAGTAGTCGCCTCATTTTTTTCTCTAGGGATCGAGTGGGTGAGCGACGCGCGAAGTTCGTGGAAATCACCTCCCTCGAGAAGACGCGTATTTGTTTCGCCTCATCACGTCGCGTCTTCTCGCCTGGAGGAGATTCTTAACCACGCCCCGCTTGTCCCCCCCTCACGAATCGCCCACTCGATCACCCTGAGAAAAATGAACGGGGCTACTCGTAGTCTAAAATTTTCCTGTCATCTGTCTAAACACCATTCTTGTTCTTCGTGATATCACTAATGAATCTGAACCATTTTTTTGCTGTAAAAAATGATGTTTTAATTTTTTATACTGATCGCAAAAATTACACAAAGATCGTTGAAAGGTAAGCTAATTTGAAAATCTGGGTGTTACTGGTACATACTAATGAATTTCTCCTAATTTTTGTTTAGGGCAGAATGCGTGTTGTTTGTGCGTACGCAATATGTAACAACGCACAGTGCAGAGCAATAGCAGTTATTACAGTTGAGCCTGCAGTTACACTATATTATTTTGTTTATAAAAGTATGCAAACGAGTTTAGGCTCGGATTTTCCGCCGGCTCTTTCGAGCCCGGTCTTCGTTCTGGCTCATTTTCCCGAACAAGCGGTTTGGTAATCGCAGTCGGGGCGGGCCGGGGGCTGGGGGGGGGGGGGGGGGGGGTGGGGGACTACAAATGAGCCTAATGCGGCCAATACAATGCCAGATTGTACTCCTTTCTTCGCCTCGTTTGCATGTCCATACGACTAACAATACCAGATGATGAAACAAAAACCACACCATTGTTTCGCCTCACGTTGTTGCATGTCAAACGGCTGCACATCTGTAATAACTGCCTATATTGCACCACTCTAATTAAACTGTATTTGTTTTGTGACGTTCTCGTAGGCCCCCCCCCCCCCCCGGTCCGCGCATCGTGGAGTGCTTAAAGTGCCTATAAACCTTTTTTTTATTTATTTTTCCTCATCTGAATAACTAAACATCACCCAAGGAAATTCTGGCGAAACATTTTTCCCTCATTTTCAGAAAACGCGAATTGTTTATGAATGTTATAAAAAACTTTCAAATTTGCCGCCATTTTTGGATGCAACCGATTTGCTTTAGACTCTGCCTGAGGGTCCGTCTCGGTTCACAAAGGATCTGTGACGTAGAATTAAGGAAAACACGTGATCATCGGACAAAGGAACTGTGCGTAGATTAAGGAACACGTGGGCTTCAAACAAAGGAATTGTGACGTACATTCAGGAAAATGTGAGCCCGTCGCCTTATCTTACAGCGGGACGGGAATAACAAACAAAAAAATAGGATTTTGAAAGATTGTGCAAACATTCATAAAAAATTCGCGTCGTTCTGCAAATCGCAATAGTTTTTCGCAGAAATTCCTTGGGTAATGTTTAGATTCAGATGGAAAAAGACAAAAAAAAAAAGGTTATGGGCACTACTAAAGAGATGAACGGAAGGGCTACAGACGTATTACTAATTTTCGTAATAACTAGATATTGTAGAAATAACTACTAGAAATTACTATAAGAAACTATAATTTCGAAGAAACGAGCGGCGAAAAAAAATACATATTTACAGTGCAAATACGAACCGAAATCTAACAGCATTCGCCGGAAATGAATGTCCGCCATTTTGTGTAGAACTTTCTCTTCCGGTTATACTTCCACAAATCAAGGATACAACGGTCGTCACCCGTCCCCTCATGTTGTGACGTGTCAATGCGCTTCTTTGCTCGATCCTTCTAATGCTGGGATAATATAGATTATGTAACTGTGTAAATTATAGCACGATCCCTGTATTTTGCAACTGATTTCGCACAGATTTTTCCCCCCCCCCCCCCTGATGAGTTTAGCTAAATTCATTCAAAATAATTTGCGGCTAATTTTCTCATCTTTATCTGAGGCAAGCCGATTTATTTTAAAAGGGCTTTATTCTTTTACAATCGGCAGGCTGATGTTAACATTATTCCTTTCCTATATTACAGAGGTCCTTGGGAGTTCTATTCGGAACAGCCCACAAGTAACAACGAAATGAACCAATGATTTTACTATGTACTCAGAGACGGGATTATTTTGAGTTTTGCTGCAATCACCTCGATTCCTGAGAGGCTCACTCTCATCCTTGTCCTGCCCTTGTCCGTTGAGTAGGCCGGATGACGCGCTGGTTGCGGCTGTCGCGTGACTGTGAGGTATACAACAATAAAAAACGCCCGGGCAGAACTTTGGTAAACAAACCACTTTGCTTGATTGCCGCAGAGCCCGCTAGAAATTTCATTTAAGTAAGAAACAATAATCGATCAGTTTCTTTCTTTTTTCTGATCCGCCCGGACTGCTATCAGTTGCAAATAATTGATATGCGATGTTGGTGTTTTCTAGTTAAGAATTGAAACTAGTATTCCTTAATTCATATGATCTGAGTCACTAGATATACACCTGTACAAATTGGGAAAATACATTATATTTGTCCGATGTCTTACTACGTTGTATTTTGAAACTTCTACAAAGTATTTTTGTACCTAAAAAAATAAATTAATTGCAGAAGTTTCAAAATAAAACTGTAGACATCGAGCCAAATATATGTTTCCCACTTGTACAGTGTATCTAGTACAGCTTGCATTTTCCTTGCGAGCATAACAACTGCAAAAACCGTTCATAAATCCTTGTTCAACAACTTTTATGGTCTCGTTTTAGTGTTTAATATAACGAAGTGTTTGTTTCAATGTATATTTAGAAAGCGACCCGACGATTGCCAATAAAATGATTTCTCTTCACTTAAGCTTGGTAATATTGGACTCTTCCCTCTCTTTCAAAAATCCCAGACCATCGAGGATTTTGTTATTTCCTGACCGTTTCAGACATTCCCGACTTATGAAAACACGACGAGGTAGATGTCTCCCATTGTCTCCCTGAGTCGGGAATGTCTGGGACGATCGGGAAATAACAAAATTTATTATATAGACGAGTGTTTTACTGGAAAATAGACCACTCGTAAATTCATACGAAACTACATCCGGGACCCGAGTGGCGTATTTTCCATATCCTCACTAGTGAGGATATCGATGACGTCATTTCCCGCTTTTGCATGGCTTTTGTGCAAAGCTGCCAAACTCCGGTTGAAAAATGGCGAGCGATAGATTCGCGAAATTCACTGAAGCCGACATCAAATCGTTCACTGAGGAGTAGAAAAATGTTAACACGAAGAAGAAAACTTCATACGACTTGAAATTATTCAAGGAGTTCCTTGCAAGTGAAGACGAAACGAGAGAAATTCGAAAAGTCCCAGCCACCGCGCTGCAAGAGTTCGCGATAAAGTTTGTGCTTTTGTCGTTTGTCTATATAATAAAAAGAAATTACACGGTGGCTTGAAGATATGAATTTTATTTTCTCGTTTTAAAAACAATATTTTTACTCACTCGCTGCGCTCCTTCGAAAATAAAATTCATATCTTCGCGCCGCCGTGTAATATCCTCTATATATCCACGATGGTCTCGGATTTTCGCGACATATTGAAACCAGGGTTTAAAATAGTGAGAATATAGGATAAAACTTGCTGCTGAAAATAATTTTCATCAGAGCAGAACAATGTATTGCCCTTGGAATAAGAGGACAGCATGTTGCATTTGTTAATTATTTCTAATTTTTCTTAGAAAAAAAATCGAACATTATCGAAAAAGTTTGCAGCAAAAATTTCCGAAAATTAGCTCTGGGATTAATTTGTTCAAGATACTTTTTTGAGCTTACTTTTGGGAGGAGTAGGTGGAGGGAAGTTATTAGAGAGCTTAAGCACAGACGTTTTTGAACCACGGACGGCAACCGGAAGGCGGATGTTCTCTTCTTTGGCGCGTAGTATCGACTTTTTGTCCGCAACGTCAGTCGAGTTGTAAATACTAAAACGAGAGCTTTCCAACTCATTGGTGGAGGTGAAAGCGCGCCAAAACCAAGAACATTCGCCTTTCCGGTAGCCGTCCGCGGCTCAAAAACGTCTATGCTTAAGCTGTCTAATATTGCAATAAAGTCTGCGTTTCAGAAATGGTTAAATGCAGAGATTTTGAGCTTTCGTCTGAAAAAGTTTCAGTATAAGAGTACGACATGGTAAGCCACTATGTTCGTAGAGCATCGGTATATATGTGAGTTAAATATAAACAAGCAACACTGCAAACAAATAAACACAATAAACATAAAGCTTTATTAACGTGTCGATCGTTAGTACAATAAGTGCAGCGATAACTGTGGGACACATGTTTTACATGCTTAGGTAAAAGATAAATAAGTAATAAAGTCCCAATGTTAAAATTATTTCGGCAAACGAGGCCGTTAAGTTCCTTAAGTTATCGTCCGACATCAACATCAACTCTGAAATTCTTCAATGTTGTTCTAACTCAAACGCATGGACAAAAGCATATTACAGTCGAAGCTCCTGTAATCGGACGCCCTCGAGAAGAAGACAACGTGTCCGCAACTGGAGCTGGCCGCTGTGTAAATACAGAGTTTGTATGAGCTAGAGTTCAAACGGGTTTTGTCAAGGCGGACGTAAGAAGAGCTGTCCGCTTAACGCGAGTGTTCGCTCAGAGAGCTTCGACTGTGCTATACTTACAAAAAAAAATTAATACATACGAAACATTTTAACTAAAGAATACTCGTCTAATTGCTGAGTTTCATCTACTTTAAAGGGGCACTATCACGAGAAGTTTGCTGCCTTTTTGGTCAAAACGGCGATAACATTATGTTTCAGTGTCTACGTTCATACACGACATGCGCCTAGAACATCAAGAGGAAGATATCAAGTGAATTGTTGAAGGGAGAGATAACGGTAATTAGTTTTTAGTGATTTTTCCAAGACATTGAAAACGTCTGCACCGATTTTTTTTAAATTGAGATCAAAAGCTACTGCATGGGTAACTCACGATAACACTTCGTTCATAGCTCCAGTACACTAGTATAGTCATTTGCTAACAAAACTGGACCATTATTTTCAGGTTTATATTGATGTAAATATCAATTTTCTCTTTTGACTTTTGACCTGATGTTCATGATAGTGCCCCTTTAACATGACCCCCGGCCATCACTCTAACCCGGACCGCCCGATACGTGTCCAACGCGCGAACTATCAGGCCACCGTCCTATTAGTCCCTATTAATTTAAAACATGCGCACAGCTCAAATTAACAGAACTAGCCCGTTATTTTTACGGGGGGGCAAAATAGCGAAAAATATTGCGAGCCGCAGGGCGAAGAAAGTAATCGTAAATGTACAGTCTTTCCCCCCGTTGAGCCCGGGGCTCATGTTAAAAACCTTCCACATACACTACTACTAAAAAACACAATAACAACATTACAAAAAAGGAAAAGCCAATACCTAAATGTAACTACAAATGATTGATTTAAAATGCATAAGATATATAAAAATATAAGAAAATGCTGATATTTAATCTGAACTTAATTATTCCCAATGGAAAGTATGTTTTATCATATTTCTCTCTCTTTCTCATATTTCTACCAAGCTTAAAATGACACCATCATTTCTTTCTTCCCGCATACTGCTATTCTAGCAGTATGGGCGCGGAAAGTTTGTCACATTCAGAACCTACATTAATGGCAAGTTCCAACGAGTT
Source organism: Desmophyllum pertusum (assembly GCA_029204205.1). Classification (NCBI taxonomy): domain Eukaryota; kingdom Metazoa; phylum Cnidaria; class Anthozoa; order Scleractinia; family Caryophylliidae; genus Desmophyllum; species Desmophyllum pertusum. The sequence goes on along the minus strand of MU827307.1, from coordinate 2,400,568 downwards.
ATCCTGTAGCCTTCAGTGGGTAAAGCGTCGACGCGGTATGCGGAAGGTCTTAGGTTCGACTCCTGTTGGGAGAACTCCTCGGTTTTTCTATTTCCAAGTAGCTTGTGTCATTCAGCTAACTTATAAAAACATTCTTCTCTCATATTTCTACCAAGCTCTTAGAATTCACTATCATTTTCTTTCTAAACTTATCCAATATTAGCCTAAAGCGCAATTGTATTACATAGCCTGTCGTTGCAAAGGAGGCCGGTTCTCTGTTTGCCCCTGCTTCAGCTGCTATTGTCCGTCTGAGTTCCGTAGCATGGTCGCCAATCTCCGGCGGGGGTGGAGGGGGGCGGACGTCCCACATAAAAAGTGACGCGGAGTGATACCGCCGGAAATTTTGAAAAGCAACCCCTAAAAGGTACCGAGAGAATCTACGATTTGCTGGGTGTGGCTCGAATTCATTTTCACAACCATAAGAGGTACCAACTTCTAAGACACAAACTAGTAGTTTTCCCTGTTATAATATATATTTTTTTGTCAGCTTAATACCTTACAAAGGTACCGGAAATATAACTCAACGCGGCACGTCCATTTTTAGGGGCGCCAATTCTATCGCTCGCCAACTACGTTAGGGCCCTAAAAGTAGTAGATCCACATAGTCTACCTCCGCAGATAGTACGAGAAACTTTGCATCCACTACGTTTTGATATACAGGCTGGGATGTGGTGAGATTCCAGCTACGACTAATTTTTTAACGAAGAGAAAAACAACTCAAATCGTAAGTTTAGACTTTGCCCGCGTTAAGCGCAAATCGGCGCCAATGACTTGCGACAAACACCTTGCTATCTCATGGGATCTTCCGCCTTCTGCGTTCATTCGTGATAGAAGGAGACCAAATATATGACTGATAATGAGCTAGAAATTAGAAACTAAAAAGAGTTTCTGGACTAAAATGTTAAAACGGAATGTGATAAGAAAGAAGTGTTTTTTAGCAGCGATCGGGGTTGTGTGGAGAGTGAAAGAGTTTCCCCTAGATTCAATTCGCCTCGTTCGACTGCTCCGTTTGTCCGTTTTTGCCATTAGAGCACCTGTTCATAAGGCTGACTACAAAAAACATCACGTAAATCAAAGTATTTACAGTCAATCAGCTGAGTAAAGGGGCGGCCCGGGGGGGGGGGGGGACTTCCATATAACAAGTGACGGAGGAGATCGTCTGTACCTTTTGAGGTTTGTTTAAATTCGTGGGTTTGGCTTACCGCTTAGCGGTGTTTTGTAAAATACTAAAATGTCTACCGTTAGAGTGTATTCTTTTTTTTTTTTTTTTTTTAGGAGTACCTTTTAGACGGTATTTTGGCGGGGGGAAAATATGACAAGTTAACTAGTTTTGTCTTAGAATTGTTTACCTCTTAGGCGTGAAAATGAATTCGAGCCAACACACCCCCAAACGAGGATGTTGGGTACCAACCTTTGAGCCGAGTTCTTTTTCAATTAATTTCTCCGATCACACCCCGTCACTTTTATATGGGAGGTCCCCACCCCCCCCCACCCGGAGCGCGGATTTCCTGAATTCACGAACGACATATAATCTCAGTGCTATCTACAATGTAGGTCCTTATGCCCACCTCTACTTGTATTATAGTGTAAAAATAATTGTGTTTAATATATTGCGTTATCTTGTTTTGTGTACTTTATCAGTAAAATGTACTCGCGATCGTGTAAACGATGGGGCCCAACTCGAAAGACTTTTGTTACTTTTGGTGGGCACCCCCATGTTCTATATACAAAATCGCTTTAACAGTGATAATCTAATAATACTATATATAGCTTATTCATGTAAACGTTAATATTTATTATTCTATGCAACTCTTGTGAAAATAACATCTGACTTCAATTACAATAAACACAATTTTGCCATAATCAGCAGCCAATCGAACTCGAAGCCAAAACATGGAATCAGCAGTGCCAAGAGCCCCTACCCCCCCCAAAACTCCTCTCTGATTCGTAAGAGCATGTTGGCCGCGTTTTTTATGTATAACCAGATTCAGAAAATACAAAGTTAAAACAAAAAATGTATTAATTTGTCGACCGAAACTTTGAAAACCGGTTTGATACACTCAGAAAAAGCGTTATTCACATGAAGGGGCAAGCCACACTCGAAGCTAACCTGGCCTACACAGTCCGGATCTTATCGCAGAGTTTTTCCTTAACATGAAGCCGACCTAGGAGTGTTAGCTAACCCCCGGGTGGGATGCTTGTCTCGCATCTTCACCTCAACATGATACCGTATCCATTTATACTCTTGGATGAGAAGAGGCATTGCGAGAGTTAAGTGTCTTGCCCAAGAACACACCCCGACGTCCAAAGTGCCTATCCATTCAGGCCCACCGCAGTTTAGCCCACATGAAAGCAAGCTTTAATTGATATATAAATCACGGGTGTATTTATGTATGGTAGAAGAGTTAACTTTAACCCTATTTCTGCCTGGAACGTTTTTTTTTTCGTCCAGTGCAGTCTGTGGTGGGGAGAAAGTGCCCCGGCCCCCCCCCCCCCCCCTCGCCCCCACGTCATCGATGCATCTCCAAAAGTATTCGCGCCATAGAAATGGAAAACTTTATATGAAACTTATACGGTGTGGCTAAATCATCCAAAAATGCCTACTTTTAGTGACCCATTCCCCGTTTTCAAGAGAATGACGTCATGCACGCCAAAATGACATCCATACTTTATAAAAAATCTGCCACCTTGGATCCACCATCAGAAAATAGCTAGAAATGTCAAAAAAATCTCCAAATGTTTATTTGAAAACAGTTACCCAAGAGAAATTTTTTGGGAGAAACACGGCCGCTCGTGCAAAAGCGTAAAAATTATGAAAAAACTGAAAATTAAGCTAGACCCACCAAATTTGGGTAAAGACGACCTGTCAAAACGTGATTGCCTATGGAAACGTCGAAGTCGCGTGATCGAACAAATTGAACACACCAAGCCAGAAGTAGGGTTAAACTTCCTCTGCTTGATACAGTTTCGTAGTTATAGAGTTTCCGTTGAGTTGTCATAAATGCGGCTTAGCCTTTAATTTATAACGTAAGCCAGATTAAAAGCCATGAATCTTTATTAAAACTGAAGCGACCGCGAAAAGTGCAGATTTCTAGAAAATCCCACCAGGTCCTGATCTTCATTCTCAGCTCTTTTAGCTGAATAGCTCAAGATTGTACTTCCACCTAATACTAATCATAACCCGAGTATTGTCGCGTGACGATAGGCCTCCATTTCAGGTTGCTGTTGTAACAACCATAGTACCACCTAGGCTCCTTTATTACTGCACACCGGGCCACAGTTTTCCCGCCACCGGAATCGTTATCTCGATCTTGTGTTGTGAATAGATAACCATTATGATAAGCCAGCGAATCTCCAGCGGTTCCTAAACCAAATATTAAGCAGAAAGCTATTTACAATGTATTATCATATTTATTAATACAGGCCGAAGAAATTTTCTGAAAGGTGATTGGTTAGAACGAGCTGTATTTATCTGAAATACTAAAATACCTACATGTAGAAAATTATAGTTGTGTAACAATTGACTCTAAAAAAAACAGAAATCGTTTAGCGTGTGGACAAAAGTGGACATTTCAACAAGATATATGTCAAAGTGTACAAAAACTACGAATATTGAAAGCAAAACACTTTTGTCTGGTGTAACGGAAGCTGAAACATTTGTGATACAGCTATGATCGTCGTAGTCAGCCGCTACTCTGACTGGTAGAATATTTGCCTTGTATTATAAACAAATAATAGCACGAGTTGTAAGTGGTATTTGGCATTAAAACATAGACTGGAAAATGTCGCGCGCTCCTGATTGGTTTAAAAAACCATGTTTTTATCAGAGTATCAATCGATTAGAAAAGCCGTGTTTTATCGTTTCGCGCGGCGTTAAATCTATATTTTAAAGCAAATAAACGAAGCCAAAAACCATGTATTATACTGTCATAAAACACTCCGGGGAATTGAGAACACTTGAGAAATATAGATTTCTCTCGTGTTCTCAAATTCCTCCCGTCGTGTTTTTAATGACAGTATAATACATGGTTTTTGGCTTCTTTATTTGTTAAATAATGCCGGCTCGTAATATTTCAAAATTCTCAAAAATGTCACTCGCCGAAGCGGTTCGTGTTAGTTTGGAGAATTTTGAAATATTACTCGCGGAATTATTACCAAATACCACTACAAATCATAAGAAACGGAATATGAAAACAAAGAGGCGTGGTGAAAGCAACAACAACAACAACAACAACAACAAACAACAAACAAACAAAACAATCAAAAACAAACAATAACAATAACAGTAATTTTCTGACTACATATAACGGCATGTTTTTTACCAATAACGAGGAAAGGACAATATTAAATACACAATACACAGACATTAGATTCTATCAAGAAGAAGTGTATACATCTTATTCGTTGGATTAACATATAATACGCGCGGATATTTTTGGCGAGTTGCGTAGTATTTTTCCGAGCCCGTAGGAGCGGAAGTGAAAAAGGCGGAGCAATGAGCAAACATTATTCCCGACTATTATGCTATTTTCCGTATTCCGCTTCTGCCTTGCAACCTGGTCAATACCGTTTCCATATTTTGCCGTGTTCTCTTGACCTTAAATGGTGAAATGGACGCTAATGGGGGAGAATTATAAAAATTTTGTCTATACAGAACTCGCGTTACTAATAAGAAGATTAAAAATACGAAAACTAACCGGTGAAACTTCCTAGGCTCAGCTGGTACTTTAGTACCCCTCCACTCCCACAGCAAACAAATCGTACTCGGCGTAAGCAGTTGTTCCCTTGACGATAGTCTTCAGATCAACACGAAGCGTGTATTTCACTTACTGCTGGATCAAGGCGTGTGGTATCTTGTCAGTCCCGCTACAAAACTCATAAACTCACTCAGTCAAGTTAAACCCGAAGCCACGTTGTAAGTCATCCCAGCCTGAGGTCTAATCTAGCGAGCCGTTCAGTCTCTTTTGGAACACTGTCCACCCCCCCCGACCGGCTGTTGTGTGGTCACAGAACACATCAAAGCGCACCTGAACTCATCAGGATTGATTGTATAAACATGGCTGTTTTTCTTTTCACCTGATTTAGTACAAACTCACCACAGTCCCTGGCTGTGGAAGAAAAGACAAGTGACATAAACAAGGTTGAATCATCGTAAAGCAAAACAAGAAAAAAACAAAACCTAGATACTTTATAATCTTTATAGATCACTAATAAAACCCTTTAATTTGTGAAATCTCATTTTCATGTTGTTCAACAAGGGCGTTACAACATTGCGTCCGTGACAGTCAATAGGAAGCTCTTACTGCGGCATCCAAGGTTTCATCTCACTCAAAGAAAAACAGCCTTGGTGACCGTGCATTTCATGATCGCCGCTCCTAAACTTTGCTGGAACATGCACACCAGCACGAAATCATTAAATTTACGCTTCCGTAATGATACGAGAAAGAAAGCGTAAATATGCTTCTTTACGCATCTTTAACGATTTTTCTTTTACACTTCGTAATGACGTCTTATACGCATGCCATTATATGAAAACGATAGTACGTAAATATTACGGAGAGGACCTATAAAAGGCTATATATTTTAAGCTCATGGTAAAATAATCATAAAGAGAAACGTTTACGATATTTTACGACTACTGTAAAGCGATCATAAAGGACGATTTTTACGCGTTAGGTAAAACTATCGATCGTAAATGGGCATATTTACCATTTAGTGGTTGTTTTTATTTTTCGGCCAATATTACGTTGTTTGTCAAATCATAACTGCTAGTATTTTCGCAGGTTTAAAGATTATTGCATTCATTGTGCAATAACGATGGTGTGTCTGAATAAACCCTGAGCATTATTATCGATGTTGTGCCGTGTACATTCACGAAGACACACATCGATAATAATGCTCAGGGTTTATTCAGACACACCATCGTTATTGCAACAATGACATGCAATAATCTTAAACCTGCGAAAATACTACAGTTATGATTGACAAAAACGTAATATTGCCGAAAAATAAAACACCACTAAATGGTAAATAGCCCATTTACGATCGATAGTTTACTAACGCGTAAAAATCTCCTTTATGATCTCTTACAGTAGTCGTAAAATATCGTAAACGTTCTCTTTATGATTTTTTACAATGCGCTTAAATATATAGCCTTTTATAGTCTCTCTCCGTAATATTTACGTACTATCGTTTCATATGCATGCGTAAAGACGTCATTTACGAAAGTGTAAAGAAAATCGTAAAGATGCGTAAAGAAGATATTTTACGCTTTCTTTACGGTATCATTACGGAAGCGTAAATTTAAGATTTCGTGCTGTGTGCATGTTCCAAAGTTTAGGAGCGGCGATCATGAATGCACGGTCACCAAGTGTTTTCTTTGAGATGAAACTTGGATGCCGCAGTAAGCTTCCTTGACTGTCACGACGCATGTTGTAACGCCCTTGTTGAACAACAGAAATGAGATCACAAATTAAAGGGTTATAAAGTGATCTATAAAGATTATAAAGTAATCTAGTTTTTGTTTTTTCTTGTTTGCCTTACGATGATCAACCTTGTTATGTCACTTTCTTTTCTTCCACAGCCAGGGACTGTGGTGAGTTGTACAAATCAGGTGAACGAAACAGCCATGTTTATACAATCAATCCTGATGGTTCAGGTGCCTTTGATGTGTTCTGTGACCACACAACAGCCGGTGGGGGGTGGACAGTGTTCCAAAAGAGACTGAACGGCTCCGTAGATTTCTACCTCGGCTGGGATGACTACAAACGTGGCTTCGGTAACTTGACTGGTGAGTTTGGCTGGGACTGGACAAGATACACCGCCTGACCAGCAGTAAGAAATACAAGCTTCGTGTTGATCTGGAAGACATGTCAGGGAACACTGCTTACGCCGAGTACGATTTGTTTGCTGTTGGGAGTGAGGGACTAAGTACCAGCTGAGCCTAGGAAGTTTCACCGGTTAGTTTTCGTATTTTTTAATCTCTTATTAGCGCGAGTTTGTATAACAAATTTTTATAATTCCACCATTACGTCATTTCACCATTTAAGGTCAAGAGAACACGCAAAATATGAAACGGTATTGACCAGTTGAACAGAGCGAATACGGAAAATAGCATAATAGTCGGGAAATGTTGCTCATTGCTCGCATTTTTCCTCGCTCCTACGGGGCTCGGAAAATACTACGCAACTCGCAAAATATCCGCGCGTATTATATGTTAATCCAACGAATAAGATGTATACACTTCTTCTTGATAGAATCTAAGTCTGTGTATTGTGTATTTAATATTTCCTTTCCTCGTTATTGTAAACATGCCGTTATATGTAGTCAGAAAATTACTGTTATTGTTATTGTTTGTTTGATTGTTTTTGTTTGTTTGTTTGTTGTTGTTGTTGTTGTTGTTGTTTGCTTTTCACCACGCCTCTTTGTTTTCATATTCCGTTTCTTATGATTTGTAGTGGTATTTGGTAATAATTCCGCGAGTAATATTTCAAAATTCTCCAAACTAACACGAACCGCTTCGGCGAGTGACATTTTTGAGAATTTTGAAATATTACGAGCCGCATTATTTAACAAATAAAGAAGCCAAAAACCATGTATTATACTGTCATAAAACACGACGGGAATTTGAGAACACGAGAGAAATCTATATTTCTCAAGTGTTCTCAAATTCCCGGAGTGTTTTATGACAGTATAATACATGGTTTTGGCTTCTTTATTTGCTTTAAAATATAGATTTAACGCGCGCGAAACGATAAAACACGGCTTTTCTATGATTTATACTCTGATAAAACATGGTTTTTAACCAATCAGAGCGCGCGCATTTTCCAGTCTATGTTTTAATGCCAAATACCACTTACAACTCGTGCTATTATTTGTTTATAATACAAGGCAAATATTCTACCAGTCAGAGTAGCGGCTGACTACGACGATCATAGCTGTATCACAAATGTTTCAGCTCCGTTACACCAGACAAAAGTGTTTTGCTTTCAATATTCGTAGTTTTTTGTACACTTTGACATATATCTTGTTGAAATGTCCACTTTTGTCCACACGCTAAACGATTTCCTGTTTTTTTAGAGTCAATTGTTACACAACTATAATTTTCTACATGTAGGTATTTTAGTATTTCAGATAAATACAGCTCGTTCTAACCAATCACCTTTCAGAAATTTCTTGGCCTGTATTATAAATATGATAATACATTGTAAATAGCTTTCTGCTTAATATTTGGTTTAGGAACCGCTGGAGATTCGCTGGCTTATCATAATGGTTATCTATTCACAACAAAAGATCGAGATAACGATTCCGGTGGCGGAACTGTGCGGTGCAGTATAAAGGAGCCTGGTGGTACTATGGTTGTTACAACAGCAACCTGAATGGAGTCTATCGTCACGGACAATACTCGGGTTATGATAGTATTAGGTGGAATACAATCTTGAGCTATTCAGCTAAAAGAGCTGAAATGAAGATCAGACCGGTGGATTTCTAGAAATCTGCACTTTTCGCGGTCGCTTCAGTTTTAATAAGATTCATGGTTTTAATCTGCTTACGTTATAAATTAAAGCTAAGCCGCATTTATGACAACTCAACGAAACTCTAAACGAAACTGTATCAAGCAGGGAAGTTAACCCTACTCTGCTTAGTGTGTCAATTGTTCGATCACGCGACTCGACGTTTCCATAGCAATCACGTTTTGACAGGTCGCTTTACCCAAATTTGGTGGCAGCTTAATTTTCAGTTTTCATAATTTTTACGCTTTTCACGAGGCCGGTTTCTCCAAAATCTTTTATTTTCAAATAAAATTTGAGATTTTTGACATTTCTAGCTATTTCTGATGGTGGATCCAAGGTGGCAGATTTTTATAAGTATGATGTCATTTTGGCGTGCATGACGTCATTATTGAAACGGGGAATGTCACTAAAGTAGGCATTTTGGATGATTTACACACCGTATAAGTTTCATATAAGTTTCATTTCTATGGCGCGAATACTTTTGGAGATGCATGTGGGGGGAGGGGGGGGGGGGGGGGGCACTTTCTCCCCACCACAGACTCACGGACGAAAAAAAACGTCCAGGCAGAATAGGGTTAAAGTAACTTTCACCTACATAAATACACCGTGATTATATATCAATTAAAGCTTGCTTTCATGTGGGCAACGCGGTGGCCTAATGGATAGCACTTTGGACGTCGGGGGTGTGTTCTTGGGCAAGACACTTAACTCTCGCAATGCCTCTTCTCCATCCAAGAGTATAAATGGATACCGGGTACATGTTAGGGAAGATGCGAGACAAGCATCCCACCCGGGGGTTAGCAACACTCCTGGTCGGCTTCATGTTAAGGAAACCTGGATAAGCTCCGGCTGTGTAGGCCAGTTTAGCTCGAGTGTGGCTTGCCCTTCATGTGAAAACAGCTTTTCTGAGTGTATAAACCGGTTTTCAATGTTCGGTCGACAAATTAATACATTTTTTGTTTTAACTTTGTATTTTCTGAACTGGTTATATAAAAAACGCGCAACATGCTCTTACGAATCAGAGAGGTTTTTTGTCGCTCTTGGCACTGCTGATTCCATGTTTTTGCTTCGAGTTCCGATTGGCTCTGATTATGCAAATTGTGTTTATTGTAATGAAGTCAGATTTATTTCACAAAGTTCATAGAATAATAAATATTAACGTTTACATGAATAAGCTATATATAGTATTATTAGATTAAGTTAAAGATTATATGAACAGTGGCCAAAGTAACAAAAGCTTTCGAGTTGGCCCCTGTTACACGATCGCGAGTATTTTACTGATAAAGAAAAAAACAAGAACGCAATATTTAAAATTACTAATACAAGTAGAGGTGGCATAAGACTATTGTAGATAGCACTGAGTTATATGTCGTGATTCAGGAAATCCGCGCTCCCGGGGGGGGGGGGGGGACTCCCATATAAAAGTGACGGGGGTGATCGGAAATTTTGAAAAGAACTCCTAAAAGGTACCAACATCTCGTTTGGTGGGTGTGGCTCGAATTCATTTTCACCCCTAAGAGGTAACAATTCTAAGACAAAACTAGTTACTGTCATATTTTCCCCCCGCAAAATACCCTAAAAGGTACCGAATAACTCTAACGGTAGACATTTAGATTTTAACACCCTAAGCGGTACCAAACCACGAATTATAAACCCTAAAAGGTACGACGATCTCCCCCGTCACTTTTATATGGAAGTCCCCCCCCCCCCGGGGCCCGCTTTACAGCTGATTGACTGTAAATATTGATTACGTGTGTTTTGTAGCAGCCTTATGAACAGGCTCTAATGGAAAAACGGACAAACGGAGCAGTCGACGAGCGAATTGAATCTAGGGGAAACTCTTTCACTCTCCAACAACCGATCGCTGCTAAAAAACACTTCTTTCTTATCACAATTCCGTTAACATTTAGTCCAGAAACTCTTTTTAGTTTCTTTTCTAGCTCATTATCAGTCATATATTTGGTCTCCTTCTATCACATGACCAGAAGGCGGAGATCCCATGAGATAGCAGGTGTTTGCGCAAGTCATTGCGCGATTTGCGCTTAACGCGGCAAAGTCTAACTTACGATTTGAGTTGTTTTTCTCTTCGTTAAAAATTAGTCGTAGCTGGTCTCACCACATCCAGCCTGTATTCAACGTAGTGGATGCAAAGTTTCTCGTACTACTGCGGAGGTAGACTATGTGGATCTACTACTTTAGGCCCTAACGTAGTTGGCGAGCGATAGATTGGCGCCCCTAAAATGACTGCCCGTTAGAGTTATTCCGGTACCTTTTAAGGTATTAAGCTGAAAAAAAAATATATATAACAGGGACTACTAGTTTTGTCTTAGAGTTGGTACCTCTTAGGGGTGAAAATGAATTCGAGCCACACCCACAAATCGAGATTTTGGTACCTTTTAGGGGTTCTTTTCAAAATTTCCGGCGATCACTCCCGTCACTTTTATGTGGGAGTCCCCCCCCCCCCCCCCGGGAGATTGGCGACCATGCTACGGAACTCAGACGAAAATACAGCTGAAGCAGGGCAAACAGAGACGCCCTTTGCAACGACAGGCTATGTACATTGCGCTTTAGCTAATATTGGATAAGTTTAGAAAGAAATGATAGTGAATTCTAAGCTTGGTAGAAATATGAGAGAGATGTTTTATAAGTTACTGAATGACACAAGCTACTTGGAAATAGAAAAAACCGAGTTCTCCCAACAGGAGTCGAACCTATGACCTTCCGCATACCGGTCGGACGCTTTACCACTGAGCTACAGGAGACTCGTGGGAACTTGCCATTAATTAGGTTCGAATGTGACAAACTTCCCGCATACTGCTAGAATAGCAGTATGCGGGAAGAAAGAAATGATGGTGTCATTTTAAGCTTGGTAGAAATATGAGAAAGAGAAGAAATATGATAAAACATCTTTCCATTGGATAATTAAGTTAGAATTAAATATCAGCATTTTCTTATAGTTTATATATCTTATGCATTTTAAATCAATATTTGTAGTTACATTTAGGTATTGCTTTTCCTTTTTTGTAATGTTGTTATTGTTTTTTAGTAGTAGTGTTGTGGAAGGTTTTTAACATGAGCCCCGGGCTCGAGAGACTGTACATTACTATTACTTTCTTCGCCCTCGGCTCCAATATTTTCGCTTTTTCCCCCGGTAAAAATAACGGCTAGTTCTGTTAATTTGAGCTGTGCGCATGTTTTAAATTAATAGGGACTAATAGGACGGTGGCCTGATAGTTCGCGCGTTGGACACGTATCGGGCGGTCCGGGTTAGAGTGATGGCCGGGGGTCATGTTAAAGGGGCACTATCATGAACATCAGGTCGAAAAGTCAAAAGAGAAAATTGATATTTACATCAATATAAACCTGAAAATAATGGTCCAGTTTTGTTACAAATGACTATACTAGTGTACTGGAGCTATGAACGAAGTGTTATCGTGAGTTACCCATGCAGTAGCTTTTGATCTCAATTTAAAAAAATCGGGCAGACGTTTTCAATGTCTTGGAAAAATCACTAAAAACTAATTACGGTTTGTCTCCCTTCAACAATTCACTTGATATCTTCCTCTTGATGTTCTAGGCGCATTTCGTGTATGAACGTAGACACTGAAACATAATGTTATCGCCGTTTTGACCAAAAAGGCAGCAAACTTCTCGTGATAGTGCCCCTTTAAAGTAGATGAAACTCAGCAATTAGACGAGTATTCTTTAGTTAAAATGTTTCGTATGTATTAATATTTTTGTGTAAGTATAGCACAGTCGAAGCTCTCTGAGCGAACACTCGCGTAAGCGGACAGCTCTTCTTACGTCCGCCTTGACAAAACCCCGTTTGAACTCTAGCTCATACAAACTCTGTATTTACACAGCGGCCAGCTCCAGTTGCGGACACGTTGTCTTCTTCCCGAGGGCGTCCGATTACAGGAGCTTCGACTGTAATATGCTTTTGTCCATGCGTTTGAGTTAGAACAACATTGAAGAATTTCAGAGTTGATGTTGATGTCGGACGATAACTTAAGGAACTTAACGGCCTCGTTTGCCGAAATAATTTTAACATTGACTTTATTACTTATTTATCTTTTACCTAAGCATGTAAAACATGTGTCCACAGTTATCGCTGCACTTATTGTACTAACGATCGACACGTTAATAAAGCTTTATGTTTATTGTGTTTATTTGTTTGCAGTGTTGCTTGTTTATATTTAACTCACATATATACCGATGCTCTACGAACATAGTGGCTTACCATGTCGTACTCTTATACTGAAACTTTTTCAGACGAAAGCTCAAAATCTCTGCATTTAACCATTTCTGAAACGCAGACTTTATTGCAATATTAGACAGCTTAAGCATAGACGTTTTTGAGCCGCGGACGGCTACCGGAAAGGCGAATGTTCTTGGTTTTGGCGCGCTTTCACCTCCACCAATCAGTTGGAAAGCTCTCGTTTTAGTATTTACAACTTGACTGACGTTGCGGACAAAAAGTCGATACCACGCGCCAAAGAAGAGAACATCCGCCTTCCGGTTGCCGTCCGTGGTTCAAAAACGTCTGTGCTTAAGCTCTCTAATAACTTCCCTCCACCTACTCCTCCCAAAAGTAAGCTCAAAAAAGTATCTTGAACAAATTAATCCCAGAGCTAATTTTCGGAAATTTTTGCTGCAAACTTTTTCGATAATGTTCGATTTTTTTTTCTAAGAAAAATTAGAAATAATTAACAAATGCAACATGCTGTCCTCTTATTCCAAGGGCAATACATTGTTCTGCTCTGATGAAAATTATTTTCAGCAGCAAGTTTTATCCTATATTCTCACTATTTTAAACCCTGGTTTCATATGTCGCGAAAATCCGAGACCATCGTGGATATATAGAGGATATTACACGGCGGCGCGAAGATATGAATTTTATTTTCGAAGGAGCGCAGCGAGTGAGTAAAATATTGTTTTTTAAAACGAGAAAATAAAATTAATATCTTCAAGCCACCGTGTAATTTTCTTTTTATTATATAGACAAACGACAAAAGCACAAACTTTATCGCGAACTCTTGCAGCGCGGTGGCTGGACTTTTCGAATTTCTCTCGTTTCGTCTTCACTTGCAAGGAACTCCTTGAATAATTTTAAGTCTTATGAAGTTTTCTTCTTCGTGTTAACATTTTTCTACTCCTCAGTGAACGATTTGATGTCGGCTTCAGTGAATTTCGCGAATCTATCGCTCGCCATTTTTCAACCGGAGTTTGGCAGCTTTGCACAAAAAGCCATGCAAAAGCGGGAAATGACGTCATCGATATCCTCACTAGTGAGGATATGGAAAATACGCCACTCGGGTCCCGGATGTAGTTTCGTATGAATTTTACGAGTGGTCTATTTTCCAGTAAAACACTCGTCTATATAATAAATTTTGTTATTTCCCGATCGTCCCAGACATTCCCGACTCAGGGAGACAATGGGAGACATCTACCTCGTCGTGTTTTCATAAGTCGGGAATGTCTGAAACGGTCAGGAAATAACAAAATCCTCGATGGTCTGGGATTTTTGAAAGAGAGGGAAGAGTCCAATATTAACAAGCTTAAGTGAAGAGAATCATTTTATTGCAATCGTCGGGTCGCTTTCTAAATATATCATTGAACAAACACTTCGTTATATTAAACACTAAAACGAGACCATAAAGTTTGTTGAACAAGGATTTATGAACGGTTTTTGCAGTTGTTTATGCTCGCAAGGAAAATGCAAGCTGTACTAGATACACTGTACAAGTGGGAAACATATATTTGGCCGATGTCTACAGTTTATTTTGAAACTTCTGCAATTAATTTATTTTTTTAGGTACAAAAATACTTTGTAGAAGTTTCAAAATAAACTGTAGACATCGGCCAAATATATGTTTCCCATTTGTACAGTGTATATCTAGTGACTAAGATCATTAATTAAGGAATACAGTTCAATTCTAACTAGAAAACACAATCGTTCATTATTTGCAACTGATAGCAGTCCGGCGGATCAGAAAAAGAGAAACTGATCGATTATTGTTCTACTTAAATGAAATTTCTGCGGCAATAGCAGTGGTGTTTAAAAGTTCTGCGGTATTGTTGTAACCGCACAGTCACGCGACCAGCCGCAACCAGGGTCTCCGGCTACTCAACGACAAGGGAGGACAAGGAGAGAGAGCCTGGAATCGAGGTTGATGCACAAAACTCAAAATAAATCCCGTTGAGATAGAAAATCATGGTTCATTCGTTGTTACTTGTGGGCTGTTCGAATAGAACTCCCAAGGACTCTAATATAGGAAAGGAATAAGTTAACATCGCCTGCCATTAAAAGATAAAGCCCTTTTAAATAAATGGCTTGCTCAGATAAAGAGAGAAAATTTGCCGCAAATTATTTTTAATGAATTTACTAAACTCATCGAGAAATCTGTGGAAATCAGTTGCAAAATACAGGGACGGCTATAATTACACAGTACATAATCTATATTATCCCAGCATTAAAGGATCGAGCAAAGAGCGCATTGACGTCACAACATGGCGACCGTGTATCCTTATTTGGAAGTAACCGGAAGAGAAAGCACACAAAATGGCGGACATTCAATTCCGGCGAATGCTGTTAGATTTCGGTCGTATTTGCACTGAAATATGTATTTTTTTCGCTCGTTTCTTCGAAATTATAGTTTCTTATATAATTTCTAGTAGTTATTTCTACAATTCTAGTTATTACGAAAATTATACTCTGTAGCCTTCCGTTCTCCTTTAAAGTGCCCATAACCTTTTTTTTTTTTTTTCTCATCTGAATCTAAACATTACCCAAGGAATTTCTGCGAAAAAAGTTTGCGATTTGCAGAAAACGCGAATTTTTTATGAATGTTTCAAATCTTCAAAATCCTATTTTTGTTTGGTATACCCGTCCCGCTGTAAGAAGGCCGACGGGCTCACATTTTCCTGAATGTACGTCACAATTCCTTTGTTTTGAAGCCACGTGTTCCTTAATCTACGTCACAGTTCCTTTGTCCGATGTCACGTGTTCCTTAATCTACGTCACAGATCCTTTGTGAACCGAGAAGGACCCAGGAGAGTCTAAAGCAAATGGTGATCCAAAATGGCGGCAAATTTGAAAGTTTTATAACATTCATAAACAATTCGCGTTTTCTGAAAATGGGAAAAATGTTTCGCAGAATTTCCTTGGGTGATGTTTAGATTCAGATGAGAAAATAATAAAAAAA
Source organism: Desmophyllum pertusum (assembly GCA_029204205.1). NCBI lineage: Eukaryota > Metazoa > Cnidaria > Anthozoa > Scleractinia > Caryophylliidae > Desmophyllum > Desmophyllum pertusum. Next base: position 2,384,811 of record MU827307.1, on the reverse strand, counting down.
AGGTTATAGGCACTTTAAGCAACCACGACGCGACGGCTACGAGAACGTCACAAAACAATACGTTTAATTAGGTTGTGCAATAGCAGTTATTACAGATGTCAGCCGTTTGACATGCAAACGAGGCGAAAGGGTCAATCTGGTATTGTTAGTCGTATGACATGCAAACGAGGCGAAAGGAGACAATCTGGCATTGTATTGGCCCATTAGGCTCATTTGTAGGCTCGATTACCAACCGCTGTTCGGGAAAATGAGCCAGAACGAAGACCGGGCTCGAAAGAGCGGCGGAAATCGAGCCTAACTCGTTTGCATACTTTTTATAAACAAAATAATATGTGACTGCAGGCTCAACTGTAATAACTGCTATTGCTCTGCACGTGCGTTTTACATATTGGTACGCACAAACAACAGCATTCTGCCTAAACAAATAGAAAATCATTATGTACCAGTAAACCAGATTTTCAAATTATCTACTTTCAACGTTTTGTGTAATTTTTGCGATCAATATTAAAACATCATTTTTTACACAAAAAATGGTTCAGGTCGTGATATCCGAAGAACAAGAATGGTGTTAACGATGAGGAAAATTTAGACTACGAGTAGCCCGTCATTTTTCTCAGGGATCGAGTGGGCGAGTGCGCGCAAAGCGCGTGGAAATCTCCTCCAGCGAGAAGACGCGACGTGATGAGGCGAAACAAATACGCGTCTTCTCGAGGGAGGTGATTTCCACGAACTTCGCGCGCGCTCACCCACTCGATCCCTGAGAAAAAATGAGGGACTACTCGAAGTCTAAGGAAAATTATAACGATAACGAAGAGGAGGATGAAGTATTGATGGGCTGTACACGATTATGACTTAATGAAAAGAAAACATGTTACAGGTTACCAGAGATGATATTGCCTATTCGTGAGCCAAATTTTAACTAATTCCCAAATTTTCAACCAATGGCCTCACGATACATTAATCACAACTGACCGTCCTTACCGACTTTTAATTGGTCTTTTCAATTAATTCCGTCGTCTACAACGAGCACACAATACTTACAGTTCAACAAATTCTTAACACCGAAAGCTACCGAATTACTTGATAGTTGACAATATTTATCCTTTTGCACCGACGAAGGGCTGTCGCTCGAATCGTCTTCAGCTTTCAAAATTAGATGCAGCAATTAATTTAACCTAATGAAGTGTTTCCCTTGCCCCCTAACGCAACAGAACAGTTTTCTTAAAGATAAGTCATTTTATCCTCTCTTACATCGACTTACAACATTAGTGCAACATTCTGACAATCTTCAGATTGTGATAACGAAATTATAAAGTTATCCCCTGACACTTAAATGAAGTTGTTTATGTTTATTTTTTTAATCGTGTATAATGATAGTTACGGAGGTAAGGAGTATACTAATTATATCAATAACAATAAGCGTTTTTTCCTTTGTAACAAAGGCTCGAACTTCACACGAGTGAACCCTGCCTGGCTGACAGTTTTGCTGGCGCGCGATGGCAAAATATGTGAGTGGTTAAGCCAGAAAAACGAGCGACGAAGCCGCTGGAGAAATGGGGCGTAGAAACAATTTTATTGAGAACGTTACTGTATTATCTATTAGAATTTAAAATATAGACTGAAAATTTCGCGCGCTCTGATTGGTTAAAAACCATGTTTTATCAGAGTATAAATCATAGAAAAGCGTGTTTTATCGTTTCGCGCGCGTAAATCTATATTTTAAAGCACATAAAGAAGCCAAAACCATGTATTATACTGTCATAAATCACTCCGGGAATTTGAGAACACTTGAGAAATATAGAAAACACTCGCCTACGGCTCGTGTTTTCTAAATTTCTCTCGTGTTCTCAAATTCCCGTCGTGTTTTATGACAGTATAATACATGGTTTTGGCTTCTTTATTTGTTAAATATTTGTAAATCTCCATACAAACCCTTATTTTTAGCCATTACTGCTGTCACAATAAGGCATAACATATAGCTGACTCACAATGGTGGGCTTGGGGTGCCTGTGTTTGGTTTGGCTATTGTGACAGTCCGAACGCAAAAACAGATTTTTCGTCTAATAAAAATATTCTTATAATAAAACGGCGTCAGTTTCCTTTTCTACCTAATAACTACTTATACCCAAAATTTGAGAAGAATAAATGTTGCTCGATGTTTATTGACAGCCACTCTTAAACATTTATCAGTCACCTGATTTCTTTAATTCTCATTACCTGCGCACATATATATTGCATGAGAAGTAACATGGTGATCAACAACAGACTCCAATGTTTCTTCAAACACAAATAACCACTGAACTCTAAATTTAAAATAGCAAAGGTGCATTATTTTGAGATGTAAAACAAATAAAAGCTTCGTTTAACCTGTTTAACTTGGTTAACGTTTTCGATAGCACTTACATTCTCGTCCCCAGAGGCCACGATCCTTTTGGTCAGCACCAAGAATCGAGACCTCCGGCAGGTTCCAATTTGTTGAACATGCGCAGAGTACTCGTTCTGTATTCTCAGCCAATCAGATTTGTCAGATTTGACGGGAAGTCCGAGATTCGTGGACTTCCGGTGTTGGAACTGAACTGGAACCGGCCAGAGGTCTCAATTCTTGGTGCTGACCAAAAGGATCGTGGCCTCTGGGGACGAGAATGTAGCACTTATAATCTTCGAACATGTTTTCGGACTCGTATTTTCTTAGAACAAGAATAAAAAGCACGATTGTGATAAGCGCTGTGCAGGTTGTTGTAACATGATACCGTGTTTTTAAACTTCGGAGCCGCAACTCATAATTGAAACTATATAGTTACCGCAACTTTATTGTCTCATTAATTATGTAACTGATGAAGTTTAAAAACACGGCATCATGTTTCTGACAAAAACATTACAACTTGCACATCCGCATTTTGCTTCAGTTTTCCACTCGACTTAACAAGCCATTCCGTCGATATTCGACAAGGATAGCGGAAGGAAACTTGAGGATTATTAGGTAAGAGAAGTAACATTCTAACATTAATTAGCTGCTTCTCCTTAACGATTAATCAAGCTAGAGAGTAACATTTAACTAACACTTATCGTGGTTTACGGTTGAAATTGTTCAAAGAACTTATAAGGGCGGCTTTATTAGCCGGCTGTCGAAGGATGATTTTCGACAACAATCTTTCATAGTATTATCTAACGCTGCTTTAAACGACTGAGTAGAAATTATAAGGTATAATCAACAATTGCGGCTTATGGAACGCTTCATAGAGAAGTTTCCGAAGTTTACGTCTGATTAAACATGCAAGAGAGTCGAGGGTTTAGAAGTCCTATACTGAAACATCGCATGCATTTACAAATTCTTGTGCAGTATACAGGTTTAGTGAATTATATAGCCGTGACATATTTATATTTACACTTAATTAAACGATTTTCTATTTCATTTGGCGGTTTGCTTCTATTCATCAGCCGTAGAATACTCGCCTTTTGCTAAAAAAAACAGAGTTGTAAAATGCCCGCTGCTCAAACATTGATAATGAAAAATTGCTGATACAGACCAAGCATTAAGCCGGCGGGCAAAACGAGATCAACAGTTACCGAATTGGTTTTAATTTCAAATTCACAACAGTTTTCTTCAACTCTCAGCAACAATTTGCCGGCCCGAGGAAAATGAGAGAAAACTCGAGCAATCTCAAGAAAAGTTGGATCAGGTTCTAATTCGAGGAGAGTCGCCGAGAGCGCATGAGAATTTCAGGCCAAACGAGAGCGTGAGTTTGAACTCAGCTCGGCAACTCTCGACCTCATTTGCGTCGGGCTTTATATGTGAAGAAATATTTTCGCGCCAAGTATCAGTCATTTAGATTGCTGGAAAAAAGCTTTATAGCATAGCTTGCAAAATTCAGTACACGTAAACGTGCGATGGTGAGCACACTAATAGTGCGAGCAAACTGGACCTTCGGCAGATAAATTTTTTCGCACAAAAAACGAGCGAGCGATAATAGAAACATTTTGGCCAAGAAAATGGAAAAATAAATAAATTTGAGCACACGATGTCGATAGAAAATATGGTTTTCTCACTTTTCCTGTGGTATTAGAATTTTTGGCATCGGAAGCAAACATGAACAGCAACGCGAGAGCAGAACAACTGCTATTCCTTCACGCAAATATTCAGTTCCGATTTTATTTTCGGTTTTTGCTGTGTTTTCGTGGTACATTTCCATTGGCAAAACGTTATAAGACAATTGTTTCATGCTCGATAGAAAAGATGATTTTCCCACTTTCCCTGTGGTATTAGAATTTTTAGCATCGGAAGCATTAAACAAGAACAGCAACAGAAAAGCAGAACAACTGCTTATCCTTCACGCAGATAACCATTTTTTAAAGTTTCGGTTTTCGCCGGCCGGGTTTTCGTCGTACATTCCCATTGGCATTACGTTATAAAATAATTGGTTCGTGCTTTTAGCTGTGAGCATATCGAGCTATGTATGATGCGTCTCGAGCAACTCTTACCCTTCTCTCGTGCTCTCCAAACTTCCCGCGTGCATCATTACATAACTCGATAAAAACATCGCAATATGCAAGTGCTTTCTAAAAGTTTAAGGTGGAAAAATAACTGATAGCTCAGTATAGTGTCAAAATGTCTAGCTTTCCGGAATTCAATTTTTCAATTTTTTCTCATTTCATTATTAAACGCCCCAAAAACATACCTAAACTTAAAAGAGTGCAAAACTAAACGCCACACCCACAAAACAAAATTCTGGTACCCTTTCAAAATTTTCGACGATTATCTCCCTCACTTTATACGGGAGTTTCACCGGGAGATTGACTATTTAACGATGTCATCATCGGAAAAATAATCAGGGAATTACACTTTGGGCAAATCAGTTGCAAACGTGAGGCTTTTCAAGTTTCGTTCGTATTTACTCGGGTTTGAAATTTTGAAAAACATCTTCGTTTACGGGAACAAGGACATAAATTGAGGAAGAAAATAACTGTAGATACAAATGTTTCTGATCTTACAAAGGCACTGCGATTCGATTTTCATAAATCCGATTTTTCTTGGAATATTACTACTCAGTGGCTGATTATTTTATCACTAAAAATATATTCTAAAGATGCATTAGGTGGAAAGAGTGTTTTCTACGGCATATATAAAAATATCTTTTTGAAAAGATCATTAATATATTTGTATTAAAATCTTTATCGAGACAAACTTTTCGCAAAGATTGATGTTATTATTACCTAGTAATAATACGTTTTGAGCTACGATTGTGTTAAAAAATAAAGCTTATAAGGGGAAGACTGTTGGATGACATAAGCCAAACTGAAAAGTGATATCAGTAGTTAACTAGTAAATACTTCCAAATACTGCTAATGGAATGATATTAATGACGTTATAACCCATTTACCTAAGTAGTGACAAGACAATTTATTTAATGGTCGGGACATCTGTTTGCCAAAACCCTAATGAAAAACGCTATATTCAATTCAAAAATGATAACAGATATGCTAAAGCGGAAACAACCTGCTATCGTTATTGACATTTGTAAAAGACATCATTTGCATGCATCTACAAATTCTTATGCTGTACAGGTCTATGGCTCATAGCCGTAAAATCTTTACACTTCATTACTACGAACGATTTCCTAATTAATATGGCGGTTTGTTTTTACTCATCAGCCGTAGATTACTCGCCTTTTGCTAAAAAAAAAGACGGAGTTGTAAAATCCCCGCTGCTCAAACATTGATAATGAAAAATTGCTGATACAGACCAGGCATTAAGCCCGGGGCAAAACGAAATCAACACTAGTTGCCGAATTGGCTTTCACAAGAGTTGTCTTCAACTCTCAGCAACAATTTGCCAGCCCGGGAAAATGATAGAAAACTCTCGACCAATCTCAAGAAAAACTGGATCGGATTCTAGCTAGAGAGAGCTAGCGCACGAAAATTCCAGGCCACACGAGAGCGTGAGTTTGAACTCTCGCCTCATTTGCTTCGGGCAGTTTATATGTGCATGGGGAAATATTTTCGCGCCAAACATCACTCATTTAGATTGCCGAAAAAAAAACTTTTATAACAGCAAACTTTTAACCCGTCACTTCGACAGAGAAATGTTTTCGCACACGAGCGAGCAATAAAAAAACATTTTAGGCCAAGAAAATTTTAAAAGAAATCAGTTGATAGAGAAGATGATTTTCCCACCTTTCCTGTGGTATTATAATTTTTAGCATCGGAACAAACAAGAACAGCAATTTAAATAAATTAAGATCGAGTCATACCCACAAAACAAAATTCTGGTACATTTATGATATTTTAGGAGTTCCTTCAGGCAAAAGTTTGGACGATTATCTCCGTCACTTAATACGATGGCATGAAAAATAAAGTGGAATTATATGGACAAATGTGCAAACGTGAGGTGAAGTTTGTTCCGTTTGAAGTTTTGAGAAACATCTTTGGTTGCGGCCAAACAAGGAAGTACATTCATAACGTTTTCATGGTTCTATAAATTGAGGAAGAACAGGTGCACCCAACGACACAAATTTCCTGTAGGTGTCGGAACGTCGTTTTTACGTTATAATCGTGCTTTTTGTGCATTTTAATGGTTATTTTTAAACGCTAAGAAAAATGTAACTGTTCAAATACGTTAGCTGGACTTTCAAACTTCAGAAAATTTTAGGGATTGAAATTTATGAGCTGAATTTGTCTTTCAGAAAATCCTAGCTGACCTTTTCTGTACCAAAAACGAAAACAAAAGGCATTAATTTTCCCATATTACGAAAGTTCGAGATGATATTTCCCTAACCTAATATCTGAGGCGATTGTAGGCCTTCTGAACAGATATTCCACCGAAACTATCCTTTGGGTGCCCCTGGAAGAAAGTAACTGTAGACACAAGTGTTCCTAATCTTACGAAGGCACCAATAACACTTCGATTCATAAATCCGTTTTTTCTTGGAATATTACTGCTCAGTGGCTGTTTATTTTATCGCTAAAAAATTATCCTAAAGATGCATTACATGCAAAAAATGGAGTGTTTTCTACGGCACTCCAAAGGAGGTGTTCCGCAAAAAGGTGTTCCGCAAGGGTTTGCTTGCTGGCTGGAAAAAGGTGTTTCCTGCTAGGGATGGAAGAAATTACTATATTCATAAGTCAAAAACCACGAAAAATGTTTTGAAAAGGGTGAAAATGTTGGTTTTCGCCTGCTGGCTGTGAAATTTTGACAGGGATTCAGCTGGGAAATGGAACTAAGCCATTTTTCTCCTGGGAGTACGGAACATAATTTTGCCAGCAACTAGAACATATTTGTTTACAAATGCTTACTGATTTGTTTGTTACTTCGTGGCCATTATGGTCTCTGATTAATTCTGACAAATTGGCTCCTTGGATGCCTTATAACTTGGGCAAAGTCAGAGCAATATTTTACGGGTTTTAGGAATAAAATATTGCCTCTAAAACATATGGAGTGTTACAAAACCCGAACCAATTTCCCGATAATTAATACTCACAAAAGAAAGGTTAATTCTGATTCTGAATATTTTAATTTCAGGTATTCTGTTGCTATAGTGAGCCGGACCAGAATGGCCGTTCAACTTCTCTCTTACATCCCAATTCTACTTGGCTTGTGTCAGATGTTCCATGATGCAGCTACCGACCATTGTAGCGGTAGAGAGGATTCCATCTCTGACATGATGCTACGGGGACACATCTATAGGAAGATCACAGGAGCACCACTCGGTGATGTGTGCTTGCGAGAGTGTTATCGTGACGACCGTTGCCAAAGTTTTAACTACGTCATTTGGCAAGATGTGTGTGAATTGAACAATCGCACCAAGGAAGCCAGACCTGAAGATTTCGTTCCCAACTCTGACAGATATTATTTCAAACGAGACTGTGGTAGAGGTAAGTTAATATAACAAATAAGCAACAGAGCAAATTATATTGAACAGAGAATAATAGGGAATTTTGATTTCCAGTTCCTCTCGGTTCTACTCCTAAGCTGCCGGCTGAAACGTGTAAAGAAATCAAGGCGAGTGAAGGACGACAAGCGGCCAGCGGCAAATATTGGTTTGATTCTATTATACCTGGAGCGACTCTACAGGCTCACTGTGACATGAAGAAAGAAGGTAACTTATAAATGTATTACTGTTTTTGATATCAAAGCCTAGGACCCTCAAAGCATTCATGCATGTCATCCGGCTTGGTATCTGATACACAAAAGGAGTAGAGTGTAAAACATATGAGGCTGGAAGCATCATCGGCGGGCAAAGGAACATAGTCTCCCTTGTATTGGTGGCGCCGTGTGATATAACTTTTTACTGGTATTGGAATATACATTCCTGCTCTCACTTTTCTGCTGTTGTCAATAATAAAATGCTACATCGCAAAAACAGTAAAGTAAAAATAAATAATAATAATAATCACATGACGTTGAAAACAAGCACCCCTTATACATGTATATAATTGATTGCCGGTTATGTTTGTTCATTCCACTGTATTACCTGAGTTTCTTTTATTGGAATCTGAATTTAGTTTTGTACGCTGTTGATCTTGAACACAGTTTAGCGCCTCCACAGACTAGAGAGATAGTTGTCGATAACTATTTAGTTGTCGATCATAAAAAGTTGTCGATAACAAAAAAGCCAGTGTGTGAAGCTAGTTATCGATAATTAAGGGCCTTAGTTATCGATAACTAGCTTCACACACTGGCTTTTTCGTTATCGACAACTTTTTATGATCGACAACTAAATAGTTATCGATAACAATTGCCCTAGTCTGTTGAGGCCCTTAGATTTTTAGTTATTCTGAACTGAACGTTCACCAAATAATTTTCCGTGCTTTTCATGTATTTTTGTAATTCTTCTTTAAAGAATTGGTAATAAATCGTTGCTGTTGTTGTTGTTGTTGTTATTATAATTGTTGCTTTTGTTGTTAATAAGATTTTGCATTTCTTTATCAGATGTCGATGAGTGTAGTGCTTCTGTATCAGTTTGTGACGTCAATGCCAAGTGTGAGAATACTCGCGGCTCGTATCGTTGTTCCTGCAAACCTGGATATATTGGAGATGGAAAAACTTGCACTGGTAACTGATATTTAATGTATGACTTGTTTTTCATTTCTCCGGAGGTATTCTAATTATTTTTCCTATCATAGAGTTTTATTTAAAGACTGTTATACTTTAAAACCAGCTAAGAGAAACAGTAGGATCACTGTGGATTAATTATTCGTATTCACTTTAATTTGGCTATTTTGGCCTCGACCAACCAGTGAATTTGAGACATATAGAGTATGCGCGAACCCGAGAGGGCCAAGTTTTGACTCGGTCAGCAGGGACAACTTTTTTCATATAAAAGCGGGGTAAAACATAGCTCGAAAGGGAGGGTAACCCTCCTACCAGGGACAACTTTTCTCCACTGTAAACAGGCCCATAGATCATCCTCTCTTGCTTGAATTGGTACCAGAGTTAATAAGATTTTGCATTTCTTTTGCAGATGTCGACGAGTGCAGTGCTTCTGTATCAGTCTGTCACGTCAATGCCAAGTGTCAGAATACTCGCGGCTCTTTTCGTTGTTCTTGTAAAGCTGGATTTACTGGAGATGGAAAAACTTGCACTGGTAACTGATATTTACTGTATGACTTGTTATTCATTAACCCTTTTTCAACCTTTTTATTAATAAGGGAATTTTCATTTAAAAGTTTAGAAAGCATTCTCGTCCCCAGGCCACGATCCTTTGATGATCAGCACCAAGAATCGAGACCTCTGGCTGGTTCCAAAACCGGAAGTCCGCCAATCTCGGACTAACCGTCAAATCTGACAAATCTGATTGGCTGAGAATACAGAACGAGTACTCTGAGCATGCTCAACAATTTGGGACCGGCCAGAGGTCTCGATTCTTGGTTTTGACCAAAATGATCGTGTTCTCTGGGGACGAGAATGTTTAGAAAGCATGAAGCAGATGGCCTGTCTGAAAAAAATATCTAGTATTCAAGGGTTTGTTCATTGTTTTTTTTTATCGCTTAGATATCGATGAATGCGCAGTTAACAATGGCGGTTGCAGTGATGGATGTCAAAATCTGCAAGGAACATACCAGTGCACATGCCCTCGTGGATTTGAAGTCGATCAGACAAAAAAGAACTGCATTGGTAAGAACAGCCACACGGAAGCTAGTACGACAATAATGAGGAGACTTCCCGTATATTTTTCTCCCGGTTTCCGCCCTTTCCATGTGCTTTTCATAAGAACCAGTTGATTAAGAACCAGTAGGCTAAAATTTGTTATTTAGATCCTCAACATGTAAGAACCTGTTTAGCTAAAAATTGAAACAGGTTATTAATTCGAAAAATCACCCATTCAAAATGCTTAAAAAAACTGGTTATTCTGACAACGAAAATGTAACTTGGTTTAAATAACTCAGCTGTACGAACGACACAACGCTGCTGCAGCGCTGCGTTAGTTCACTTTTTTTGGCTGCACAGCGCTTAATAGGCTCGATTTCCGCCGATCTCTCGAGTCCGGTCTTCGTTCCTCCCCGTCGTTAAAGCAGTGCTCGTGAGTCGCTGAAGCAGCCAACCAAAAATATCGTGCACTGCAAAAGCGCTGCAAAATTTTGCTTCGGTAAAGCATCGTTAAAGCACCGGTAAAGCAGCGCTGCAAGCCGCTGCTTAAAAGCTGCGATGAGGATCAGATGTAAATGTAACATTTGAAAACGTTGCGACGTAAAACATTTTTAAAGCAGCGCTGTGCAGCGTTGTGCAGCGTTTACGCTACGGCTGCAACGCATTGAAATTTTTTTGGTTAAATCTGAAAAATCATTTTAACACTACTGCAGCCACGCTTGGAGGTTGCAAGGTCACTGCAGTCCTGAACGGACTCAGAAAAAGTACATGCGGTAAAAACGGCGAATAAATTAGGTCAATTAGCAACAGTAACAAAAGCGAAGGCCTTGAAACTTCTAATCAGTTTCTTACAAAATAATCCGAGTGTACATCTGACAATATCATTGTGTTAGAGCGCTTTGTGGAACAAAACTAAAACATTATTTTCATCTGCAAGTAAATGAGTTCGTGAGCAAAACTGAGAACTCTTTATACTCCAGATTGTACTTACGTTACCATGCCTAGGAAAAGTACGCCAACGGCTCGAGTTCGCAGTATTATGGCGCCATTTCAAAAATGGCTTCCCAACTGTATTCTTCCCAGTGCCATTATACTTTTAAAATCAATTCTGCTCTCATATAAATCATAATTTTCCCATGTTTTCATGGGCACAATTCACTCACAATTCACGTACTGAAAACGTGATGGAATTGCCGGAATGCGATTTCAGAGATATGTACTAAAATGTGATTGGTTGGCTTTGACAACATGTCATTGTTTCAGTGTGCTGCACTGCTTGGCTCGATTACCAGCCACTGTTCAACCGTTGAATTAGAGCGGGAATGAAGCCAAAGGATGATATTTTGTGGTGAATTGAACAACGTTTCTTGGATGCACCATCTGGGAAATATTTGATTTTCCCAGATAACTGATTTTCAAAGTAGCCAATTGTTCGTATGCAGAGACTTTCGTAGACTGCAAAACAGTCCTTATTTTCGCGCGAGAGTGTCGGGCTGAACGCGGCGGAAGGATCTGGAACGAGCGTGAAATTACGAGTGGGATTGGGGAGAGATAAAAAGAGAGACTGTTTTGCAGTCTAAGACTTTCGCAACAATGAACATATCGCATGAATAATTTGGCGAAGAGGATGCATGATGTCAATTTATCTGCTGGGATATTTCAGGATTTTCTCCAATCTGTCTGTTCTAAAAACGAATTGATTGCCTCCAAGACCGTTGGGTTCGTCTGTAATATAATTTCACGAAGAAATGGACAAGGCAGATGATCGAGGTGAGCATGCATATTCAAAGAAATAGAAACAAATCGACCGGTATATTCGAGTATATAGTTTTAAAAATTCCGTACATTTTACTTTAGTGGGAAGTTACATTATCTCCTTGCTCAATTTTAGATTATTTTGCAACTTCATTGATTACAACAATAAGCAAGTTAAAGATCTAAGTTTTACCAAATTGGAAGTTGTAGTTTATACTTTATTTTAGCCTTGTATGACTGAAAGTCGTAAGCATAATAATTTCAACGTCAACTCAGCTGGCATCAGCTCATAATTTCATTTGCACTGACTGCAAGATATGAAAATAAAGTGTAATTGATTTAATAAGGTATATTGTGGTGTTTTCTTTTGGTTAAAAAAAGTTATAGCGCGAGGCCAGCGAATTTCGCACGGGAGGGTAAAAAAGAGCGTAACATTTTGAATCAATAACTGTGTAACTTGTTGACAAATGTATTTAACAAAGAAGCGCCCGCTTTCACGCAAAGCGCTGCATAAACGCTGCTTAATCGACCCGATGGCTTCGTGTGACTTATTACCAGCAGCTTTCCTGCAACTCTCCTGCAGCGCTCAACGTCGCTAATGCAGCACTCCCGCAGTCAATTTTCGGCACTGCTGCAGCGCAACGAAAACAGCGTTCGTGCAACCTTTATGCAGCGCTCGTTGCAGCGCTAATGAGTCACTAAAGCAGCGCTGTGTAAGCGTATTCTGTTTCGTACGGGAGTGGACCTTTACTAGAGTACATGTGTTTTTCAATAATGTAGTCATAATAGGCACAATATTTAACAAATATAGAAGCCAAAACCATGTATTATACTGTCATAAAACACGACGGGAATTTGAGAACACGAGAGAAATTTAGAAAACACGAGCCGCAGGCGAGCGTTTTCTAAATTTCTCGAGTGTTCTCAAATTCCCGGAGTGTTTTATGACAGTATAATACATGGTTTTGGCTTCTTTATGTGCTTTAAAATATAGATTTAACGCGCGCGAAACGATAAAACACGGCTTTTCTATGATTTATACTCTGATAAAACATGGTTTTTAACCAATCAGAGCGCGCGCATTTTCCAGTCTATGTTTTAAAGATTGATAAAATAATAAAATAATGTTGATAATATATTTTCTGATTTCCGGGTATGTTTGTTCTTTCCACTGTGTTGTTACCGAGTTGCCTGAGTTGCTTTTATTGGAATTTGAACTTAACATAGTTTTGCTAATGATCGTCAATGCAGTTTAGATTTTTAGTATTTTAGGTGACGTTTATCAAATTTATATTCATGCCATTTCATTTATTTTTGTAATTATATTGTAAAGAATTGGTAATAAATGGTTGTTGTTGTTGTTGTTGTTGTTTTAGTTGCTGTTGTCATTATTGCTGTTGTTGTTAACAAGATTTTGCATTTCTTTGTCAGATGTCGATGAGTGCAGTGCTTCTGTATCAGTTTGTGACGTAAATGCCACGTGTCAGAATACTCGCGGCTCGTATCGTTGTTCCTGCAAAGCTGGATATATTGGAGATGGAAAAACTTGCACTGGTAACTGATATTTAATGTATGACTTGTTTTTCATTTCTCCGGAGGTATTCTAATTATTTTTCCTATCATAGAGTTTTATCTAAAGACTGTTATACTTTAAAACCAGGTAAGCGAAAGAGTAGGATCACTGTGGATTAATTATTCGTATTCACTTTAATTGGCTATTTTTGCCTCGACAACCAGTGAATTTGAGACATATAGAGTATGCGCGAACCCGAGAGGGCCAAGTTTTGACTCGGTCAGCAGGGACAACTTTTTTCATATAAAAGCGGGGTAAAACATAGCTCGAAAGGGAGGGTAACCCTCCTACCAGGGACAACTTTTCTCCACTGTAAACAGGCCCATAGATCATCCTCTCTTGCTTGCATTGGTACCAGAGTTAATAAGATTTTGCATTTCTTTTGCAGATGTCGACGAGTGCAGTGCTTCTGTATCAGTCTGTGACGTCAATGCCAAGTGTCAGAATACTCGCGGCTCTTTTCGTTGTTCTTGCAAAGCTGGATATATTGGAGATGGAAAAACTTGCACAGGTAATTGATATTTAATGCATGACTTGTTATTCGTTAACCCTTTTTCAACCTTTTTTTATTAATAAGGGAATTTTCATTTAGAAGTTTAGAAAGCATTCTCGTCCCCATAGGCCACGATCCTTTTGATCAGTTCCAAGAATCGAGACCTCTGGCCGGTTCCAAAACCAGAAGTCCACCAATCTCGGACTAACCGTCAAATCTGACAAATCTGATTGGCTGAGAATAAAGAACGAGTACTCTGAGCATGCTCAACAAATTGGGACCGGCCAGAGGTCTCGATTCTTGGTTTTGACCAAAATGATCGTGGCCTCTGGGGACGAGAATGTTTAGAAAGCATGAAGCGGATGGCCAGTCTGAAAAAAATATCTAGTATTCAAGGGTTTGTTCATTGTTTTTTTTTATCGCTTAGATATCGATGAATGCGCAGTTAACAATGGCGGTTGCAGTGATGGATGTCAAAATCTGCAAGGAACATACCAGTGCACATGCCCTCGTGGATTTGAACTCGATCAGACAAAAAAGAACTGCATTGGTAAGAACAGCCACACGGAAGCTAGTACGACAATAATGAGGAGACTTCCCGTATATTTTTCTCCCGGTTTCCGCCCTTTCCGTGTGCTTTTCATAACAACCAGTTGATTAAGAACCAGTAGGCTAAAATTTGTTATTTAGATCCTCAACATGTAAGAACCTGTTTAGCCTAAAAATTGAAACAGGTTATTAATTCGAAAAATCACCCATTCAAAATGCTTAAAAAACTGGTTATTCTGACAACGAAAATGTAACTTGGTTTAAATAACTCAGCTGTACGAACGACACAACGCTGCTGCAGCGCTGCGTTAGTTCACTTTTTTGGCTGCACAGCGCTTAATAGGCTCGATTTCCGCCGATCTCTCGAGTCCGGTCTTCGTTCCTCCCCGTCGTTAAAGCAGTACTCGTGAGTCGCTGAAGCAGCCAACCAAAAATATCGTGCACTGCAAAAGCGCTGCAAAATTTTGCTTCGGTAAAGCATCGTTAAAGCACCGGTAAAGCAGCGCTGCAAGCCGCTGCTTAAAAGCTGCGATGAGGATCAGATGTAAATGTAACATTTGAAAACGTTACGACGTAAAACATTTTTAAAGCAGCGCTGTGCAGCGTTGTGCAGCGTTACGCTACGGCTGCAACGCATTGAAATTGTTTTGGTTAAATCTGAAAAATCATTTTAACACTACTGCAGCCACGCTTGGAGGTTGCAAGGTCACTGCAGTCCTGAACGGACTCAGAAAAAGTACATGCGGTAAAAACGGCGAATAAATTAGGTCAATTAGCAACAGTAAACAAAAGCGAAGGCCTTGAAACTTCTAATCAGTTTCTTACAAAATAATCCGAGTGTACATCTGACAATATCATTGTGTTAGAGCGCTTTGTGGAACAAAACTAAAATATTATTTTCATCTGCAAGTAAATGAGTTCGTGAGCAAAACTGAGAGCTCTTTATACTCCAGAATGTACTTACGTTACCATGCCTAGGAAAAGTACGCCAACGGCTCGAGTTCGCAGTATTATGGCGCCATTTCAAAAATGGCTTCCCAACTGTATTCTTCCCAGTGCCATTATACTTTTAAAATCAATTCTGCTCTCATATAAATCATAATTTTCCCATGTTTTCATGGGCACAATTCACTCACAATTCACGTACTGAAAACGTGATGGAATTGCCGGAATGCGATTTCAGAGATATGTACTAAAATGTGATTGGTTGGCTTTGACAACATGTCATTGTTTCAGTGTACTGCACTGCTTGGCTCGATTACCAGCCACTGTTCAACCGTTGAATTAGAGCGGGAATGAAGCCAAAGGATGATATTTTGTGGTGAATTGAACAACGTTTCTTGGATGCACCATCTGGGAAATACTTGATTTTCCCAGATAACTGATTTTCAAAACAGCCAATGGTTCGTATGCAGAGACTTTCGTAGACTGCAAAACAGTCCTTATTTTCGCGCGAGAGTGTCGGGCTGAACGCGGCCGAAGGATCTGGAACGAGCGTGAAATTACGAGTGGGATTGGGGAGAGACGCTATAAATACTTTCGCAACAATGAACATATCGCTTGAATAATTTGGCGAAGAGGATGCATGATGTCAATTTATCTGCTGGGATATTTCAGGATTTTCTCCAATCTGTCTGTTCTAAAAACGAATTGATTGCCTCCAAGACCGTTGGGTTCGTCTGTAATATAATTTCACGAAGAAATGGACAAGGCAGATGATCGAGGTGAGCATGCATATTCAAAGAAATAGAAACAAATCGACCGGTATATTCGAGTATATAGTTTTAAAAATTCCGTACATTTTACTTTAGTGGGAAGTTACATTATCTCCTTGCTCAATTTTAGATTATTTTGCAACTTCATTGATTACAACAATAAGCAAGTTAAAGATCTAAGTTTTACCAAATTGGAAGTTGTAGTTTATACTTTATTTTAGCCTTGTATGACTGAAAGTCGTAAGCATAATAATTTCAACGTCAACTCAGCTGGCATCAGCTCATAATTTCATTTGCACTGACTGCAAGATATGAAAATAAAGTGTAATTGATTTAATAAGGTATATTGTGGTGTTTTCTTTTGGTTAAAAAAAGTTATAGCGCGAGGCCAGCGAATTTCGCACGGGAGGGTAAAAAAGAGCGTAACATTTTGAATCAATAACTGTGTAACTTGTTGACAGATGTATTTATCAAAGAAGCGCCCGCTTTCACGCGACGGTCGTATTTGCAGCGCTGCAAAGCGCTGCATAAACGCTACTTAATCGACCCGATGGCTTCGTGTGACTTATTACCAGCAGCTTTCCTGCAACTCTCCTGCAGCGCTCAACGTCGCTAATGCAGCACTCCCGCAGTCAATTTTCGGCACTGCTGCAGCGCAACGAAAACAGCGTTCGTGCAACCTTTATGCAGCGTTCGTTGCAGCGCTAATGAGTCACTAAAGCAGCGCTGTGTAAGCGTATTCTGTTTCGTACGGGAGTGGACCTTTACTAGAGTACATGTGTTTTTCAATAATGTAGTCATAATAGGCACAATATTTAACAAATATAGAAGCCAAAACCATGTATTATTGCTGCCGCTGTGAGTGAGCCTGAAGCGAACGAACAAGGCAGCAGACCTAATCGGCAAAAAATTACAATATAGGGCCTTGAAAACCAAATTTTCTAAGACCGCATGGAATTGTGGTTATGCGCGAATGGAACAAAGTAAGATGCGCGGCTCAGACCGCATGGAATTGTGGTTATGCGCGAATGGAACAAAGTAAGATGCGCAGTTCCACGTGCTCTCTCTTTCTCGACAGCTAGGCTCAGAGGTGAGTTATTTCGTTGCTCCGGTTTTTTGCTGCTACGCGCTACCTGTCAAAATCATACCCTGCGTATATATTCCCCGTTTAAGACCAAAAAAATCGTAAAATATATAACCCGTTCAAGACAAAAAGAAGACAGAAAAAAATAATTATTATTGGGGAGTCTCACCCCCGTGGGGAAAGGTTTCAAAAGAAGATCACTGACAGAGAAACCTGGAGGCGGTGAAACGTGAGCGTTCGCGATAATAATCAATAATCGACAACTGAAAGTTCGACGAGGTCGAACACAGGCTGCTCTATTAAACGAAAGCTGCACACTTCGCCAGTGGCTGTTGGAGTTAACGTAGCAGATAATTATTCTTTTGCATTGGAGCCAGTGCAAAAAGGTCGTCCTGGAGTACGAGTCAGTAGCGGCAACAGCGACACTCGTTGTCAAGGTGTTGACGTGAATGCAATTAAGCCACTAATTTAATGCGATCAAAAGATATACGGTCGAGTATTTTTGGCTCCAAACAACTCAATGAGTCATGCGATCAAAATATATTCTTTCGTGTTTTTTTCTCTTGGCAACGTAAAAATAGTCAATATAAGATTAAACATCAACGAGAATTAAGGCCTCGCACAAACCTCTAATTTTCCTACCCTGTTTTATCAGACAGAATTACGATTTTTGAGAACCCGTCTAAGACATTTAAGTCAAAATCATACCCTGCGTATATATTCCCCGTTTAAGACAAAAAAAGTCGTAAAATATATAGCCCGTTCAAGACAAAAAGAAGACAGAAAAAAAAAATAATTATTGGGGAGTCTCTCCCCCGTGGGGAAAGGTTTCAAAAGAAGATCACCGACAGAGAAACCTGGAGGCGGTGAAACGTTAGCCTGCGAGCGCAGACGTATAGTGAAACGTGAGCGTTCGCGATAATAATCAATAATCGACAACTGAAAATTCGACGAGGTCGAACACAGGCTGCTCTATTAAACGACAGCTGCACACTTCGCCAGTGGCTGTTGGAGTTAACGTAGCAGATAATGATTCTTTTGCATTGGAGCCAGTGCAAAAAGGTCGTCCTGGAGTACGAGTCAGTAGCGGCAACAGCGACACTCGTTGTCAAGCTGTTGACGTAAATGCAATTAAGCCACTAATTTAATGCGATCAAAAGATATACGGTCGAGTATTTTTGGCTCCAAACAACTCAATGAGTCATGCGATCAAAATATATTCTTTCGTGTTTTTTTCTCTCGGCAACGTAAAAATCGTCAATATAAGATTAAACATCAACGAGAAGGCCTTGCTTGTTCAGAATGTAAGCAACGGCTTTTGTTGTTCGTTAACTCGTTGGGTGCTCCATAAGGAGTTGCAGATGTTTTATGAAGAGCTTGTTTACATGTAGGCTCGATTACCAGCCGCTGTTCGGGAAAATGAGCCCACGCTCATCCCCTCATCCCCCTTCTCGGGGAGGAACGAAGACCGGACTCGAGAGATCGGCGGAAATCGAGCCTAGTTTACATGGGGCTGATTGCTCTTTGTAAAACTCTAAGAAACAGATTTCTAAGGAGTATCATTAAAGTGAGCGTATACCTTCACTTAACTGATAACGACATTTTTGAGACTTAGGTTACACAATTAACATATAGTAATAAACCAGCGTCATGTGTAAACCAGCGTCATGTGCTGTGCACTCAGTGAATGAAGAAGCTTCCGAAGTGAATGAAGAAGCTTCCGAAGGAGTAATATTGAATCTGCTCGCTGATCTTGCTGTTTGGTAAGTTTTGTTGCGTTCAGTGGTTATAGTTCATCCGAAGAAATAAATTCTATTTCCATTCAAACTTCTACTTATGCGCATACTGTTACATTTTCCTTTCCCCCGGCAGCATTTTCTACCTATCAGGTATACTAGTACTGTCATAAAACACGACGGGAATTCGAGAACACGAGATAAATTTAGAAAACACGAGCCGCAGGCGAGCGTTTTCTAAATTTCTTGAGTGTTCTCAAATTCCCGGAGTGTTTTATCACAGTATAATACATGGTTTTGGCTTCTTTATGTGCTTTAAAATATAGATTTAACGCGCGCGAAACGATAAAACACGGCTTTTCTATGATTTATACTCTGATAAAACATGGTTTTTAACCAATCAGAGCGCGCGCATTTTCCAGTCTATGTTTTAAAGATTGATCAAATAATAAAATAATGTTGATAATATATTTTCTGATTTCCGGTATGTTTGTTCTTTCCACTGTGTTGTTACCGAGTTGCCTGAGTTGCTTTTATTGGAATTTGAACTTAACATAGTTTTGCTAATGATCGTCAATGCAGTTTAGATTTTTAGTATTTTAGGTGACGTTTATCAAATTTATATTCATGCCATTTCATTTATTTTTGTAATTATATTGTAAAGAATTGGTAATAAATGGTTGTTGTTGTTGTTGTTGTTGTTGTTTTAGTTGCTGTTGTCATTATTGCTGTTGTTGTTAACAATATTTTGCATTTCTTTGTCAGATGTCGATGAGTGCAGTGCTTCTGTATCAGTTTGTGACGTAAATGCCACGTGTCAGAATACTCGCGGCTCGTATCGTTGTTCCTGCAAAGCTGGATATATTGGAGATGGAAAAACTTGCACTGGTAACTGATATTTAATGTATGACTTGTTTTTCATTTCTCCGGAGGTATTCTAATTATTTTTCCTATCATAGAGTTTTATTTAAAGACTGTTATACTTTAAAACCAGCTAAGAGAAAGAGTAGGATCACTGTGGATTAATTATTCGTATTCAATTTAATTTGGCTATTTTTGACTCGACAACCAGTGAATTTGAGACATATAGAGTATGCGCGAACCCGAGAGGGCCAAGTTTTGATTCGGTCAGAAGGGACAACTTTTTTCATATAAAAGCGGGGTAAAACATAGCTCGAAAGGTAGGGTAAACCTCCTACCAGGGACAACTTTTCTCCACTGTAAACAGGCCCATAGATCATCCTCTCTTGCTTGCATTGGTACCAGAGTTAGTAAGATTTTGCACTTCTTTTGCAGATGTCGACGAGTGCAGTGCTTCTGTATCAGTCTGTGACGTCAATGCCAAGTGTCAGAATACTCGCGGCTCTTTTCGTTGTTCTTGCAAAGCTGGATATATTGGAGACGGAAAACTTGCACTGGTAACTGATATTTAATGTATGACTTTTGTTTTCATTAACCCTTTCGGATAAAAGTCAGCGTCGCCGTCAGATCAGTAAGAAAAATATATTTTAATACCTCTGCAACTACTGACTATTACCAGAGGTCTATACCTGTGCTACTACTGACTACTACCAGAGGTCTTTTCCTCTGCTACTACTGACTATTACCAGAGGTCAATACCTCTGCTACTACTGACTACTACCAGAGGTCTATACCTCTGCTACTAATGACTATTACCAGAGATCTATATCTCTGCTACTAATGACTATTACCAGAGATCTATATCTCTGCTACTAATGACTATTACCAGAGGTCTATACCTCTGCTAATACTGACTACTACCAGAGGTCTATACCTCTACCACTGCTGACTACTACAGGAGGTCTATACCTCTGCAACTACTAACTAATACCAGAGGTCTATACCTCTGCTACTACTGACTACTACCAGAGGTCTATACCTCTGCAACTACTGACTACTACCAGAGGTCTATACATATGCTACTACTGACTACTACCAGAGGTCTATACCTCTGCTACTAATGACTATTACCAGAGGTCTATACCTCTGCTAATACTGACTACTACCAGAGGTCTATACCTCTGCCACTACTGACTACTACAGGAGGTCTATACCTCTGCAACTACTGACTAATACCAGAGGTCTATACCTCTGCCACTACTGACTACTAACTGAGGTCTATACCTCTGCAACTACTGACTACTACCAGAGGTCTATACCTCTGCAACTACTGACTACTACCAGAGGTCTATACATCTGCTACTACTGACTACTACCAGAGGTCTATACCTCTGCCACTACTGACTACTACCAGAGGACAATACCTCTGCAACTACTGACTACTACCAGAGTTTTATAGCTCTGCCTCTACTGACTACTACCAGCGGTCTATACCACTGCTACTACTGACTACTGCCAGAGTCTATACCTCTGCTACTACTGACTACTACCAGAGGTCTATACCCCTGCCACTACTGACTACTACGAGAAGTCTATACCTCTGCCACTACTGACTACTACCAGAGGTCTATACCTCTGCTACTACTGACTACTACCAGAGGTCTATACCTCTGCCACTACTGACTACTACCAGAGGTTTATACCTCTACTACTTCCACTACTACTACTACTACTACTACTACTACTACTACTACTACTACTACTACTACTACTACTACTACTACTGCTAGTACTTCTACTACTACCAGAGGTCTATACCTCTGCTACTACTGACTACTACGAGAAGTCTATACCCCTGCCACTACTGACTACTACGAGAAGTCTATACCTCTGCCACTACTGACTACTACCAGAGGTCTATACCTCTACCACTACTGACTACTACCAGAGGTTTATACCTCTACTACTTCCACTACTACTACTACTACTACTACTACTACTACTACTACTACTACTACTACTACTACTACTGCTAGTACTTCTACTACTACCAGAGGTCTATACCTCTGCTACTACTGACTACTACCAGAGGTCTATACCTCTGCTACTACTGACTACTACCAGAGGTCTATAACTCTGCCATTACTGACTACTACCAGAAGTCTATACCTCTGCCACTACTGAGTACTACCAGAGGTCTATATCTCTGCCACTACTGACTACTACCAGAAGTCTATACCTCTGCCACTACTGACTACTGCCAGAGGTCCATACCTCTGCCACTACTGACTACTACCAGAGGTCTATAACTCGTCTACTACTGACTACTACCAGAGTTCTATACCTCTCCTACTACTGACTACTACAAGAGGTCTATACCTCTACTACTACTGACTACTACAAGAGGTCTATAACTCTGCCACTACTGACTACTACCAGAGTTCTATACCTCTGCCACTACTGACTACTACCAGAGTTCTATACCTCTGCCACTACTGACTACTACCGGAGGTCTATACCTCTAACACTACTGACTACTACCAGGGGTCTATATCTCTGCTACTAATGACTATTACCAGAGGTCTATACCTCTGCTACTACTGACTACTACTAGAGGTCTATACCTCTGCTACTACTGACTACTTTCAGAGGTCTATACCTCTAACACTACTGACTACTACCAGAGGTCTATACCTCTGCCACTACTGACTATTACCAGAGGTCTATACCTCTGCTACTACTGACTATTACCAGAGGTCTATACCTCTGCTACTACTAACTACTACCAGAGGTCTATACCTCTACCACTACTGACTACTACCAGAGGTCTATACCTCTGCTACTACTGACTACTACCAGAGGTCTATACCTCTGCCACTACTGACTACTACCAGAGGTCTATACCTCTGCTACTACTGACTACTACCAGAGGTCTATACCTCTGCTACTACTGACTACTACCAGAGGTCTATACCTCTGCTACTACTGACTACTACCAGAGGTCTATACCTCTGCTACTACTGACTACTACCAGAGGTCTATACCTCTACCACTGCTGACTACTACCAGAGGTCTATACCTCTGCTACTACTGACTATTACCAGAGGTCTATACCTCTGCTACTACTGACTACTACCAGAGGTCTATACCTCTGCTACTACTGACTACTACCAGAGGTCTATACCTCTGCTACTACTGACTACTACCAGAGGTCTATACCTCTACTACTACTGACTACTACCAGAGGTCTATACCTCTGCTACTACTGACTACTACCAGAGGTCTATACCTCTGCTACTACTGACTACTACCAGAGGTCTATACCTCTGCTACTACTGACTACTACCAGAGGTCTATACCTCTGCCACTACTGACTACTACCAGAGGTCTATACCTCTACTACTACTGACTACTACCAGAGGTCTATACCTCTGCCACTACTGACTACTACCAGAGGTCTATACCTCTGCCACTACTGACTACTACCAGAGGTCTATACCTCTGCCACTACTGACTACTACCAGAGGTCTATACCTCTACTACTACTGACTACTACCAGAGGTCTATACCTCTGCCACTACTGACTACTACCAGAGGTCTATACCTCTACTACTACTGACTACTACCAGAGGTCTATACCTCTGCCACTACTGACTACTACCAGAGGTCTATACCTCTGCCACTACTGACTACTACCAGAGGTCTATACCTCTACTACTACTGACTACTACCAGAGGTCTATACCTCTGCCACTACTGACTACTACCAGATGTCTATACCTCTACTACTACTGACTACTACCAGAGGTGTATACCTCTGCCACTACTGACTACTACCAGAGGTCTATACCTCTACTACTAGTGACTACTACCAGGGGTCTATACCTCTGCCACTACTGACTACTACCAGAGGTGTATACCTCTGCCACTACTGACTACTTCCAGAAGTCTATACCTCTGCCACTACTGACTACTACCAGAGGTCTATATCTCTGCCATTACTGACTACTACCAGAGGTCTATTACTCTGCCACTACTGACTACTGCCACAGGTCTATACCTCTGCCACTACTGACTACTACCAGATGTCTATAACTCGTCTACTACTGACTACTACCAGAGGTCTATACCTCTGCTACTACTGACTACTACCAGAGGTCTATACCTCTGCCACTACTGACTACTACCAGATGTCTATACCTCTACTACTACTGACTACTACCAGAGTTCTATACCTCTGGTATTAATGACTATTACCAGAGGTCTATACCTCTGCCACTACTGACTACTACCAGAGGTCTATACCTCTACTACTACTGACTACTACCCGAGGTTTATACCTCTGCCACTACTGACTACTACCAGAGGTCTAAAACTCTGCTACTACTGACTACTACCAGAGGTTTATTCCTCTGCTATTACTGACTACTACGAGAGGTCTATAACTCTACCACTACTGACTACTACCAGAGGTCTATACCTCTGCCACTACTGACTACTACCAGAGGTCTATACCTCTGCCACTACTGACTACTACCAGATGTCTATACCTCTTCTACTACTGACTACTACCAGAGGTCTATACCTCTGCCACTACTGACTACTACCAGAGGTCTATACCTCTACTACTACTGACTACTACCAGAGGTGTATACCTCTGCCACTTCTGACTACTGCACAGGTTTTTGAGAACGGCGGTCAGGGAAAACCACTCAAAATGTCCAAAATTGAACCCTGAAATTCGCTAGGATAAACTCTCCTCGCGTTCGCAAACCAAACAGAGCAGAGAAGTTTGGACACTTTCTACCGGCAGAAAAACTATTTTTCGTTCACAGGATGATAAATTTACGGCTGTAGCGAAATTCACGAAACTGAAACAAATACAAAATAAGCAAGAGGTTTTCAGTTTTAGACAAACTGAAATTTGGTAGCCACTTTCTATGGCATAACTCAACATGTGGTATTAGTGAAAATTCCCTCAATACATATACACATATACACATATAAAACATTGATCTAAAACATACCTGAAAATTGGCTTGGGTTATTGAAGGCAGTCTCTCGAATACAGCATCGAATTCTGGCACATTTTGACAATTCGCCCATAACTTCTTGTCAACATAGTGCAATTTCGAAACGCACGGAAGAAGCTTTTTAAGCCCCAAAAGCTCTAATGTTTCTTCTTTCCTGTTGGTTTCCTATTCTTTGTTTTTCAGCTGACGTCATCAAAATTCTAAAATCTAAACTGTTAATCCTACAAAGCTATTCTTTTTATATCTCCTAGACATGGAAATCATTAATCTCTATGCAAAGTTTGGTATCGATCCAGTGATTCCTTTTGGAAATAAAGCTATTTTAATTTGTGATGTCCCGGATGAACGTTTTTATGAACTGTCACAAAAAACGGATATTTTATATAATTTTAAATTTTCCAGACGTGATAATAATTTAGAAGCTGTGTCTAAACAGATTAACACTGTAATTTTCTGAAAATTAGTTTGAACTCGGTTATAAAAAAACACTACAAAGCTATAATTTGGACAAAACGTTTCTTTCTGCCAGTTCTTTTACCTGTTAATTTTCTGATGTTGTTCATGCGCGCAAACAGGTTTTGTAATGTTGATGAAAACCACCAATTACGTCTCCAACTTCCAACCGTTTCCGTTTCTCGATATCAAGCTGGGGATAAACAACAACAGGTTACAGATGGGGACTGACACGCGTAACTATTTCAACCACACGTCACTCCGGCTGTAAACTGGCAATTCCCTACAGCCACTTCCAGCCGGATCTGTTCCGACGACGACAATTTCACGGCCAGAGCCTATCATCGTGGGACCCCACCGCAACGGTTCCACGCGACGAGGCACTAACACCACCATCACGTCTGAGCGGTGCCACAGATAATAGAGTCCCGCTAGTACTGACGTACCATCGCTTCAACACTAGCACAAGGCGTATGATGCTCGACAACTTGAACATCTTGTCCTCCGAAGCCGTGACACGCAGGATTTTCCCACAGTTCTCTCTTGTGTCATATCGTCGAGACAGAAACCTCAGGGATGTTCTCTTGCACTATGCTGACATCACACACACTTATATGCCGGATCGTTTACCTGCCGTCGTCCTCGCTGCCTCCGTGCAAGTACATCACATCTACAAGGCCCCAAGAGCGCATATACCATCCGTGACCGCTTTACCAGTCAGTCTGTGACTGTGTGGTTACTGCATCACGTACCACTGCTGCACCTGTTCCTACATAGGTGAGACTGGGAGGCGGCTACGGGAACGCTTCAGTGAGCACATGCGTAGTATTCGAAACCAGTCTCCTGGCTTTCCCGTAGCTGAACATTTCAACTCAGCTTCCCACTCACTGGATGGCATCATGGTCTGTGGCCTCAAACAGTGCACCGGCAGTAACACCCGCCGCAAGCAGCAGGAAATGACGCTGATATTTGAGCTTAGTACCCTCAGGCCAAGCGAACTGAACATTAGTTTCAGTTTTCGTTGACTCTCTGTGTTTCCTATGCGCGCATTCCACATGCACGCGCTTACATGGGAGTTTTGTTTGACTGTGTTTCTTGCGCGCGCATTCTACGTGTGCGCGCTTACAGTACAATACGGACCTTCAGATTGGGGTACGAGTACGAGAACGAGGACGAGTACGACTTTGTACTTTCAAAACAAGATTGTTCCCAGAGCCCTTGCTCTTCCATGTGACTGACCAGTAGAAGTGTAGGTTCTGGCCGGAGATTGGCGAGACAAATGATGATCTTGAGGATGAGCAATGGGTTTAAAAAGTCGTACTCGTACTCGTTCTCGTACTCGTACCCCAATCTGAAGGTCCGTATTGTATTTCATCATCCCACTAAAGAAGGGCTAAGCCCGAAACGTTTGTGCTATAAAAGTTTTTTGACACTTCTAAGAGTTTTTTTCCTTTTAACATTTATTTCGTTGGACAACCCATTCCCTTATCCGTTAAACGAGTGGGAACAGACGGACAGTAAACGACTTATTTAAGGTGATTCCTTAGTATTGCACGGCGCATCATTACTGCGCATAATTTCGCGCGTAATTTATAGCGCGCGCACATTAAAAACATGGCGGCTTTTTCTTTGTGGCAATGCTCGCCAGGGAGGTAAATAATCGTGTTCTCGTAAACGAGCACGGTGACCAATATTTTTTATTGCATAATTTTGATGTTCAAATTATCATCTTTAAGTGAAAAAAATAAAATAAAAACATTTATTTTCGAAAGAGAAAAAAGATATCGCTAAAAGCGTGCACAAAAACCGTTACTCGTGGGTGCAAGTTATGACCTTGAAAACATCGACGCGAGGAACGTTTTGAGTCACTAAATTTTGCGTGATATCTGTAATATAACCTCTCATAAGAAAGTTGCTAATTAGCATATTATTTACTAGTTCTCTTGGCGATCCTTGGCGGATGGGGTTGTCTGTAAGAAAGGAAACAGTTTGGATTTATTTTAACTTCAAATTTTCGTGGCTTTGCCACTCGTATATTTTACCAAGTCGGCAGTTCCATCCACTTTGCGTGACATCTGTAATATGATCTCTCATAAGAATGTTGCTAATTAGCATATTATTTCGCTACACCGTTCTTGGCGGACTGAGAGGCAGAGAAGCCAATTTGATTTTGAAAATGGCAACTTGTTTAAATACGTAAAAGACCCCGATCTGCAAACTATAGTGGAAGATTATCATAGCAATCCGGTTAGATGGTAAGTACTGCAGCTTGTCTGACGTTGGAATCAGTTTAACATTTCAGGCACCTGCTAAATTAACTTGAAGCTACTTGTCTTGACTGGACCAAAAAGTCCGTTGCAATGCGAGCAGGATATTCTACCAGTGACTTTTAATAAGTGCTTATGTACTTCTATTTTTATACTCAGAAGAATGTATTTTATTACTTTGAAGTTTGTCGGCTGAAATCGATTTACATGTAGTCGAGTGCGAAATTTAATTTGAACCGGGTAATCGACAAAGAAGGGAATCAGGTATATATTTACCACTGTCAACCGTTAGATTGATAAAAATCCAAGGTAAAGGACACTTAGGATAAATACACGAGGTATTCGGAATATTTAAGGTACTTGTGGACTGCTAAAATACCATTCTTATTCGATTATTTGCGCCTGGGCACCATCCATCCTAGCCGTGACCTTTGTACTTTTGTTGTAAACATTGTTGTACATAAGCTCTAAAAAACGTTCGCTCGCGTCCAACACAGGACGATACCCGCAGGTTTAACTTCATAATCTGTGAGAATAAGGTTACATCTTTGCTAAAAAGGCTTTTTAGCCCTAGTTTAGGTGCCACTTTTGAGATTTCGACTCTTGCTTTTAGTTAAATTTCGGTTCCTTTTGAACAGCGACGCGGTAGGTTGTCTTTGATTTTGCCTGGTTTATCTACTTTTTATCCAATCATTACGAAATTTCAGTGCAAAGCACGTCAAATGTACCTAAATACTGTGGTATGGTTGATATCTAACAATACTTACCTGTGTTGAAGCAGCGCGGCTCAGAAAAAAACGCAAATTTCGACTTCTGGATCGGCCTAAAATCCCACCTCGGACGGCGGAAGTCATCTCGGCGTGTAGCAAAAAATAAAAGCAAGAAATTTAACAAAATTCCCCGGTTTTAACATTTACCTACCAAGTCCGTTTCGTCCACAAAATATAAAGGCTAACTTTTTTCCGACCCGAACTTGACCGGACCGCTCTTAGCGGGACTGCCTCTTAACTGCGAAAATGTTTTTTGATTTGGTTGAATCCTCGATTTTCTGTGCCCCGGCAAAGTCACCAAAAACGCCGCCATTTTTGTTCACGGCCGCGTTTTTGACTGGGAATGAGTTTAGCGGCTTGTGACGTCAACTCAGGAGCCTTGGATCCTTCGCGTCCACTCATTTCCTTCAGGAAGATGCGATACACATTCGAAAAGTGTGTAGAAACGCCTTCCAGGTGCGTTATTAGCCGTTGCAGTAACACCCCAGATTTAGAGAAAGGTATACTATACCATTCTAGAGTGATCGTCGAGAAAATACGAAAAAGTCGGTGGATGTAAACTCAAGCGAACGAAGTAAAGTGGGACTGTGAGAGCCATTGCTCAAGAACTCCGTCTAGAATTTGTCCGCGCACTTCTAGCAGGCTGACTTCCAAAGGCTATTTAACCCGGTCGAAGCCAACCAAACTAGCCATCGACCAAATGTTACCGAGAACCTATCTCTAACATCGCTATAGCCAGAAATGTAAGCCCATGAAATTCAGTAGCGCGAGCGTAGAATCCGAGCATTCATCCTTAGTATCGCGCATCTGTAATGGCGTTAACATTTCACCCTCGTGCGAAGAAATTTCAGGAATATTGATGAAAGTCAAAGACGAATTTCTTTCGAAGGATAAAATAGGAAAAATGACAAAAGATTTGAACTCCAAAAGCTTTTCTGAGGCCGAGAAATAAGCAGTGCGATAAACCGTATACTCATCGTAATATCAATGCGGACTACAGAGGGAACAGGTCCAATCGCTTATCGAGGTTTTAAAAAGTGTTATTTATTTGACGGTTTTTACTTCAAAATTAACTTAGTTCACTATGGTGGTTATTTGGAGTAGCAACGAAAAACGTTTGAGGATGTCAAAACTGTAGTGATGTGGCTTGTTTCCTTTCAGCTTGTTTTTTATGGCTTCAATTTCCAGGCCCGAGCAAGCCGATTTTTCAATCGATCGAAAAAAGCCGCGAGCGAGAGAAAACTGCGACAGTTACTTGGCTTTTGTAAAAATCAAAAACCTCTAAATGGTTGAAAGCTGGCATTTAACAGAATAACCATTTCTTTACAAAGCACATACTCGCTAAAGCAAAAATATAAATGATCATTCGGCTCGCGCATATCGATGCATGGGAATACTATAGGTGACAATAATTGCTTACCATTGACTGACTTCTTCAGTGCTATCTAAGCGGTCCTTTGTGCTTTCTTTTCGACACTTCGTTCGCTTTGACCTCCTTTTCGCATTTAGTTGTCCATTCCAGGTGACCGGGCAGTTCATCCAAGAAGATATCTTACCCATTGCTGCTTGAAGTATCGATTGCGAGTCTATTTGTTTGCATCTGGTTTGACAAGTATTAGTGATAAGACTAACCAAGAATCCACTCTTTCTTTGCCGTCAAGTCTAGCTTGAATTGCTTCCTCTAGCTTCTTGTCTTCTTCTTCTTCCTCCTTTTCGTATTTCTTCAGCCATTCCTCGTCCACAAACGGTTCGTGGGCATAAGCGAAAGCCATCCCATCTGTATGCATCGATCATCACGGGAAGCTTGCGACCCGTGCATCTTCCACTTCGATCTCAACATTTTTGTGTCATAGTCTTCCGAATTATAAACTAGACTCCGAATTTGAGTCACTAGATGACATATCTAGTTTATGTTAAAATTCTGTTGCTTTCGAAGATAAAAACGGCTCGGAAATAACGGAAGAAAATATACGCCTCGATGGATGCCCAGTCAAATGCTTGTAAACATGGTAAATCTAGTCTCCGGTTTTTGACGTCGCATTGCTTGACCCAGGACCCCAATTTGCGCGGTGGTGAACATGGAACATCTGACTTTAAAACAACTGTAGAAACGCGGGGATTTTATTAATCACGATAATTTTTTCGCAGACGTGATCGGGGCAATAGATAGATTGTAATGAGCGAAAAAAAAAAATTGGGGTTAGTTGCACTTTAATTAATAGCGCCATTGATTGTAATTTTCGGATTTAATTTTTGTTTGCAGCTCTTCATCGTTTTAGAACTAATGGAAGGAAGGGACGTTTTGGAACCATTCGGACCTTTACCATTCCCAGAACTGGTCGCTACCTTATCAAAGCTTGGGGCGCCTGGGGAACACACTCGTACAACTATGGATACAATCCGGAACTTACTATGGTGGCAAGGGTGCGTTAATTGAGGGAAATTTCACTCTTACTAAAGGAACAGTGCTGAATATTGTGGCGGGACAGAGAGGCGGAGATTCAGTGGAAGTGAACGGAGGACAAAGCACTACCAGAACAGCAGCTGAGCTTGGACTATCTGTAGAGGACAATGCTGGTACAGGGGGAGGGGGAGGGAGTTTCGTTTATACGGCAAGTAATGTTCTTTTACTAGCCGCCGGAGGGGGAGGGGGTGCGTCTGCTGGATATAACGGTGTTGATGGTCAGGCGGGGAACAAATGGCACCAGTAGTGCGGGGAAAAGATTCTTCTAAAGTTCGGATGGGAGGTACTGGGGGGACAGCCTGGTGAATGTAACACGGCTGGTGGTAATTACCATGGGGGGGTGGGCGCGGGTTGGTTTTTTCCCAAGGGTGTGCAAGAGCAGGCTCGAGTCATGGAGAGAGGGGTGGGTCACGTGCTCAAGGCTGGATTGGAGGTCAAGCGGGAGCTATGAATAGTGGAAATAACGGAGGACCAGCCCCAGGAGCAGTGGGAGGGTTTGGTGGTGGGGGAGGGGGGTCAGAAGATAATGGTGCATCAGGCGGAGGTGGAGGATACTCCGGGGGAGGCAGCGGTATCTATGAAAACCAAGCGGAGGGGGAGGGGGTTCGTATTGTAGTGGTGACGATTGCACTGGTTTGACTGGTGATAATCTCAACGATGGTGGATTGGTGCAAATTTTCAACTAATATTCTAAATAAAGTGCCGGACATTTCAATTTCACAACTGTTTGTCCGCAGTTTTTGACGTTGCCATGGCAACTGCGTAATTACCTAAATTTCGAATTTTCAGATATAATTATTCGCTGTAATGATAATGTATTTACGTATTAGTACATTTTAAATTTTTTTTCGATTTATGCTTTTTCTAGGCTCGATTACCAGCCGCTGTTCGGAAAATGATCCCGAAAACAGGACTCGAGAGAGCGGCGGAAATCGAGCCTATACTTTTTTCTGACTTAATGAGAAAAATTGAAATCCAAGATGGCGGATCCAAGACTTGGATGTGGTGCTTTAGCCAAAATGACTGTGAACTCATTTGATCCCATTTCACTCATTGAAGGGCAATCAAATAGTTTTAGTACTTAAGTTTACCACAAATTGATATTGCCTGTCATATTATCAGATATTGCCTGTCATATTTTTATCATTAAACTTAATAATGTAGGTTCACACTAGGGACTTCCGAAGGTACGCCGTTCACTTAGTACCGGCTTGGAAGGGCACAAAGGGAACGTGGCGTTCCCAATATAATATGTATACATACGACTTTATCAGAAGGCGTGCATCCGTTTTTTTTTTTAAATGTGCTACTTGATTTCACAAAGCATTGGAATCAGAGGCGATATTTGGATACTTCCTAAACCTTGGTGTGAATCTACCTATGCCATGTAACGTAGGGATTTTGTGAAACTACCTAACATCCATTGATCCGGTGCATGAGCTCTCGGGTGACAAAATCATAAAGTGGTGAGAAAAACGGTTTTTAGGTTGTGGAGTGGTGGTGGGGGGGGGGGGGGGGGGGTGAGGGGGTGGGAGAAGAGAGAGAAGTGAAACGGCCCGAAAATAAGGGAGGAGGGAGAAGCGGTCGAAAAGGATAAGGGAGGAGGGAGATACTACCGAAAAAAAGTAGGGGTGAGGATAGACTATGAGCAGTCCCTCATTTTTCTCAGGGATAGTCGAGTGGGAGAGCACACGAGCGCGCGTATAAATCACAGCGTTGTGTAATTTTCGCGCGCGCTCGCGTGCTTTCCAACTCGAATATCCCTGAGAAAAATGAGGGACTGCTCGTAGTGGTGAGGAAGCAATGGCCGAGTAAAATAAAGGATAGGGAGGAGGGGGGGGGGGGGGGGGGGGGGGGATGAAACGGGAGGTGGAATAGTGAACTGTCTGTTCCTGTCCCCACCATATAAACGTCGTGCGCTCGGGCCTTGGCCCCCGCGCGTTATCGCTGCGCGTTTGTTCGCCAAATGCTATCGTGAAACATATATATGGTATACATGTCATTTAGTATGTTAGAGCTAAAATAGTCTTAATACTCACGTTTGTTTACCGCTGTCATTTATAGACGAAGCTACTTTCAAATAAACTTTTCCGTTTTCGGAAAGTAAAGTTAAATTAAACGAATATGGTTGTTTTAGCAAGAAAATTAATAAATAAAGCAGTTAATTCGAGTGTGTTATTATTTATTGGCGTCTGATTTAATAGACTTAATCCTCTGCCCAAGGGATTAGCCCCTCCTTAATCCAAATCGTGCGTGTTCGCACATAAAAGCCGTCACCAGGGAACGCCAATGTTGCTTGTATTTCGCTAATTTTGTCACTTGCTCCCAACTCCATCTTTGCCCCTTCATCTCCCGCTCAACCGATTGCCTCCATGTCTCCTTGGGTCCCCCCTTCTTACTTTTCCCATCTGGAGCCCAACGCATAGCCACCCGTGGGATAGCTACCAAAGGCATTCTGATTCTACAGATGTGGCCGATCCATCTCCATCTGTGTTGTTTCACTTCAAGGGAAACAGGCCGTACTCAGGTCTTTTTCCGTATTTCATAATTTGAGATCTTATTTGGCCAGTAGATTCCCCCTCAAGTATCCTCCTAAGGCACTTATTTGAAAGACTTCAAGCTTCTGGCATACGCTCTTTACGTGACCTTCCATGATTCGGCCCCATAGAGTAATACACCCAGGACATTGCTCTTGCCCGAATTACGTTTACGGGATTACGTTGTGTTTAATCGGATACCTAAAATTTTCTACAGGTTCTAACTGAGTAATGAGTTTACCGTCTCGTATAGGGCTAATTTTCCTCAAAATACGCTTCTTCTTCGGTTACAGAACGTGATCTTACGAACGGCCGAAAGACAAATAAGAGAGATTGTTTCTTTCACTATACAATTTTTTACTTGTAATTGCTGTAAGCTGGAAAAATATCCATCTGTAATCATACACGAAATAGTTTTATACGATACAAAAGTTTATTTTTTATCAAGTGGGTGTATCTATTTACCTCAGAAATCCGTAAAATCGATTTTGAATGCCGCGGGTTTGTTTAATTTTTTAAAAAGTCGATTGAAAATTATCGGAAAAACGATCGTGTGCCTGACATCGCTTGTGCTATCCCTAAAGCCCTGGCCAAACGGAGACGCAAGTTTTCAACTTGCGTCCACTTGCGTCTCCGTTTTGGCCACGACTTGCGTTGACTTGCGTTCACTTTGATCGAGATCAAATTGAGCGCAAGTAGACGCAAGTTTTTCACCGTTTTGGCCACCCAACGCAAGACTTTGCAAGTTTTGTTTTGTTTACTTCTAGTACTGAATTGCAGCGCGCGCAGGAGCATTCACATGGCTTTCTTTTTGGCAACTTGCGTACACTTGCGATAAACTTGCGACTCCGTTTGGCCACCAACGCAAGTCTGTACGCAAGTTTAACTTGCGTCTACCTACGTCTACTTGCGTCTCCGTTTGGCCAGGGCTTTACACATTCTTGAAAGAAGTTGATCGATCGCTTATTTGCTGAGTATTTTAATTTAGCACATTAGACATTCGATTGTACGCTTCGAGGCTTCGAAAAGCTTTAAACTGTTTGTTAGTATGAAAAGCTCGTTTAATTTCTATAAATACTATTTACAAAAATGCTACTAGGTACATGAATGTTAAATTCAAGCTGGTATAAGGTGTGGATATATCTGGTTCTTTATTTTCTTTTTCAATACAAATATTAAATTTAACGTGCATATCTTGTTCTTCTTTGAATTCGCATTATTAGAAACTCAGCAATGCATCGCCATTAGGTTGACGTCCGTTCTCCAACATGACAGCCAATTGCTGGTTTGCAACCATTCCCGAGATATTTAAATGACAAAGACCCTGGCGGCCATGTTGGATGACAGGAACAATAAAGCTAATTATAAATATTCTGTTAATGGTCATCCAACATGGCGGCGATGACGTCAGTTGCAAACCAAGAATAATTCGTCACGTCGTCCTCGCACTACGCATGTTAAAATGTCAACCACTTCCGGGTTATGACTCGACCCCAGAGCCTTCGCTTTCTTGACTGCGCAAGCGAAAAAGAGAAGAGTTCTGGGGTCAATAGAGCGTGCTGTGAAATCAAAGAAGGCAAATAAAAATATCAGTAAACCGAAATGGCCCAGGTTTATTTGTTTATCAGTCCATTGTCCATCTCCTTTGAGAAAAATAGACAGAACCAGCTGTTTAAAGTATTAGTCAATGTATGGTATCACATTCACTTTAAAAGACGATTTCTTAGAAAAGCTAATGTGTATTATCGTCCGAGTCTTGGCAATTAAAAACACTTTTCTAGGAAGCGCCGAAAAAATAGACGCCATTTTCCAATTTTTGGCGAAATGCAAGCTGTAAAGACACTGGTCAGATAAAACAATTCGAACAAAACAATGCATTGCGTTTCATTTCAGACTAATGGGAACTTTTCGTTGTCGCAACTGGCGGCTTCTCTCGTGCACGTTAGAATTCATGGCTGGTCAATGTAGAGTCAGTATAGAGAACGCGACGCGAGCGTGACAGTTCCATCGGACGTTGCGTATATTGCTAGGAACGCCGGGAAGCCGCCTTCCTCGCCTTCTACGCAGATGTTCTTTGGACTCGTCACGCATTTTTTTCCCGGAGAGAGCATGTGCTCAAAAAGTTTAATTCCATAGTAATGAGTTTGCAATTGAAACATAAAAATATACTGTTTCGTTTGGATTTGGCGTGTGCAACATCAACTTATATTTTTTGAGAATGGAAAAGCAAACGATTATATTTTTCCCTCTAAAGTCGATAAAGCTGTGCGTGGCGAAACAAACTTGTATAATATATACGTTCAAACGTGTTTCATGTCCCATTGTTCTACAAATGAATATATTCTATATCCAAGATGATTATCATATTAACAAACAGATGACGAGGTAAAACACTCTCAGTTATTTTTTACAGTAGGTTTATATTTTAACTGACACTCGCCTAGGTCGAAATATCTCTTGCTGGAATAGTAAATACTGTAAGAACTGTACTGATGGAATAGCCATTACTCTTAAATTTTTCCACGCCATAAATATCGATCGCATTTTCCTAGTTGAATTAAAGGGTATGTAAGAGATTCACAGTATAAAAAGGAATTTCCAAGGAATAGTCCCTCAGTTCTTTCAAGGAATTTGAATAATCTACTGTTGGAACAAGTTACAATTAAATTGATGGAAAAATAATCTAAACCGAAACTTTGTTGAAAACCAAGTAAAATTATGCTAAAAAATTATGCCACAAATCTCTGCCATTTTGGATTTCAAATAACTCCCGTGACGCCATATTGGATCATCATGACGTTTCATGGGTTTCCCCCCTCCTGTTGGGGGGAACTCGACATTGTTTTTCTGTGAAGCTTATGTCATATTAATAATATGTTTCTCAAACCTTATATTTTTTTTTTTTTTAACTTTGAGCCAGCGTGGGCCATTTCGCCTCGCTTCCATGCAACTTCCTCAGTTCTGAATCGATGTGTTTACTGAATACGGAGGGGGTGGGAGGCGGGGAGGGGGGGGGGGGGGGGGGGGGGAGGTTGTCCCTTATATACGCTATATAGGTACGTGCCGCTGGACAGGGTATGGGTTTTTGAGCATTGGTCTGAAACACAAAAGGCATTTTTTTGCGGTTGGAACATGCTATCAGTTTCCCAGAAGTTGACACGAAGATCGGTAATTGATACTCTGGAATAGGGTAGACGTATGTCAGACGAAACGAAACGCGTAGGAGTATTAAAAATAAGCTTTACAACTACAAGTTCGCAGTGCTGCTTACTAGTTTAGCCTTTTATAAACAGATAGTTTCTCTAGGGTTAAGCATCTATGCTGTGATGTCTGTGCAAAGAAGTGTGATAATTTGTGGAGCCACAGATTCATTGATATCGCAGAGGACTGAAGTTACAACAAGTCAGAAGACAAGGCCTGTTTCTGTGGATCAAAGAAATCAGCTGAAGGATCTCCTCAAAGGATGCCAGGGAAATATGAGACAAGAAGTACTGGAATCCAACCCACATTTTTTTATTCCAATGTTGACAATGTTACTTGCTTTGCCAACCAACTCATAGATGATACTATTTTAAAGTGTGACTCACTATTTTCTGTGGATGACATTCTAGAAATGCTTCCTGTGTGGAATGTGGATCATGCTCACAAAATATACAGTTGTTTATACAATGTCTTTGCAGATCTCCATGAATAAGTCTGAGGCTTGCTTCCCGGCTTCAGTTTTTCAAGGTGGCTTGTATAAAACCCTTGTGGTTTCATGGATTGATACTATCACCATGTTTAGCAGGTGGCTCATAACAGTTTAGAGCCCTTGCACTCTGATG
Organism: Desmophyllum pertusum; assembly: GCA_029204205.1. Taxonomy (NCBI): domain Eukaryota; kingdom Metazoa; phylum Cnidaria; class Anthozoa; order Scleractinia; family Caryophylliidae; genus Desmophyllum; species Desmophyllum pertusum. The sequence continues at coordinate 2,347,614 of MU827307.1, read as the reverse complement.
GATCAATACTACCATCTTAGATCAGTTGATGTTAAAATAATGGTATCAAATGGATGCCCATCTTGACACAAAAGGTTACAGCAACAGTTAGCTTTAAGGGACTGTGCAATAATTATCAGGAGGGGGGGGGGGGGGGGGGTTGGAAAATGGGCTTCATGTAGGAAAACTTATTTTACCTTGAGCCCCCCCCCCCTCTCCTGCTTTGATTTTACTTTATGCCCCCCCCCCCCACCCCCCCCCCCCCCCGCCCCCCCCCCCCCCCCCCCCCCCCCCCCCCCCCCTGCATTATTTTTCTAAAACAAGCTCGGTGACCCCCATTTTATTGAATAGATCAGCATCTTAAGATACAAATTTGTTTTGCAAAGTTTAAAAAGTTCCTCAAAGGGGATTCAGAGCCACCTTAAATTTTGAAAAATTAAGGTGAAAATTTAAGGTGGCTAAAATTTAAGGTGGCTCTGAATCCCTTTGAGGAACTTTTTTTACTTTGCAAAACAAATTTGTATCTTAAGCTGATCTTTATTCAATAAAATGGGGGTGACTGAGCTTGTTTTTGCATACATTATGTATACATATAAGCACTTGAAGCTAAAATTGTTTTTTTTTTCCGACAGTATATACTGTTGCTATGGTGACCTATTATGTCAAGTAGATGATCATAACTTGTTCACCGATGATTGGCAATCGTTTGATACCTTTATTTTAATGTTAACTGATACAGGATGGTAGTATCGATCCATCAAAAGGGCTGTAAAACTGATCAGCATGTTCAGATTAAAGCTTTTTCTACAGTTAAAAAAATTATTGGGTACATCTCAGAAAAATTAAGCCCCATATATTTTTTTTAAACTTTGTAAAAAGTTTTATCTGAACATGCTGATCATTATTCAGTAATAAAAATGGGGGTCAAGCTCATTTTATAAGTAGCTAAACTTAAGGGTGTTTCTCACAGGTTATGTGTTAATTGTTTTGTATTTTATTTTTTGTTACTGGTACTGCTGCCATGGTAACCTGTTATGTTATGAAGATGTTCATTTTGTTCCACAATGATTAGGCATTCATTTAGACTAATACCATTATTATGTAATAACAGTTATGTACTGATATACACCATATTCATAAATGGCCGCCCAGCAATTGATGCTATTACATTACCAAGCACTGCAAAATATGTTATCGTGGGAAGTTTGAACGTTTTTGGTTTATCGGCTGCAAAGTTATGGCTCTTTCAAATTTAAGACATTTGTATGGGAAATCAAAACCTAGTCTCACTAGCCTCATTTTCATGTTTGTGCAAAAATTGAAATGCCTATAACTGAAGAAAGAATTCAATAACAAGAAAGATCATGTCAAAATGAGTCAATATGTGTATGAGGCCATATTCCTATTTTGAGGAGATATTATAGGCATTTCAATTTTTGCACAAGCATGAAAATGAGGCTTGAGGTTGGTTTTGATATTTCCCATACAAATGTCTTAAATTTGAAAGAGCCATAACTTTGCAGCTATTCAACCAAAAAACGCTCTTCCCAGGATAACATATTTTGCAGTGTTTGTTTTGGGATTAGGAGGAAGGGTTGGGAAAACCACAGTTGGTACGTGGACTTGAGAGTCATTGAAGTTGTGGAACACAATCATCACTGTTGGATGAGAGTGGTAGGCATAGCACCTGAGGGTAGTGATCTGCTGACAATGGTGGTTGTATCTGACATGGTTCCAATGGAGATGGATCAAATACAAGTCTCTGACCTTTCTTTTTACGCACTACTGTAACATTTTCGTCTCCTTTGCTGGTACATGTAAATGCTGGAGAGACTGGATGTCCACGTTTAAAGCGAAGGGTTTGAGCTGTATCTGCTGCATTACTCCTTAACTGTTGAAGACCAGGCGTAGTCAATCGATAAACCGATAATCGATAAAAAATCGATAACAATCGATAACAATCGAAGATTGATATCGATTTCCGATATCAATCGATAGAAATCGATAAAGAAAAAAAGTTGTGAGTTCGATTGATATCGATTTCCGATAGAAATCGATAACGATTAATTTATCGATTGTTATCGATTATTATCGATTGTTATCGGAAATGATTTTTGTCATTTTACAAGTTAATCATTGACACAATGTTGTCTGTATGGTTTTATTGAGTCATTCAATCATCATAGCAAGCAATAGTTTAACAATTATCAACAAAATACTACAGGAACAAAAACAATAACAGGAACAATTTGGTCTTTTTATCAATCTTCAGCGCAGTTCATAATACCGAAGAAGTTGCGGTGTGCAAAGTAGCGGCGTGCAACCTCTGGTCTGCGTTATAGCAACGCCATAAAGATGAAGCAGAATAAACAACAAAATCAGTGTTTTTGTGATTTCAATTAGTCGCATTAAAAAAGAAACGTAAGAATAAATCACAGAGTAAGCAAGAAATAAAAAATAATCCAGTAGCACAGCAGTAATCACTTTGGCGCCATGAATATCGACCAGGAACAATACATGCAAAAGAAGAAGCAGTTTTCTGTGTTTTTCGTCGTCATAAAACAAGGGTTCGAATGAATGGACATGTTCAAATCTTTTAAATCCAGAAAACCAAGTGAACGCGATGAACACTCTGCCTGGACGAGATGTTGAATTCGATAATAAAATGCTTAACGATTAACGCCGGTCTCGTATTGTTTACTAGATACATGTTTAGATAACCACGCCATCTTCAGTAATATGTTTGAAACAAATACTCCTTTGGATTATCGATGTTTATCGATTGTTATCGATTATTATCGATTATTATCGATTGTTATCGATTTTGCCAATCGATAACAATCGATAATTTTTTTTTTCTGTGAGTTCGATTGTTATCGATTTCCGATATCAATCGATAGCAATCGGCGATTGATATCGATTGATATCGAGTGTATCGATTGATTTCCGATATCGATTTCTATCGATTGACTACGCCTGGTGAAGATCACTTTGATCCTGATTGGACATCCTCCAAGCTCTTCGATTCTATATTTACAGGTGTCGCAGACTGCTCCAGGCAAACCATCTTCACTTAATACTTTTTGATTCACAACACTTTCGAACACTTTACTAAATTGGCTAGTAATAGTCCTTTTCCTCTTCTTATACTTGTCAACAAATTCCAACGAACAAACCCGACAGCAATCCTGTACAGTCTTTTTGGGAGTGAGATTTTCACTCATGTCGACTGCCGTTTACAGAGGCGGTTTCATCGCGAAAATAATTTATAGCAGCCGAACGGCAAATGGCAAATAAAGTTCGCGTGGGAACATTGAAATCAACATGCACAAATTGACCGAAAACGATGGCAGCTCGACATATTTGTCTAGCCCGTGCGACAAACTTCGCTCTAGAACGGTAAGCTTCAGTAAAAATAAGAACCCTACCATATTTGTACATACCGCAAGGTAGAACAAGAATATAAAGCTGCAATGAAGCAGGGTCCACGTTAAACCAGAGCAAGCTGAAAACATGGTGGTACACACGCAGTTGTGAAAATTCGGTATCGCGAGTCGCATTATGGCCACAGCACAAAACGTAACTTAACCACTCGATACCTCAAATCGCTCGAACTGTTACACTAATCCATTGCGAAGTCCGGCGTGATTTCGTAGGGTTTCAGGAAATTTTTACCGAAGCTTTTCGTTGAGAGCAAAGTCTAGGGAACGGGCAAAAACAAATATGGCGAGCAAACTGCTCTCCGTGTTAGAGGCACGAAAAGTATTCGAAGTTTCTCGGTCGCTGATTGAGCGGAAAAAATACAAAGGATTTTTCCGCGCCCAATCAGGAGCCAGTATGCAAATTACCTCTCAGAACTCGTGTGGTTAAGACATCCTCCCCAGGGGTTCTTTTCGTCATCAAGACTTCTAACCCCTGGGTCTCCGAGGATGCATACCGTCATGCTTCTCCTTTAACTTGGCTGCATTCTTCGATATCAACACGGGAAGAATCTTGTGTGAGCTGCTTCCCATCTGACAAGTACAACAACTCAAAAAAGTTTGTCGCCAGCCAGTTTCATCATCACTATAGCATCACGGTAGGTCGAAAATCTGAATTTATCAATTAAACTGTATAACATGTAGCTAGGAAAAAATTGTTCGCGAAGCTTGGTGTTTCCAAATTTGGACTATTCATCGTTTTATTGGTTTGACAAGAAAGGACGATTTATAAGGATCCCGTGCCCCGTGGTATTCTTTTTTCAAATCTATTAAAAGTTTCGTCTCATGCTTCTTTCTGACATCACGTAATTCGACTTAACCAATCAGGTAGCGTCCTTAAAATAGCTCATCAATGGAGTGAAGGTTGACAATATATTAAATACCGATGAGGGGACACAAGACGTTTCAACTGTAAGTTCCTGAATAAAAGGAGATTAAGTTAATGCGGTTACCGAAAGTGTTATGATCTGTCAATACTCTTCTAGCCATGTTGTCATCGCTAGTGTTATGCATAGTATCAATTTCCCGGCATTTCTCGCGGCAGAATAAATTATAATATTTCGCGGCGAATTCAGTTGGCGGTAAATGACGAGTTTTACTAGCTAGAGATGTATACATTTCGATCTCGCAATACTCTTCAAGTGGGAGTTTTCGCTTACTATAAGTTAGAATATGGTCATCTCCGTCGATCTACATAAACGACGTGTTCCAGCGAAGTGGAAATGCCGTGAATAGAGAGCTGCAGCGACTTGATACCGGGCGCCCAGGAAGGAAAGCCTTTGCCTTCCATAATGTTTCCAAATCTTATAGATGGTAGTACGTACTTGTATGAATCCTTCTGTCTTCGGTAAAAAAGGTCAGTTTTGTTTTGTTTTGTAGTGCGAAGGCAATCGTTCAATCTCGCAAGCAACATTGAAGTGTTGTGTTTCAGTCCAGTCTTTATTCATTTGTTTTACTGTCGAGATCCGTAAACACCAAATACAAACGCATCCCGCGTAATATAATGTCCGGGTTTTCACATCGTGGATCATTCATTGCTTAGGTCAATCATGAAGACTGGAGGATGGCAGGTAAGTTTGTTCCATGCTATGTAAAACAGGTAATCTCTAAGTATTTACAAATAATGAAAACGCGTATTTAATGCATTTTAACGCGTTTCGCTGTATAACCAACAGCGAGGTCCAGTCACTACATGGAATAAATTGTTTCATCACTCCTTCGATTGATCTACGTGCATGCGGCAATGTATTATATTTTATACATTTCCTGTAAAGTATAGGTACGTTAAAAAGCATAGTATTTACGGTGGCGAAATTAGACTTAGAATTTATTCGACACATAATATTATTCTCCGCATTGATTTCAATTCGGTATTTTACACGTCGCACGCTAACGTTTGCCCTCCTGTGAAATTAAAATCTATTAGACATAATATTTTACTTCATTTTAGTTTTTATTCGTGTTTTTCATGCTACAGCGTAATCGAGTACAATAATGATAATATCGCTATAGAACCCAGCGGTATGGAATAACCAAGATATAGCACGCTCTAATTTAACCTTCGTCTGTACTGTTAGGTGGCACACCCAACGGTATGGAGTAACCAAGAGATACCAATGCGTAGCATGCTATAATTTAATATTCGTCTGTACTGTAAGGTGGCACACCCAACGGTATGGAGTAACCAAGAGATACCAATGCGTAGCACGCTATAATTTAATATTCGTCTGTACTGTAAGGTGGCACACCCAACGGTATGGAATAACCAAGATATAGCCACGCTATAATTTAATATTCGTCTGTACTGTAAGGTGGCACACCCAACGGTATGGAGTAACCAAGAGATACCAATGCGTAGCACGCTATAATTTAACATTCGTCTGTACTGCAAGGTGGCGCACCCAGCGGTATGGAATAACCAAGATATAGCACGCTATATAATTTAATATTCGTCTGTACTGTAAGGTGGCCCACCCAGCGGTATGGAATAACCAAGAGATACTAATGCCGACCTAGTCTAAAGTCTTACAACCCTTTTGACAATTCTCGCACTAATTAATTATAATGTCGCAAAATTATAAGTTGGCCTGGCCAATCATTGGAATTAATTTCATTTATAAATTTTATTGTGTCCACACGCTGTCTCTACAATGCACGCTCGGGTTCATGACTCGTTTGTACTGTCTGACAATTTATTGTACAAGATGGAAATCCCGCTATGAAACATACATGTATTAAACTGGTTGGATCATAATTGTGTACATACATATCGATAGTTATGCATTCCGATACAAACTTTCTATTGAAAGCCCTACAAGGTATCTACAAAATTCTCATGATGAATTTTATTAGCCTGCAAATGTCAGGACTGTCAACGCTTTTGAGGAAGAGGTCCTTATATGCTTTTTAAAATACTATGAACTAGTCCAACGGCTATAACAATTAATTCCCAAATCTTCGCGAGTGTTTTTACGTGACCAAGTGACCCGTTTCAGTTGAGTATTGGGACGTACTGGCGTCGACGGTATCCTCTATCTAGAGTATATCGATGGGCGAGAATTATCGAATTATTTTACCGCAAGTTGTCGGTCTTTGATTATATAAAGTCAATCACGCTTTATTTGGATCATATTTATTCAGGCATACTGTAAAAACATGGACTGGACTGGATTTGTAAAACATGGACTGGATTTGTAAAACATGGATTTGTAAAAGGTCGATTTGTAAAAGGTGGATTTGTAAAACATGGATTTGTAAAAGGTGGATTTGTAAAAGGTGGATTTGTAAAAGGTGGGTTTGTAAAACATGGATTTGTAAAAGGTGGATTTGTAAAAGGTGGATTTGTAAAAGGTGGATTTGTAAAACATGGATTTGTAAAGGTGGATTTGTAAAAGGTGGATTTGTAAAAGGTGGATTTGTAAAACATGGATTTGTAAAAGGTGGATTTGTAAAAGGGGGATTTGTAAAACATGGATTTGTAAAAGGTGGATTTGTAAAAGGTGGATTGTAAAACATGGATTTGTAAAAGGTGGATTTGTAAAACATGGATTTGTAAAAGGTGGATTTGTAAAAGGTGGATTTGTAAAACATGGATTTGTAAAAGGTGGATTTGTAAAAGGTGGATTTGTAAAACATGGATTTGTAAAAGGTGGATTTGTAAAAGGTTGATTTGTAAAAACATGGATTTGTAAAAGGTGGATTTGTAAAAGGTGGATTTGTAAAAGGTGGATTTGTAAAACATGGATTTGTAAAAGGTGGATTTGTAAAAGGTGGATTTGTAAAAGGTGGATTTGTAAAACATGGATTTGTAAAAGGTGGATTTGTAAAAGGTGGATTTGTAAAACATGGATTTGTAAAAGGTGGATTTGTAAAACATGGATTTGTAAAAGGTGGATTTGTAAAACATGAATTTGTAAAAGGTGGATTTGTAAAAGGTGGATTTTGTAAAATGACACCACATCGCAAGATAGTCACGAAACCACGCTTTTCCTTTGCAAACTGAGTTCGTCGGATATATTTTCTTGTAGTATTTCATTGTATTTCATTGTGCTATTGTTGAAAAACTGCGCGGACTTTAAACAAAGTGGAAATTGAAGAATATGCTGTATAAAATTGCGACAGCTCACATTCTTTCCTGCACGCTCCTCCATGCAATCAGACGCGTACAATGCACATTGGATAGCTGTCAAATTTGCAAATTCAAGTCAGGAAAACCTCAGGTCAAGCTCAAAACAGAAAACGGCTTTGATTGGTTTGTTGCATTGTGATTTGCGTGAAAAAGAATTGCTTACAAAGGAAACATTTGCGAACCGAGAGTACGGCAAAACAATAAATGGACGTGAAGCGCTTCGAGGTTGAGTTTTTATTTCTTATTTTGAACGTACACGTCACTCGAACCTCCCCTGACGGACATCTCCCGCCGGCGGACAGCTCTCGTAAGCGGACATTTTTTCTGGTCCAGAGAGTGTCCGCTTGCGGGAGGTTCGACTGTATTTACGAAACAACAGTTGGAATAAAAAAATATTTTTGTGTTAGTATATATAATGAATTAAACGTCAAACGCACGCTAGTATGCCGCCTTTTGAATTTGACGCACACCAGACATCAAAATAAAAACACGGTTTTACTGAAGAAAAATGTATGATAAGAAAGAATAATGTCGAAAAAACTTCATTATAATTACAACAGACATCCTAGTTCTAGAATTGGATCGATCTAGCAAGTTTTCGGCAAACGGTAACAGTCACGTTTTTGCGGATAGGTGTCAAAGTTACTGCGGTCAAAACAAAAGGAAAGGAATGTGGTTTAGTGGGGAGAAGCGTTGCGTGACGACACAAATAACGGCTGCGTAGGAGACTAAGCGCCAAGCGAATGAAACAAAACAAAAATGAAACAAATCGTGCAAATCACAATGCAGGACAACAAACCAATCATAGCCGTTTTTCTGTTTTGAGCTTGACCTGTGATTGATGAATTTCGATCCTATGTTTGCGTTTCCTGAGGTTTTCCTGAGGTGTTGACTTGAATTTGCAAATTTGACAGCTATCCAATGTGCATTGCACGCGTCTGATTGCATGGAGGAGCGTGCAGGAAAGAATGTGAGCTGTCGCAATTTTATACAGCATATTCTTCAATTTCCACTTTGTTTAAAGTCCGCGCAGCTTTTCAACAATAGCACAATGAAATACAATGAAATACTACAAGAAAAATATATCCGACGAACTCAGTTTGCAAAAGGAAAAGCGTGGTTTCGTGACTATCTTGTGATGTGGTGTCATTTTACAAAATCCACCTTTTACAAATCCACCTTTTACAAATCCATGTTTTACAAATCCACCTTTTACAAATCCACCTTTTACAAATCCATGTTTTTACAAATCCATGTTTTACAAATCCACCTTTTACAAATCCACCTTTTACAAATCCACCTTTTACAAATCCATGTTTTACAAATCCAGTCCATGTTTTACAAATCCAGTCCAGTCCATGTTTTACAGTATGCCATTTATTCAACATCATTCAGTCACGTTTCAAGACATACGAGACGATTGTACTCCACAGGGATCACTCCTTTTGATCTGGTTTCCTTTCAATTTGCGAACAGTTCTTGACATTGGAAACGGATTATGACACCTCAGCTGGTGCGGCTTAAATTTAGGTATACAATTTACTAGAACTAACTTCTAGTAAATTGTATGGGGTACTTACAGTTGAAGGTCTGTGTGTCCCCTCATAGCTGCTTTTCTAGACCTCAACGTGCATCGGATACAATTGGAAGAGACCTATATATGGGGGAGTGCATGCTTCTAAGATGGCGGATCCAATATGGCGGCTATTCGGAAGTAGTGCCATATGACGTTATCATGTCATGTTGCCTACTTCAAGGGGAATACTTTTGGACGTACTATATACCCTCTAAGTTTTATTGTCGTAGCTTTAATACTCTCGGAGTTACAGTCGAAAAAGGGCAAGAAACCTCGGTCTGAATAAGGTTAAACTTGAATTAAATTGATTTAGCCGTGTTTTTTTCCTCTTCAGTCTCCTTGCAGCAGTTCTCCTTGTCAGAACAATGGAATGTGCGCTGCACAGTACGAGAAGAATAGCTATGTATGTGTTTGCGCGAAAGGATACACAGGGAAATATTGTGAAACGGGTAAGATACTTTGTTGAGTTTTCGCACATTTTACTACAGAGTCATATTTCCCTGTCACATATGGTATCTTTGAATATGTACGTACGTCACTTATATATTGTGAAATATGAACTTATTATTACCTTTTATAACCTATGCATGTGTAACCAATTGTGATCTCCATTTTAAAAATAAAATAAAATAAAATAAGCCTGATGAAGCCTGGTACTATGTCGGTCGAAATATCGTTAAGAACTAAACTTATATTGTTGAAGGTCAGCTTTACAGTCATCTTCGGACAGTGTAATTTCCATTTCCTTTTTTTGTTGATCAAGTTTTGTCTTTTCTAGATCCAACGTGACAGGGTTTGAATGTAGAATGTTGTAGCACTGGTTTGAAATACCTTTACCACCATGAGATGAAAACCTCCCATCCTCCACGTTTCTTAGTCCAATACCTCTCAGTCTTCTTCAATGTCAGTTAACTTGGTGCGGATACATGAAGTTATAACTTTTGTCAGGGAATTCAGTTATGCCTGACAAAATTTAGAATATTGATAAAAGTATTATTAACAGTTAAATTCAGAAATATATTTGTATTTTAATATTGAATCAGATATTGATGAGTGCGCCAGTAATCCTTGTCTCAACGGTGAAAACCTGCACAGACCGTGTGGATGGATTCAAGTGCAGCTGCGCACCAGGATATAACGGCATCCAATGTGAAAGAGGTTAGTTTATTTAACAATAGCTAACAGCACGTGATATCATCGAGGCCCCGTAATGAGATGTAATTTACGGATGCTTCCACACTTGCCTCCCCTCCCCCCACCCATCCGAAAAAAAAGCCCCATAGGGTTATAATTCAATATGGTTTATAACTAAATCGTATATTGCGATTAACTAACTAGTTTTGTAAGTCGCGTATGCTAATCAGTGTGTTGAAAGTAAATGTAAGTTTCTCCTGATGATGAATGATGTTGAACCTCGTTATATTACTTTTCTTCCACAGCTATAAAGAAAAACTGTGGTGAGTTGTACAAATCTGGGGAACGAACCAGCCGTATTTATACAATCAAACCTGATGGTTCAGGTGCCTTTGACGTGTTATGTGACCAAACAACAGCCGGTGGGGGGTGGACAGTGTTTCAGAAGAGACTGGACGGCTCTGTAGACTTCTATCGCGGCTGGCCGACTACAAACGTGGCTTCGGCAACCTGAATGGCGAGTTTTGGCTGGGACTGGACAATATACACCACCTGACCAGCAGTAAGAAATACAAGCTTCGTGTTGATCTGGAAGACATGTCAGGGAACACTGCTTACGCCGAGTACGATTTGTTTGCGGTTGGGAGTGAGGGGACTAAGTACCAGCTGAGCCTAGGAAGTTACACCGGTTAGTTTTCGTATTTTTCATCGCTTATTAACGCGAGTTTATGGAACACGTTTCCTTGATATAATCAGTATGTAGTGTATGTGTGTATGTAATAGTTTCTTTCCTAGTTATTGGTAAATAGGCCGTCATATATGTAGTCAGAAAATTACTTCTATTTCGGGGACACGCCGAAAAGCTGTTCTGTTTCTGGAAATATTATTACGGACAAAACTAATTAAATGAAAAGTAATTTGCTGACTGATTTTTTTTTTGGCTTTTTCCGTTATGCCTCTTTGTTTTCTTATTCAGTTTCTTATGACATTTTCCGTGGGCAATATCATATATTTTATCAAGGTGTAGTGTCGGCTGTACGTGTTTCTAATAGGGCCTTACGGCTTTTTCATTTTTTTTTCTATACGATGCATTGAATTTGTGATGAGAAATTTTGTCAGGTTTCTTAACCGCCATTGGCATATTTGGTACTAAATAAATCAATTTTTAAATATACTCGAGATTGGATACAACTGTCTCGGTGTCCAATGGTGTTATATGTTAAAAGAACGCAGAGGCGGAGTCGGATTGACGTCCACCTAAAATACAACTATTCGTCTATCCGTTTTGCTGTGAGGGTCGCGTGTGATTGGTGATCGCTGTAATGCATTTTCCTTTGCCATCTGCGCTTTGTGACCCTTTGTTTTTTAACAGAATACACTAATTGATGTGTTTCGATTTTAGCTCATAAATTAAGCTCAGAAAACGCGCAGATCGAATCTTAGCCGCATTAATTTTGAATGAAATCTTCAGTATAGATAGTCTATTTAATTTTAGAAAACTGACCTCTTAGTAAGGGTCTGTTACTCTGCTTCCTAGATATCGGTTTGCAGTAACATTATATATATTTCAGCCAAAATTCCGAGGGGTAACCCGGACGAGGGTACGCAAGAAAAAGCTGACCTCGATATTACGAGGCCAACACAACAAGCCTCTGATTGTACACTTCCACACGCTAAACGGCGATATCAATAGAAATGTCCGCCTCTCATTTTTTTCCCGAGTAAATTGTTACACTTGCCATATTTGAGACTGTAATTTCTGCATGTAAAGTATTTCAGTATTTAAGATGAATACAAGGTCGTTCTAACCAATCATTTCCCAGAAATGTATCGGCCTGTATTATACATATGACATTTTGATTAGCCTTCTGCTTAATATTTGGTTTAGGAACCGCTGGAGATTCGCTGACTTTTCACAATGGTTATCCATTCTCTACAAAAGATCAAGATAACGATCCCTTTGGCGGAGACTGTTCGTTGAATGGTAAAGGAGCCTGGTGGTACAACTCTTGTTTCCACAGCAACCTGAATGGAGTCTATCGTCATGGACAATACACCAATAGTGATAGTGTTTGGTGGAATGCATTCTCGAGCTATTCAGCTAAAAGAGCTGAAATGAAGATCAGACCGGTGGATTTTTAGAAATCTGCACTTTTGACGATCCTTTATTTTAATTTGTTTGCCGCATTTACGGCAACTCAAGTATCAAATAGTAAATTTATAGAGACTTTTAACCTACGATCAAGCCCTCCTACCCGCCTCGCTTCCGCTTCTTTACTATATATTTTGTTCCATCGTTTTTGTTAGGGAAAAGGACGCCTGATCGCAGGTTGAGGAAACTTTCAACTACACATATTTACAAAAGTGATTATATAGATCAATTAAGTTTACTTTCATACGGAAGACGGCCTAATGGTCAGGGCGTTGGCATCGGGATCGATCATTGTGTGAGCTTAAGTAAGATTCACTCTTAAACTCTCATATAGTGTCCCTCTATACTCAAGAGTATAAATAGGCAACGGCGAACTGTTAGGGCCACCTGCGGACAAAATGCTGTTGGCGGTAACCTGGTGTTGGACCAATACAGTAGAACCCGGTTAATACGGACACCAAAGGGACACACAAAAGTGTCCGTATTTTCCGGGTTTCCGTGTTAAGCGGGCTCTAAAAATAAACGTCACGGACACATGTTTTATCGATACAAAGACTAAAGCATACAATTTTAAAGCAACAGAACGATGTTTAATGTCTTAACTGTAAATTGAAGAAAACCTTGCGCTCATTCAAATAGTCAAATGTCTCGCACTAAAATTAATGTTCTCTGCGTAATCATTTCGTTTAAAAAATAGTCCGTGACTTTGCGATGCATTAACATTTTCAGTTTGCGGTTCAGCCTGATGGACTGAATATTAGACAAAACCTTTGAAACACTGTTGGCCGCTTTACCAGTGTCCGTAAAACGAGGTTAACTTTGTATGAGAGCATGTCACTCGGGTCACAGCAAAATGTCCGTTGTCCGTATTAACTGGTGTCCGCATTAAGCGGGCTAAAGTAAGAGGAAATATATGAGCTTTTCGTCGGGACAAACAAAACTGTCCGTAATAAGCGGGTGTCCGTAAAGTGGGGTTCCACTGTACTTGTAGTCGGCATTCCGATACGGAAACCTGGATAAGCTCCAGCGGCGTAGGTCAGTTTAGCCCGAGTACGGCTCGCTCTTCATGTGAAAACAGCCGGGGTTTTTTTGAGTGTATGAACCGGCTTTCAGATGCTTGTCGGAAAAAAAAATCAACTGTCTGTTTTAACTTTGTATTTGCTGAACAAGTTAAAAATAATGTGCAACATCACCTAACCAATCAGAGCTCTTGGCACTGATGATTACATGTTTGTTCAGTCTAGTTCTAATTGGCACTGATTCCACAATTTGTGCTTGTTGTAAAGTTAAGTAAAGTCAGGTCGAGTCAATTTTATTTGACATTGTTCACATAATAATTGATATTAAAGTTTACATTATAAATGTGTACAGTGGCCAAAGTAGTAAAAGCTTCCGAGTTGGCTACTGCCAGTCTTAATGATTAATGTTTTCATTAACCTATAACGGATTTCATTATTAAATTTCATTCGGTCTAATGGAAAGCTATATAAATCGGCGTGGGAGCAAATGCCTGTATTAAATTTTCTTTACCATCACTTCACGAGGATGGAAAGAGCCAATTTTGTCAAAATAAAAATTAGATAACTATATCATGACATAGCGGCGTGACAAGGGCTACTTTTACATTTATAATGCATAAGTGACATAAGGGGAAATCCAGTAAAGTGATTTGGTCATTCTGTTGAGACGGGTGCAAGGATAATCCTTTTCCTAGGTCATCCTATCTCAGTGGCTCTAACATGTAATTATTATATACTCATGTTTGTTTGCCTTTATTGAAAGACAAAGCTACATACTTTCCCGTTCCCGTTTAGTCAATCGAACGCTGCCGGCTGGCTACACGGGCGTAGCGTTTCATAACTAAAGGAACTAAGGAAAAACAAAATAACTGAGGAACTCCGCAATAAAAGTAATTGTGAGTACATTAATAAATGAAGCCGTTTAAAATTAGTGTGTGATATTATTTGTTGGCGTCTGACTCATAAAATTTTAAAATATCGCCGTGAATTATCAGGGATCACGTCCATAGAAATAACCTTTACGTAGGTGCCAACTGAGTAATAAGGACGGCAGTGTGAATTCTACTCTTTTTCTGGCCCCCCACATTATAATCAGGTCTCGATCCGCCACTGATACTTGTAGTTTAACGTCTCGTAAATGTATCAGCTAATTCGCCATAATGCGCGACGCTTCCTTGTTTGAGTGTTTTAGAACGCGTAACGCAATTTAGCGTATGCGACCGAAAGACAAAGTCGATAATTACAAAAAGAGAGCTAATGTTCGCTCCATGGAGATTTTCCACTTGTAATTCAGTGCAGTTAGTTTCGCCTCTATTGTTCCAGAAAAAAATTCCATCTATAATCATATACGAATGAGTTGCGCCAGTCATCACTGGTACTCACGGTCCCTTTAGTGCTGTTTGCATCAGTGCGGGTCATTCATTCGTTGGGAATGCTTTAGTTTAGAAATTTTCAACAGGATATAAATCCCCTCATCAGTTGGTTATATGCTTGGAGGCTGCAATATCTCTTGTTTTGGGATTCGCGCGAAGCGCGAGGATTGGGGGGCTCCACGCTCGGCTCGAAACTCGGCGCTAGCTCCGCGATTCGCGCGAATCCCAAAACAAGGCTTCGGAAAGCTTCAACAGTATAATAAAGCACGTATCTAATAATATTAAAAATGCCACTATTAAAGTACGTGAATGTCAACAAATCTATGTATTTAACTGGAGGAAGACATTCATCGCCTAATTTGTCGAATGGTATCATGAGGTCGATAGGATCTATCCGATTCTGTATTTTTTTTTTCAATGCATCTACTAAATTTAACGTATACATATGACGTGCATGTTCTTTTCCCGTATTATTAGAAACCAGCAATACATCGCCATTATAGGTTGACGTCCGTTCTCCAACATGGCAGCCCATATTTCGTCACGTCGTCATCACACTGCGCACACACAGGGTACTATTTTTAAAATGCCAACCACTTCCGGGTTATAAAACAGAAGTCATTCTCGACCCCAGAGCCTTCGCTATCTTGATAACTAAATCAAATCCGTAACACAACACCACGAGAAAATATACACGACTATATTAGATTATTTGCCTCGAACAGGTCATACAGAATCAAAAACTCCTCGTCATCAATGAAATTCGATCCATGACTAATAATATTTAGATCTGGGACGTCTCTAAAGATCTCTAAACGATGTCATTGATACGCAGCGAAACCGCGTGTAAACGTCGTGGCCTTCCAAGAAACTTCGTTGCTCAAGTTTCATTTTCACACCGAAAACTTTTCAGTTCCTCTGCGGTTACTTGACTAATAAGACTTATGGGCCGGATATGGCTTTTGCAGTGGCTTCTCGGAAGCTATGGAATAGTCTTTCTTACAATCTTAGATGTAATCCAGGTATCGGCAACTTTTAAGAACCAACTGAAAACGCACATGTTTAAACTAGCGTACAGTCTGAGTGACTATTTAGATGAAAACAGTTATGACTATATTGGAGTTATTCGTATTGTAATTGTTTGCATTTTTTCTACCATTGTTTATTGTAGTTAGAATTTATAAGTTTATTGTAGAAATGTAAAGCACTATGGACAATTAGTGATTTTATGCGATTATCGTTGAAGCAACCACGACGAAAGGAACGACGACCATATATGGAAGCGAGTAATAAGGTCAAATTTGAAATATAATGACTTCATCAATTAATTCACCCTTGGGAGGAACGCGCAGTGTATTTTGACTGTAAACCGATCTCAAAAAATGACCAAAACCGTACGTAAGACTGAAAACCTCAAAGTCCCCCTCTTTATCCACATCGCAGTAAACTGTCCGAAAGGGTCATTTATTATTGGGCCTCGGAAAAGATGAATTTATCAGGTTGAATATCGAGAGGGATAAATTAAGCACACAAGTAGCGGCATTCGCAAATGATACATAGTTGTCTAATTATGGGTCGCAAATGAAATTTGTTTTATATGAAACTGAAACTGAGGTCATGACAATGAAAACATTTTCCAGATTACGTATGGACGTGATCGGGGACACGCCTCTGTATGGTTGAAACTCAGGAAGACATAAAATAAGTCACATGACAGTATAATTACTACAAGAGGCGCAGCAAGTCTGCTTTCTGTAGCTTTATATTTTTCGCGATTGGAAGTCACTGTGCTCTCCATCATTGAACGATGAATAAAACGACATCTCGAGAAGAAAACGTTTATGAAGAAATGCAAGCAGCTGAGGAGAAAAGACAGGCAACAACACGACATGAATATGCCTGGAAAAGGGACAGGGTTGTTCTGCGGCGAATGCTGTTCGTCGTAGCCGCAGTTGCTGTTGTTGCTTTACTGATCGCCATTGCTGCTTTGATTTTAGCTTTAACAGCGAAGAATCTTCGAAACGATTCGACTGCAAAAAGGGCAGGGTAAGCACAATTCCGAGTATTTTGTAGAACGTTTAGAAAGAAAGATGGTAAATTTTAAGCTCGGTAAATGATATGAGAAATATGTTAATTCCGTTTTGCCACGAGCGTGGGACAAACAACAATTGTTTTTTTGCCGCTTGTCCCGAGGTATTGCATCATCATATCGCTTTCATTGTCTGTGTTTCGAACCGACCATGGTTAATAGACGAAAGTGTGAGCCTACTAAGTTTCGCTATAAAAATATGTTTGCACCTTCCACATTTCACACCAACAACATTTAAGCAGCAGTTGTCACAAGCCTTCAAGCGTGTTGTATTCAGATAAAGTGACGTTTATACCACGCAGACCACCCCTTGTGCTAATTTCCGACGAAACCCCGTTTAAGGGGGGATTCTACCTGAATTTCAATGAAATTTTAAGAGGTTTTAAAGAAGGGATAGAAGGAAAAAAAAATATTTTGGAACACCAACAGACAGTTGATACCCACGCGGGTGCTCTTGCGTGGTTATCAACTGTCGTCAATTGTCAATCTACTAATTTTTAACTTCAAATTCTAATTTTAAAACTACATTAAATCTTCAATATTTCTTATTTCCCTAAATTTTACAACTCCTTTGAGAAAAACTATTTCCTCCCCAAAATACCCAAAAATCATCCAAAAATTTACAAAACACCCCATAACATAGATTCATGGGATGAGTGGAGAGTTTTTGGATTGCTTGAAACGCGAACGAGATATTCCCATTAAACCCATGTTAAGTGGCGGAAAAATGGCATTCAGGTAGAATCCCGCCCTTAAGCGGCCAACCCCGATTAAGCCCCGAATAAGCGGCCACTTGCCATTTCCACGAGTGTGACCGCTTAATCGGGGTTCGACTGTAGTGATATCATCGAGTCCCCGTAATGAGAATGAGATGTAATTTACGTATGCTAACATTATGTTGCCATAATTTATTATTATTATTAGTATTATTTATTTTTTTGCTGGAGTATGGAGCCACTTTATGATCCTTCCATTAAGTTTTATTAGTTTTGCTATATTTATTTTTTCAGCTGACGTCAAAGAAAAATCTTGATGGTGCCCCAAGATGGGCAGTAACGTCAATTGTTTTGTTGCCATCAATAACAGTTTTATACGCAGTAATTAAAATACATTTTACTCTGAAAATGTTGTATTCATTGGCTAAGAGTTTTGGATATATCTAGTTTCGAAATACCCCCTCCTCCTTTCCATTTGCCCTCCCCCACTCCCCCCCCCCCCCCCAAAAAAAAAAAAAAAAAAAAAAAAACTGAGCCCTATAGTGTTATAATTAAATATTATATGGCGACCAACTGTAGAGTTCTCAGACGTAACTAGTTTATAATTCGCGTATATAAATCAGTGTCTTGAAAGTAAATGTAAATGAGGTTTTCCTGATAAAGATGATGAACCTCGTTTATATTACTTTTTCTTCCACAGCTACAAATAAAAACTGTGGCGAGTGGTACAAATCTGGTGAAAGAAACAGCCGTGTTTACACGATCGACCCTGATGGTTCAGGTGCCTTTGATGTGTTTTGTGACCAATCAACAGCCGGTGGGGGGTGGACAGTGTTTCAGAAGAGACTGGACGGCTCCGTAGATTTCTATCGCGGCTGGGCCGACTATAAACGTGGCTTCGGCAACCTTAATGGGGAGTTTTGGCTGGGACTGGACAAGATACACCGCCTGACCAGCAGTAAGAAATATAAACTCCGTGTTGATCTGCAAAACATGGCAGGTGGCACTGCATTCGCCGAGTACGGTTTGTTTGCGGTTGGTAGTGAGGGGAATAAGTACCAGCTGAACGTAGGAAGTTACACCGGTTAGTTTTCTTATGGTTCATCGCTTGTTAACGCGAGTTTGTGGAACATTTTTTCTTGATAGAATGTGTAGTGTGTAGATCATATTTCCTTTCCTCGTCATTGGAAAATAGGCCGAGGTTTTTAATCAGAAAATTACTGTTATTTCAACGAGACGCCGACAAGCAATTAGTGTTTCTGGAAAGATTGTTACGGACAACAAAAAAAAATGAAATGTTATTTGTTGTCTGTTATATCTTTTTGGATTTCCGTTATGCCTCTTGGTATTCTTATTCTGTTCTTATTCTTGTGAAATTTTGCGAGGGAAATATCATATATTTTATTAAGGTGTAGTCGCGGGCTGTACGCGTTTCGTTTCTACGGTCCATTGAATTTTTGATGAGGAATTTTGTCGGGTTTCTCAATAGCCATAGTGACAAGCACTACATTATTTTCGAATGTTATTCGGGTCTACAGAAATCAAAGTTAAATTTTCTAGCACATGTACAGGATTTCAAATATTCTCGACATATTGGCTCAAGCCAATTCATGTAAGAATTGTAAAATTAATGTAAGAACATACTGAAATCATTAAGCTATGTAAAAGGTTCTTGCACCGTATCTACATGACTGTATGAAATCCGAGGATTTTAAATATTTTTAAACACATGACGTTTTTACTTATAATCTTATATCTTTATTTATTCCATAGTTTATTAATCATTTGTAATTAGTGCAGGTCCACATCAGGACTTATGTATTGCCTACTGTATATATACTAACCTGCTTTATCAAATAAACCATGTATGTATGTATGTATGTGTGTATGTATGTATGTATGTAAGCCGAGTGCCCAGTGCGGAGTTGATTGACGTCCATCTAAAACACAACTTTTCGTCTGACAGCACTTTTTTTCTGAGGAACGCGTGCGATTGGTGATCGCTGTAATGAATTTTTCATTTCCAATCTGCAAGTTTTGACCGTTTGGTTTTTGAAAGAATACGCTCGATGTGTTTCGATTTTAGCTCGTTAAGCACAAAACCGCGCGGGTAGAATCTCAGCCAAATGAATTTTGCTGAATGAAGTCTTATAGCGATGTACGAGAAGTAAAATTATTTTAATTGTAGAAAACTGACCTCTAAGTAAAGGTCTTCTTTCGAGATATATGGCTTGCAATAAAATTACATTTCAGCCAAAAATTCCGAGGGGTATATCCCCAGACGGT
The DNA here is from genome assembly GCA_029204205.1 of Desmophyllum pertusum. Taxonomy (NCBI): domain Eukaryota; kingdom Metazoa; phylum Cnidaria; class Anthozoa; order Scleractinia; family Caryophylliidae; genus Desmophyllum; species Desmophyllum pertusum. The sequence goes on along the minus strand of MU827307.1, from coordinate 2,327,682 downwards.
ACGCAAGAAAAAAAACTGACCTGGATATTATTAAATGTGGGCCCTCGCGGTCTTTTTAAGTTAACTTTTTTGTAACTTGTGTATGCGTTACACAAGGTAACATTGGTAACGAGCCGGCTTTTATTGTATACTCAGGCTTTGACAGATAATCGCGTTGGAATGCCTATCTTTGTCGACAATTTAACAGATCGGAGTGTCAATTGTTACACTAGTCATATTTGAAATCTGTATGTTTTACATGTAGGTATTTAAGTATTTCAGATGAATACAAGGTCTTTCTAACCAATCACCTTTCAGAAATGTTGTGTTATAAATATGATAAGACATTGTAATTAGCTATCTGCTTTATTTGGTTTAGGAGCCGCTGGAGATAGGCTGACTTATCATAATGGTTATCCATTCTCAACAAAAGATCAAGATAACGATTCCAATGGTGGGAACTGTGCTGTGAGTTATAAAGGAGCCTGGTGGTACAACAATTGTTTCTACAGCAACCTGAATGGAGGCATCAGTGATGGGTGGAGTACAATCTCTTCACTTAAAAGAGCTGCAATGAAAATCAGACCGGTGGATTTTTAGAAATCTGCACTTTTGGCGATCCCTTCTTAACAAGATTCATGGATTCATTTGTTATCGTTATAAAGCCGCATTTAAGATAACTCAAGGAAACTTTTGTGAAAACAAAATGTATGAAATTGTGAATTTAAAGGTCGGAAATTTTAACATGCGATCAGGCCCTCCTCAGGGGTACTCCCTTATATAAGCTAAATAGGTATGTGCGGTGCCAAAGGGTATGGTATTTGAGTCGTTTTGGTCTGAAAACGGATATAGACTTTTGGTTTGAATCAGGGTATGTTTTTCCTACTCTTCTGAAATAGGGTATAGATTTTTGCTATTTCTACGGTAAAATGGGGAAATTTTCCCCGAAATATTTTGGTCTGAAATAGGGTAAGGGTTTCCAGAAGCATACCGCACACCCCCACCCAAATGTTTGGGGAGTAAACAAGTGGGCAGGCGGAATCCTTATTTTAGGTCATATTCATATTTGTTTTCCACCTTTTAGTATTGAAAGAGAAAGCTACTTTCCCGTTAGCCAATCAAACACTGGCTGGCTGGCAGGCTACATGGGCGTGGCGTTTTATAACTTAGGAATAACCGCAGTAAATAGTAGAATTGCGAGTATATTTTTTTAGCAGCAAAATGTATAAATAAAACGTTTGAAAGTTAGTGTGTGCTATCATTTGTTTGGCGTCTGACTCATAAACTTTTAGGGGATCATGTTCAGAATTGGAGACCTAAATACGTAGCCGGGAGCTAGATGCTAACTGAGTAATATGCTAACTGAGTAAGGATGGTATTGTGATTTATTAACACTTAAGGTAGTACAATTGGCTGAGTCGTAAACAATAAAGTCGCCTTCGTTTAGAACCAGCTAGTAGATAAAACATTATTATGATCGATTCCACCGTTTGCGGGTTTTGGAGAAAGAGGAGGTTGAATTTCGTTGTCAGGGGCGCCATTTCAAGACGCCATCTTGGATTTGCAGACGCAAGTATCGAACAGCGGCGTCTTTTTGGCTTACATGTGATGGAATTTAACAAATTGCCACTAGGAAAAACTCAATGCTGACGAAAATTGGCACAGTTTTTGCCCAAATGCTAAGTAATCTTCCTGCATTTAGCCGCAAAAGATCATTCAATTTGAATAAAATTAAGAGAGTCATGTGCTTGATTTTAATGCCTGTTAATAATTAACACATAATTTGCTGTTTCACTGCGGCTAACTCATATTTCCTGTATTTTCTTCATAACTGTTTGTAAAACAAAAATTATAACTACTAGTTAAAACATAAACCTGAAAATTAGAAGAAGAAAAAACGGATATTTACATAGGTTGTGAGGTAACAAATTTCACACATTTCCGTTAAGAAAATGAAAATTTCGATTGCAGATTCTATTTCTCTGATAACAATTACTTAACAACTTTTTCTATGGAATTTTAAATGGATTTGAAACAGTTCTCAAAAGGGTCCTTTTTCGGAGCATGTTCGCCACTTGTACTACCTTAAGTCCTGAAGGTCCTAAAATGTTTTGGGCCATCTCCCTAATTTAAAGACAGGTCTAGATCCGCCATTGATACTTGTAGTTTAAGTCTCATAAATGTATGGCTAGTTCGCATATAATGCGCGACGCTTCCTTTTTTAGTGTTTTAGAACGCAATTAAGCGTATACGACCGATGCAGAAAGAGAGTTAAATTTTGCTTCATGAATATATTCCACTTGCAATTCAATGCCGTAAGTTTCGCTTCTCTTGTTGCAGAAAAAAAACAATATCCATCTATCTGTAATCATATACGAATGAGTTGCGCCAGTCATCACTGGTACTCACGGTCCCTTTTACTGTTTTGCATCAGTGCGGGGTCTTGTGGATGCTTTAGTTAAGACATTTTCAACTGGATATCAATCCCCTCATCAGTTGGTTATATGCCTGGAAGCTGCAGGATCTCTTGTTTTGGAATTCGCGCTCCTCGTTCGGCTCGAAACTCGGCGCTAGCCCCGCGATTCGCGCAAATCCCAAAACAAGAGGCCTGCTCGCGCAGACTAAAGGCTTCGGAAGGCTTCAATAGTATAAGAAGCATGTACCTAATAATATTAAAAATGCTATTCAGTACGTAAATGTCAACAAATCCATGTATTTAACTGGAGGAAGACATTCATCGCCTAATTTTTCCACTGGTATAAGGAGTGGATCTATCAGGTTCTGTATTTTATTTTCCAATTCATCTACTAAATTTAACGTATATAACGTACATCTGGTGCATGTTCTTTTTCCGTATTATTATAATTATCAGCAATACATCGCCATTATAGGTTGACGTCCGTTCTCCAACATGGCAGCCTATAATTCGTCACGTCGTCATCACACTGCGCACACACACGGTACTCTTATTAAAATGCCAACCACTTCCGGGTTATAAAACGGAAATCATTCTCGACCCCAGAGCCTTCGCTATCTTGATAACTAAATCAAATCCGTAACACAACACTACGAGAAAATATACAGGACTATATAAGATTATTTGCTTCGAACAGGTCATATAGAAACAAAAACTCCTCGTCATCAATGAAATTCGATCCATGACTAATAATATTTAGAACTTGGACGTCTCTAAAGATCGGCTAAACGATGTCATTTCTTTATACGCAGCGAAACCGCGTGTAAACGTCGTGGCCTTCCAAGAAACTTCGTTGCTCAAGTTTCATTTTCACACCGAAAACTTTTCAGTTCCTCTGCGGTTACTTGACTAATAAGACTTATGGGCCGGATATATATGGCTTTTGCAGTGGCTTCTCTGAAGCTATGGAATAGTCTTCCTTACAATCTTAGATGTAATCCAGGTATCGGCAACTTTTAAGAGCCAGCTGAAAACGCACATGTTTAAACCAGCGTACAGTCTGAGTGACTATTTAGATGAAAACAGTTATGACTATATTGGAGTTCTTAATATTGTAATGTTTTGCATTTTTTCTACCATTGTTTATTGTAGTTATAATTTATAAGTTTATTGTAGAAATTTAAAGCACTATGGACAATTATTAGTGATTTTATGCGATTATCGTTAAAGCAACCACGACGAAAGGAACGACGACCATATATGGAAACGGTAATGAGATCAAATTTGAAATATAATGACTTCATTAATTAATTCACCCTTAGGAGGAACGCGCTGAGTATTTTGAATGAAAACCGATCTCAAAAATGACCAAAACCGTACGTAAGACTGAAAACCCCAAAGCCCCCCTCTTTATTCATATCGTAGTAAACTGTCCGAAAGGGTCATTTATTCTTGAGCCTCAGGAAAGATGAAGATTTCAGGTTGAATATCGTGAGGGATAAATTAAGCACACAAGTAGCGGCATTCGCAAATGATACATAGTTGTCTAATTATGGGTCGCAAATGAAATTTGTTTGATATGAAACTGAAACTGAGGTCATAGCAATGAAAACATTTACCAGATTACGTATGGGTGTGATTGGGGACACGCCTCTGTATGGTTGAAACTCAGGAAGAAATAAAATAAGTCACATGACAGTAAAATTACTATAAGAGGCGCAGCGAGTCTAATTTCTGTGGCTTTATATTATTGTTCGCGATTAGAAGTCACTGTACTCTCCTTCATTGAACGATGGATACAACGACATCTCGAGAAGCAAACGTTTATGGAGTAATACAAAGAGCTGGAGAGAAAAGACAGGCATCAACACAACATGAATATACCTGGCAAAGGGATAGGGTTGTTCTGCGGCGAATGCTGTTCGTCGTAGCCGCAGTTGCTGCTGTTGCTTTACTGATCGCCATTGCTGCTTTGATTTCTGCTTTAACAGCGAATAATCTTCGAAACGATTCGACTGCAAAAGTGCAGGGTAAGCAGAATTCCGATTATTTTGTAGACAATTTAGAAAGAAAGATGGTAAATTTTTAGCTCGGTAAATAATATGAGAAATATGTTAATTCCGTTTTGCTACGAGGGTGGGACAAACAAACAATTGTTTTTTGGCCGCTTGTCCCGAGGTATTTCATCATCATATTGCTTTCATTGTCTGTGTTTCGAACCGACCATAGTTAATAGACGAAAGTGTGAGCCTACTAATTAGCCACTGTTTGTCCCCTTAAAAAAAAAAGCATTTTAAACACGAAGTTTCGCTATAAAATATATTTGCACCTCCCACATTTCACACCTTCCTTGTGCGAAATGCAATCTTGTACTATTGCAGTCGTTGCACGTTGTTGAGTGAAGCGTCCTGCAAACTAAACGTGCTTCAAAATCTCGTAAAAGCAAATATATATTATTGACAAAAATAAGATATAACTTGCTAATGTTTTAACATCACATATTTGGAAAAAAAATACAACGAATTTATCGATAACGGTCGTAAAAAAAGCGCAGGTTGTTTCTTTGTTGGTTTGTTTGGTAAATTATACGAGAAATATGCTAATTCAGTTTTGCTGAATTTACCATCATTTGCCACAGTTTATAAGTGGTTAGAGTTTTGACTCTCTTGCATGTGAGGTTGATTTTAAACTCCTCTGTTTGATTTGATGAAACAACTAGTCAGGCGGCGAAAGCTGAGAAAGCGACCACTTCAGTTTATTTAATTATAGTTAGTGAAATAGTACTGTTTGTTAGATGGGAATACAACATATACCTTTGCATTCAGTTAGAAATTGAATGCAGTAAAGCAGTTTAATTTAACTTTTATGTACGCAAGCACAACACCACGGGAACATATTCACGACTATATTAGATTATTTGCCTCGAACAGGTCATACAGAATCAAAAACTCTCGTCATCAATGAAATTTGATCCATGACTAATTAAAAATTATATTATTAGCTCTCAATTTCTATGATGTGATAGTTGATTCGGCCTACGGCCTCATCAACTATCACATCATTGAAATTGAGAGCGAATAATCTAATAGTTTTAGTAAAAATCATAACAATTGTCTAGTATTAACTCTAAATCTTATTTCGAAACTTCGGAGAAACGAGAAGAAACCGCAATTTTGTATATGACCTACAGCCACTGCACACTAATGGCTGACAGTGTACGAGTAGCTCAGCCAATCAGATCGTCTCATTTGCATTAGTATACTAGTAGAGTTTTACTAACAATATTTAGATATTGGACGTCTCTAAAGATCTCTAAACGATGTCATTTCTTGATACGCAGCGAAACCGCGTGTAAACGTCGTGGTCTTCCAAGAAACTTCGTTGCTCAAGTTTCATTTTCATATCGGAAACGACGTTCTCGTTTCTTCCTCCACGGTTACTTGACATAGTCGTCGTCTATTTCGTCGTGGTTGCTTCAATGATAATCGGATAAGGATATGGAAACGAGTAATGAGATTTTATTTGCAATAATGACTTTATTAATTCACCCTTGAGTTTCCCGGAAACGCCGGTGAGAGATCCGAACGCGCTAAGCATTTTGACTGAAAACCGATCTCAACTGTTAAACCGAAAACCCCAAAGTCCCCCTCTTTATTCATATCGCAGTAAACTGTCCGAAAGGGTAATTTATTATTTGGCCTCTTAAAAGATGAATTTTTCAGGTTGAATATAGAGAGGAATAAATTAAGCACACAAGTAGCGGCATTCGCAAATTATAGATAGTTGTCTAATTATGGGTCGCAAATGAAATTGTTTTTGATATGAAACTGAAACTGAGGTCATAACAATGAAAACATTTTCCAGATTACGTATCGGCATGATCGGGGACACGCCTCTGTATGTTTGAAACTCAGGAAGACATAAAGTAAATCACTTGGCAGTATAATTACTATAAGAGGCGCAGCAAGTCTTCTTTCTGTAGCTTTATATTTTTCGCGATTGGAAGTCACTGTGCTCTCCACCATTGAACGATGGATACAACGACATCTCGAGAAGAAAACGTTTATGAAGAAATGCAAGGAGCTGAGGAGAAAAGACAGGCAACAACACGACATGAATATGCCTGGCGAAGCAATACGGTTGTTCTGCGGCGAATGCTGTTCGTTGTAGCCGCAGTTCGTGTTGTTGCTTTACTGATCGCCATTGCTGCTTTGATTTTAGTTTTAACAGAGAAGAATCTTCGAAACGATTCGACTGCAAAAGGGCAGGGTAAGCACACTTCCGAGTATTTTGTAGAATGTTTGGAAAGAAAGATGGTAAATTTTAAGCTCGGTAAATAATATGAGAAAGATGTTAATTTCGTTTTGCCACGAGCGTGGGACAAACAAAAAAAAATTGTTTTTTTTTGGCCGCTTGTTCAGTGGTATTGCATCATCATATCGCTTTCATTGTCTGTGTTTCGAACCGATCATAGTTAATAGACGAAAGTGTGAGCCTACTAATTAGCCACTGTTTTTCCCTTAAAAAAGGCATTTTAAACACGAAATTCCGCTATAAAAGTGATGACACCTCCCACATCTTTCGTGTGCGAAATGCAAACTACTCTTGCAGTCGTCACACGTTGTTGAGTGAAGCGTCCTGCAAACTAAACATGCTTCAAAATCTCGTGAAACCGAAATATATTATTGACAAAAATAAGATATAACTTGCTATTGTTTTAACAGAACATTTTTGGAAAACAAATACAACGAATTTTATCGATAACGGTCGTACAAAAAGCGCAGGTTGCTTGTCAGCTGTTTACGCTTTGATGGTAGATTGACAACTAGGTGTGAGAATGGCCAGGCGAGGCCCCTTTTATAGCGGAACTTCGTGTTTAATTTAATATCCCTCATGGATAATGTCATGAAATAAGTTAGATAATACGGCCCTCGGGATGTATATGGATTAATAGCGACGTCGAGGTGTTTATCTCTTACATACATGTACATGTACGAGTCAACTTTATGTAATGGACGATATTTTTGAATATTGCACGAGGCGTTAGCCGAGTGCAGTATGAAAACAATTCTAGTACATTATAAAGTTGACAATTACATGGATTTACCGATAACACACAAGAAACAGTGCTTCGACGCTTTTAATATTCAACTTGAGTACGCTGAAACAATAATTTTTTTGTTTTAATTGCAACACAAAAGTACTACTTACAATACAAATATGTACTTACAATAAGATTCTTGCATTACTTACAATACGATACTTACACTACTTACAATTCGATACTTACACTACTTACAATACGATATTTAGAATGCATTACTTATTCAAGTTTTATTCCACTGTTTGTTATTGGGACAACACTTACAGATATCACGGTATATAATACGGATAAATTCCGGAAACGTCACAAACATTATCAATTTAGTTTTACTTCCTGCTTTGCTTTATGTGTCTCTATATTTAATTTATCTATGAGAAAAACCTAAAAGGCATCCCAAAAGTAATCCTCCTCATTTCTTGAAGCGTTATAAATGTAGTATTGAGCGATTATCATGCAGAGGTTTAAACCAAGTTTCTGAGGAATTGCGTCAATAAAACCATATGGAATTTGGTCTGTAACCCTATTCTGCCTGGGCTTTTTTTTCGTTCCTGAGCCTGGTGGGGGGGGCAGATAGTGCCCCCCCCCCCCCCCCCCTATGTATCTCGAAAAGTATTGACGCTATGAAAATGAAACTTACATGGTGTGTAAAGCATCCGAAAATCTTTATTTTAGTGGCAGTCACGTGTCAGTTATGACGTCATACACGCCATAATGACGTCATACGCTAAAAAAATCCGCCATCTTGGATCCAAAATCTTGGATTTCTAAATTGTTCAGAAATGTCAGAAAATCTCCAAATTTGCTTTGAAAAAAATCAAAAAAAATATAAAGATGCTAAAACGGCAAAGATTTTGGAAGGATTTCATCGTAAAAAGCAAAAATTTTATGAAAACTGAAAATTAAGCTAAAAAATCAACAAATTTGGGTAAAACGATCTGTATCTCGAAAAGTATTTGTGCTATAAAAATGAAACTTATGTGGTGAATAAAGCATTCAAATATGTTTATTTTAGTGGCAATTACGAATCAATTATGATATCATATCACGCCGAAATAACGTCATACTTTAAACCTGTCCGCCATCTTGGATCCGCCATCTTGGATTTTTCAATTGTTCAGAAATGTCAGAAAATCACCAAATTTGATTTGAAAGAATCGAAAACAATATAGGGATGCAAAAATTGCAAAGATTTTGGAAGAAACTCTTCGTAAAAAGCGAAAATGTCATGAAAACGGATATTTAAACTGAAAATACCAAATTTGGCTAAAACGGCCTGTCAAAACTTGGTTGCCATGGAAACATAAAGTCACATGATCAAAGAATTGGCACACCAAAATGTTCCCAGATAATTTTTAGGAAAAGTCATAAAGTTTGGCTATGATTGCTTGAATTCTCTTTAAGTACGATAAATTTGAAGTCAGCGCGGGCACTTTCTGCCCCCCCCCCCCCAGGCAGAATAGGGTTAACGAGGGTGACTAGGTTGCCGTTCTTATTATTCCACCAGTGGATAAAGCTGGCCCAAAAGATCTGAACATTAGGGCAGGTAACGAATAGATGAGTAAGGGTTTGGCTGTCATTACACAGGTGGTAAAGATCATGGTCTTTGAAACCATCTCGAAAGAGAGTCGCATTAGTAGGCAGAAAGTTGTGTATAATCTTAAATTGAAACATAGACAGTTTGATGTCCTTCGTTACACTGAATGATAACTTATAAATTTGCTGTGTCGCCTTATCGTTTATATCAGATTTTTTTTACCATTTCTCAGCAGTAGGATAAATAAACTTTTGTTTAACAAAGTAATTTGTAGCAAGTTTACAAGATAACTTATCAAGCGTTATTGTATCACAATCTGAAGGTTCCTTCAAAGGCGCCTGCGGCTTACCTTTTATAATTTGTATCCAGTTTGGGGGAATTGCGTTGCATAGACCATAATACATTAAGACATTTGTTTTGAGGTTATACTTGCTACAAAAGTCATTAAACGAACGGAAAGAGTTACAACTGAACACAACAACAATAACTGCACTGACACGATATCAAACAGACTACACTGAAATCGTTGACTTTCCAAATATTATTTATTTATTCTTCTATAATTTCTCTGCGAGAACCTCCGGAGATAAGCTTTCTAAGCTTCTATAGGAAATTTGATTTGCAACCAATCTGGAAAAAAAATCGTTTAAAGAGTTTAAGGGCCTCCATAGATAGTTGTCTACAACTATTTAGTTGTCAATCATAAACAAAAAAAAGTTGTCGTTAACAAAAAAGCCAGTGTGTGAAGCTAGTTGTCGATAACCAAGGACCTTAGATTTCTTCAGGAAATTTGATTTGCAACCAATCTGGGAAAAAAATAGTTTAAAGAGTTTAAGGCGCGGGTCAAACATCAACTTTTCATGTGTCGAACTAAATTCGGCGAATTTTAATCACGAGAAGCCCCATTTTATTTGGATCGACGTACACGTTCTTCCCTTCGACAACTAAATAGTTGTCAACAACTATCTCTCTAGTCTGTGGAGGCCCTTTAAAAATGTCTTCCTCGGTCAGAAACAACTGAAAACTTTGATCTACGGCGAGAACTCCCGCTACCAAAACAGATCAGAGCGTAATTTTGCGAATGAAACGCGGGCGCTGCCAACTGCGGACAAAAAAAAAACGCGGGGGAATAATAGCTGTAACATAGCAGGACAAAATAATTTGTTTTCTCAAAACTGTAGAGGCCATCCATGCTTTAAATATTATAACGTCTGTAAAACCATGTGTTATACTCTATAACGCATAAGTTTGCCGCGTTGTTGCGTCATAACAGAAAGTTACGTGGTGCAAAACAACCAATCAAAACATTTCAATTGGTACAGCGCACAACAGTTGATATTAAAGTCTGATAAAAAAAACATGTTTTTAACCAATCACAGCACGCGCAGCTTTCAGTCTATATTTTTAACTCTGATAAATGAAAACATGTTTTTTTTAACCGACCAGAGCGCGCGCAGCTTTCAGTATATATTGTAAATAATGATATAATCACATTTATATATATTGTACTATGTATTGTCATATTTCTTCACTTCTTACATGTATATTATGGCAGCACAGGAGATAACAACGCAGCTGCAGAGAAGATCTCCGCGAACATTACCACGTTAGTGAAGGAAATGGTAATTTCATTTGTATTATATTTGGCTTAACATAAATCATAGTCAGTTGTTGTGGTTGTAGCCGTTTCCATGTCTCATCACAGGCTTACCATCCTCTGTTTGCGTGGTCACAGATATCTACGATATTCAACTTTCTTAGTACAATAGAATTGTTATTGTGAACATTAATCTTCCTAAAATTGGTATTTAGGACTGTCTATATTTAATAAAATAAAGTCCAACTGTTTGGACGTTGTTTAACTTTGCTTTGAAGCGGTTTTTGCGGTGATTTGATGCGCCCGAGAGCAGTTTTCGGACTTCAAAGTTTTTTACTCGCTTTTAGAATACTAATACTCCAACAAGGCATGCAACTTCGAGCAGTTTTAGACCGACAAATTCCGTACCTCCTCTCGAATTTTGCCCTAAAAAAGCATTTATTCGATTCGATTTCATAACAGCTCCCGCATCTCGAAATACCAGTCCTCGAACTACAATCTGGTCAAATTTGAGTACGAAAGGTTCGCGGATTGATCTTGAAAAACCAGCTGGAATATCGAATGAGTTTGAAAATTCTCTATTTTACTATGATCTGTACCACCGGCTGGGACAATTATGCACATTAAAAAAAAACCTGAATACGGCGTCGAAATTACTACCTATGCCTCCCCATAACGAGAAACGCGTACCACGACAAACACCCCTTGGGTACCCAGTTGAAATACAGTAGTCTCGTTGATCTTAACTTAGGCAATCACGACGGCGACGCTTAATTAAGACAACGTGGAATGATAAATGAATTTATATTCACAATTATACAGATTTATTCTGTTTGATAGGCTTATTTTCCTTTTTCTCAGGGTAGCCCAGTGAAGTGTTTGTCGTGGTACGCGTTTCTCGCGCTGGGGAGGGCATAGGTAGTAATTTCGACGCCGTATACACGTTTTTTTTTAAACAGATCATAGTAAAATAGAGAATTTTCAAACTCATTCTATATTCCAGCTGGATTTTCAAGATCAACCCGCGCACCTTTCGTACTCAAATTTGGCCAGAGTGTAGTTCGAGGACTAGTCCTCGAGATACGGGAGCTGTTAGGAAATCGAATGGAATAAATGCTTTTTTTAGTGCAAAATTCGAGAAGAGCTATGGAATGTGTCGGTCCAAAACTGCTCGAAGTTGCATGCCTTGTTGGAGTATTAGTATTCTAAAAGCGAGTAAAAACTTTGAAGTCCGAAAACTGCTCCCGCGCGCATCAAATCACCGTAAAAACCGCTTCAAAGCAAAGTTAAACAACGTCCAAACATTTGGACTTTATTTTATTAAATATAGACAGTCCTAAATACCAATTTTAGGAAAATTAATGTTCACAATAACAATTATATTGTACTAAGAAATTTGAATATCGTAGATATCTGTGACCACACAAACAGAGGGTGGTAAGCCTGTGGTCTCATTCAAGTACTGATGAATGTTTTAACCCTATTCTGCCTGGTCTTTTTTTTCGTTCATGAGCCTGAGCCCCTATGTATCTCGAAAAGTATTAACGCTATGAAAAAAGAAAATTACATGGTGTGTAAAACATCCAAAAATCTTTATTTTAGTGGCAGTCACGTGTCAATTATGACGCCATACACGCCATGATGACGTCATACATAAAAACAATCCGCCATCTTGGATCCTAAATCTTGGATTTCTAAATTGTTCAGAAATGTCAGAAAATCTCCAAATATGTTTAAAAAAAAACAAGAAAAATATAAAGATGCTAAAACGGCAAAGATTTTGGAAATATTTCATTGAAAAAAGCAAACATTTTATGGAAACTGAAAATTAAGCTAAAAAAACAACAGATTTGGGTAAAACGATCTGTATCTCGAAAAGTATTTATGCTATAAAGTTTTGTATAAAGCATTCAAACATGTTTATTTTAGTTACAATCACAAATCAATTATGATATCATATCACGCCAAAATAACGTCGTACTTTAAAACTATCCGCCATCTTGGATCCGACATCTTGGATTTTAAATTGTTTAGAAATGTCAGAAAATCACCAAATTTGATTTGAAAACATCGAAAACAATATAAGGATGCCAAAATTGCAAAGATCTTGGAGGAAACTATTCGTAGAAAGCGGAAATCTCATGAAAACTGAACATTAAGCTGAAAATACCAAATTTGGCAAGTCGCGTGATCACAAAACTGACACACCAAAATGTTCCCAGATAATTTTTAGGAAAAGTCATAAATTTTGGCCATGATTGCTTGAATGCTCTTTAAGTTCGATAAATTTGAAGTCAGCGCGGGCACTAACTGGACAACCGATAATCACAAGTTATTTCCTGAATGAAATTAAACTTAACGAAGGTTAATCGATCATTTCGATCATATGGAAACCACTCTTGCGATCGTTGCATTCGTTGCGTTCGTTGCGATCATATGGAAACCACTCTTGCAATCGTTGCGATCATATAGAAACCACTCTTGCGATCGTTGCGACTGCGATCGTTGCGATCGTTGCGATTGTATGGAAACAAGGCTTTCTACTTGTGAAGGCCAACTGGTGAACTTGCATCTGTTTTTAGACACCCAGGGTTTTATTGGAGTTGTAAGGAAGGGGTAGGACTCGTATAACTGGTGAAATTAGATCTGATTATAGACACTTAGAGTTTTAGTGAAGTTGTAAGGAAGGGGCCTAGTCTACTCGTACGATTAGCACACTTAGAGTGAGTAGATCGTTGTAAAGAAGGAAGGAAGGAAGGAAGAAAAAAAGGACGGAAGGAAGGAAGGAAGGAAGGAAGGAAGGAAGGAAGGAAGGAAGGAAGGAAGGAAGGAAGGAAGGAAGGAAGGAAGGAAGGAAGGAAGGAAGGAAGGCCTGAGTACCCACCCCTCGGGGGTTTGGTTCGATTTAGGAATGTTAAGTAAACTTGACTTCTAAATATCAAAGGGGAAATTAAGATATTTTATTGTTGTTATAGAACCCATGTTCCAGCCACCCATGTCTTCACAATGCGACCTGCCTGACTAGATTCACAGACAATAAATACATTTGTAAGTGCCCAGCTGGTTACTCAGGGGAACGATGCCAACAAGGTGAGGCAAGAAATGATGGTATATTGTAAGCTTGGTATAAATATGAGAAATATATTATTCAGTCAGTGGCACAAGCTACTCGGAATTTTTGTTCGAGTTCTCCGAACAGGAGTCGAGCCTATGACTTTCCGCACATCGGTCGGACGCTCTACCACTGAGCTGCAGGAGACTCGCGGGAGCTTATTCTATATAACTAGGTTCAAATGTGGCAAACTTCCCGCATGCTGTTGGGAAAACGTTTTGTTTTAAACAAGAAGTTCCGGTATAAAAGGGGCCTGGCCTGGCCATTCTCACACCTATAAGTTGTCAATCAACTTTCAAAGTGTAAACAGCTGACAACAACCAGCGCTTTTTGTACGACCGTTACTGATAAAATTCGTTTCATTTGTTTTCTAAGAATGTTCTGTTAAACGTTAGCATGTTGTATCTTATTTTTGTTGATGATGTATTTTGGTTTTTATGAGATTTTGAAGCATGTTAAGTTTGCAGGACGCTTAATTCGACAACGTGCCACGACTGCAAGAGTACACATTTGCATTTCGCGCCCGAAAGGTGTGAAATGTGGGAGGTGCCATCCCTTTTATAGCAAAACTTCTTGTTTAATAGCTTGTGACACTGACTGAATAATTTATAAGGTTTTCTTTATTTCACTTCTCTAATTTTTAAGTGGCGAATACTATGTCTAAAATAGCCGTTAGGGTTTGTATCGACGGACCGGAAGCTAAGAGGCACGGCTAATATATGTTTGATATATGTTGCCGATACTTTATGCGTGTCAGAAGGTATCTGCTACATCACCTGCAAAATGCGTTGTTTTGCACAGCAAATATAGACCTTCAATTTTGTTGTAATTATTTTGCTAATCCTTCCTCGGTTCTATTTTAAGAAGGGCGATCACGAAATATCAAGCAAAATCTAGATTTCGTGGCAGTAAGTTGAAAAATCGATTCCCTTCATTTTTTGCTCATAAATACCCATTAGGTAGACGTCGTTTTATTTTAAGAAAAATAAGAACATCAGTTTTCCCGTTTCGACACTCAAAATATCCAAAATTGAACCCTGAAATTCGCTACGATAAACTCTCCCCGCTTTCGCAAACCAAACCGAGCAGAGAAGTATGGACTACCGGAAAAATATATATATTTCGTTCACTGGATGATAAATATTTACGGCCGTAGCGAAATTCACCAAACTTAAACAATTCCAAAATAAGGGAAATATTTTCAGTTTGAGAGAAATTCAAATTTGGTAGCCACTTTCTATGGCATAACTCATCATGTGGTATCACTCCTAATAATATACATGAAAAAATTACTCCATTCTGATTGGCTAAGAGCAGTGCAGTTCAAGTGTAACACCAGTGCAAAAAGTGTAACACCAGTGCAAAAAGTGTAACACCAGTGCAAATTACAAATCAAAATTCTGGATTCTGATTGGCTGAAAGACAATAGAAAATGTTCTAAGCCAATCAAATCAGGTAAAATGATGACGTAAATTTTGTGCGGAAACTTTGAAAAAAGTTTCAATCTCGAGAGAGAAAAAATGGCTGCCATTTTAAA
This sequence comes from Desmophyllum pertusum, assembly GCA_029204205.1. Classification (NCBI taxonomy): domain Eukaryota; kingdom Metazoa; phylum Cnidaria; class Anthozoa; order Scleractinia; family Caryophylliidae; genus Desmophyllum; species Desmophyllum pertusum. The sequence goes on along the minus strand of MU827307.1, from coordinate 2,312,403 downwards.
TCAACAAAGGTTTACTTTGGCTACAGAAAATACTATAGAAGAACTTCGAAATGGGTCTAAAAATCAAAACACAAGCAAGAGTACGTCGTTTTGGTTAAGTGTGTGGAAGACGTGGTGCGAAGAAAAAAGCATTGTTTTGGAAATTGAGGAACACGAGCCTGCTGACCTGAACAAATTACTCGAGAAATTCTACGCCGAGGTTAAAAACAAAAACGGGGAAGATTACGAGCCGGACAGCTTGAGAGTTATGATTGCTGCCCTCGACAGGCATTTGAAAGACAAACACTATCTATTATCAATCGTGAAAGACCGAGAATTTCACTCGTCCAAGCAGGTTTTAGAGGGAAAAGCAAAATTACTACGACAGGCCGGCCGTGGTAAGCGCCCAAACAAAGCCAGAAATTTGACAAAAGAAGAAGAAGAAGTTCTTTGGAAAGAGAACAAGTTTGGAAGCAAAACACCGGAAGCACTAGTAAACACAATGTGGTGGTTACTCACCCAGCATTTTGGACTCCGCGGGCGGCAAGAACACCGAGACATGGCAATGGATGACTTCCAGCTCTGCAAAGACGACAATGGCGTCGAGTTCGTACAGTACACAGAAGGGCAGACCAAAACCCGGCAGGGAGGCTTGCACACAAAGACCCGAGATTTCCAGCCACGAATGTTTGCAGTTGGCGGAGAACGATGCCCAGTGGCTCTTTTCAAGCAGTTTGTGAGTCGCCGACCTCAAAACCTGAAGACGACTGGTGCATTTTACCTCTCCATCAAAACAAACAGAAAGCCAGATGACAACTTGTGGTTTAAAGCCCAAGCGATGGGGGTTAACAAAATCAATGCTATGATGAAGGGCATTGTGGAAGATACCATTCTTGAAAGCACCGACAAAAAATTCACCAACCACAGCGCTCGCAAAACGGTCGTGAGTAAATTGAAGAAGGCAAACATCGAGCGGTCGGGCATTGCGAAGGTCACCGGTCACAGGAACATCCAGTCCTTAGATGACTACGACGAGGCAAACGAAGATGAACAACGCCAGCTTTCTTATGCCATTTCAGGGAGAAACAACTTAAATCCACAACCGACCACCTGTACCACAACATCTACAGAAGTTGGTCAACAACAGTCGCTAGTCTCTTCAGCTCAACCGCCGAGAGCGCGAATGCCATTAATGCCGATTTCGATGCCCGGTTCATCGACGTTTGGCGTAAACCAAAGTTCTGCATCGCTCAATCCAACGATGATGAGAGCCCAAGAGCAAAATCTGTTGAACACTTTCAACTACTGCCAGGTTTCATTTAACTTCAAGAGCTCGAAGACTCCGAGGCCAGTGAATCCAAGTGTGAAGCCTATCAAGCGTCGTCGATGCCATATTATCGAGAGTGATTCAGACTCCGATTAAACGATGACTTTTTGATGACTTTTTGCCTTATTAAGGCTTGAAATTCTTTATAAAAGTCTCTTGTATTTCTTATTGTAAACGTTTTTTTCAGGATTTCATGTCCAAATGAACCGTTGAGTTTCTATTATGGGCTGATCTTCATCAGCCAATCAGTAAATAAAATGTCAAATACGCGTCAAATACTCACTTCCTGTCGTCTGCAATGAGATCGTCACTTCCTCTATGTAAATTTTTTCATGTATAATTATTAATAAGTAATCATACGGTTTTTCTCGTTCAATTTGTGATTTATTTGCACTCGTGAGTTTTTCAAAAAGCACAAATTGCACTCGCCGAAGCGGCTCGTGCAATTTGAGCTTTTTGAAAAACTCACTTGTGCAAATAAATCACAAATTGAACTCGAAACCGTATGATTACCTATACAAATTCCATCAATTCTATTTAAAAACAAAAACAAAAACACCTTAAAACATTGATCTAAATAATTTCAGAAAATTGGCTTGGGTTATCGAAAGCAGTATCTCGAATACAGCATCGAATTGTGGCAAATTTTGACAATTAGCTGATAGCTCCGTGTCAACATAGTGCAATTTCGAAACGGCGTCATTTTCATCCGCGTAATATGCACATAGTTCATATAACAAAACAAATTATGCCAAAACTAAATTATGTGAAAAAATGTATATACTGTAACAAAATATATAACCGACTACATACATACTCGCTTATCGTTTTGTTGTGTTACACAAAAATATAAGAAATGCGATACTTGCTTATCGTTTTGTTATACTTTGACAGACTGAATGTATGCGATGAGATACTTGCAGAAGTGGCAAGACCATTGTCAATGTTGAAATTGATATCGTTAAATTGCAAATAAAGGAAAATATGTGGCTGTGGGATGTAATTTAATCAAAAACCATAGGTTTGTAAGCCTTTTCGTAGCATTTGTTGGAGTGAGTGATTTTCTGAAACTTGGGAACATGGGAATACAAACAAATTTGAAGAATATCCAAAAGGCTACATTTTTTCAAATATTAATTTTGTTATCTTCAGGGGCACCCAAGGAGCCAATTTGTCAGAATTAATCAGGGACCATAATGGCGAGGAAATAACTCAAAATAAGCATTTTTAAAACAATTTTTCTAGTTGAGGGCAAATGTATATCTGTTCCGCGCTCCCAATAAAAAAAATGTGTTAAGTTCCATTTCCCAGCTGAGTCCCTGTAAAAATTTCCATGCCAGCAAGCAAACAACTCAAATTTTCACTCCTTCCATACAACAGTCTTAAATTGGGCGTGGATAAAGGCCCATATTTCCCATATTTGGATCTTCCGTTAGGGGGGAGGGGGGGGGGGGGGTGGGTGGGAATTTTTAACTTTTTGATATATTTGTCGCGGTTTTCATCAACAAGTTTAGTTATTTCTTTCAACCCTAGCAGGAAACTTTCAGAAACAGACAAGTGATACGTCTTCGCAGCCAGCAATAAAACCCTTGCTCCTGTACCTTCTTATGTAGAAACATTTTCCCTTCATCGTTTACCTTATTCTTACTAATTTTCGCAAGTACTAATTTTCGCGATTGGAAAAAAAATCGCGAAATTAAATACTCGCGAAAGAATGGTGCCGCGAAATTTAAACACGCGAAAATTAATACCCTATTACACAAAGAAAATTGCCACAACAATTTGGTAAAATACAAAGGGTAAAAATTGTCATATTTCTGTCCATGATTTATGCATCTCCACATTCCTCCTCTGATTCGTCGTTTTCTTGCAATTTCTGCAAAATATATCTGATGCAGTCGTCAAAATTGCCATTCACAGTATTGTTTTTCCTTCAACTCATTGATTGGACGCTTTATTGGCGATTATGAATGGCGGATTTTTTAAATGGTTATTGAGATTTGGTGACATTTCGAGAAATTTAATACACTTCGAGTCTCCATTTTCCCCGTGAAATCGCGACAAATTAATACTCGCAAAATATGGCTCTGTCATTTTCGCGAAATTAAGTACACGCGAAATTTAGTATAGGAAATCGCACGAGTACAATTAGTGATTAATGAGTACGAGTGATGTTTTGAAAGTTCTCAAAATTGAACGAGCCGCGAAAATCTTCGGAGGTCTTCGGGTGACTTTCGAAAATTGTCGGGTCATCTTCGGAAATCTTCGGAAATCTTCGGAAGGGTTTGGGTCATCTTCGGAAATATTCGGGTCATCTTCGGAAATGTTCGGAAGGTCGTCGGATGCCTTTGGGTGAATTTTGCACTCTTCGTAAATCCTCGGACGATCTTCGGAAATCATCGTTACCATACAAACCTAATAGGTTCTCCTTCAGAGTACAATTTGGTATTAATTGTACTGCTCTCGTCCAATCAGAAACGAGTAATTTTGTTGAGTGCACTATAAGTAAGAATAAGGTACTCGAACTTAACTTTGTCGTACGCATTTGACGAGAATGGATGTATATATAAACTAGTAATACGTGACTCGCAGGCCCTCGCGAAGCTTTTGTTGCCTAGTAACGGGCACGCCTGCGATTTGATCTGCAAGGTTTCCAAGAATCGCTGCAAGGTTTCTGAGAATCGCCGGACGAACGCCGTGTTTTTGCTATGCTACCGGATTTTGGTTTCGACTGGAGTTCGCTCGTCTCTCGATATCTGTAATAAATTGTACTGTTTTCCCCACTTTTCCGTCCGAATGATCTGCACCTCGCTTTTGTAGGTAAAATCTTCTTCGCAATATCGGATCGGCGAATTATTTTCAGAAACAAGTCTTCGCGTCTACAATGAAAACTAAGTCATATGTTGATCGCACTTGAGACATTCCTGAGTCGTCTTTCCTTTTCCTGTTGTTGATAACGGATTTAATAAAGCCGGGTTTTTTTTTCACAAATGACCGGCGTATATAAATTTGTTCGATAAACAAACTTGGAGTAAAAATTGTTATTCTTTTTTTTCAGCAGCCGTTCCTGTTTCTACATTTACGTGTACAAAGATTACGTCGAAATCAATGTTATTAAGCAAAGAAAAGGGGGTTAAAAAAAAACGGCCTGGATTCGAACCGAAAAAAAAAAAAAAAAGAAGGACCATAGTAGGATTTGAACTTTCACCCTCAATCCCGAAGATCAGATTTAAAAGTTAGCGCCTTAAGCCATTAGGCCACGAGCGCGTGTGACGTCATGACATCCCCCAACTCCACAAACAAACAAATAAATAAATAAATAAATATGATCGTAAAGGCCACACGAGAATTGCTCTCGCGTGAGCTCTTTGGGACAGAATTATAAACCCCGCTACGCGAGGCCTTCTCGCTTCGCGAGGAATTATCAGCAGTTTTATAAAAAAAAACATCATAACAACAACAACAACAACAACAACAAAATATATATATATTAACTTGCCTGTTTGGTTCATATTAGAGAATATTGATCTCGTTCGTTCAAGGTCCATAAGCTTAAAAAAAAGAACTCGACTGATATTACCCATATACTGACCTTACGCTAGTTCAATGGAAACCACTTTTTTCTTACCTTAACTTATCTTATCTCATCTTAGTTACTAAAAAAAAGGTTTCTGAAATTGCATTTGTGTTGTCTCATGTACCATATTATCACGGGGTATTATTTATATTGTTAAAAAAGATATAGACGAGGGTCGCTTGGGTTCATTTTCCTGTCATACTCAAGGCCAGTGTGTGAATGTTCCTACAAATGTAGATGTAAATTATAATTAAAAACTGTAATTACTTGTCTCATTTTCGGGATCCTGTTTAACTGTTGTAATATCAACTGTTTGATTATTGTCTAAAACCTGAACGCAAGAACAAGAACCAACCTATTAATATATTGTATCATCCTTACGATTGTGTTCGGCCTCTTTATTACCTGGGCCGCCAAAGGTGAGGCGAGTCCAGGTAATGTTCCGGAACCGATTTTTACCTGGTCCACCCCCAAAGGGAGGTCAGGTATTAATCTGGCCGTTTTTTGTTTGTCTGCGGGGCGACTAAATGACTGGATCGAGTCGCACGTCTACTCGGCCAAACCGGTAGGACTGGATACCTAAGGCAGAGTGCCGTCTGCTATGGTTTTCAACGCATTTCAGTCTGATTTGATTTATTGGGTTGAATTGTTCGAATAATCTCAGCTTTGTATGTTAAAGTTGCTGTATAGTTATTTGGAGTTTTCTGAATTTTCAGATGCGAAACATTTTAGGTGTTCATTTTAGCTTACTTCAGTTGCATAAATGTGGGTCTTTTCAGAACGGGGGGCGGATTTCCCCCCCACCCCCACCCCCCACCCGGTCTTAAAATACTCAAAACAGACCGGTCTGAATACATATATCTTAATAAAGATGGTAGATTAGCCATCTCTAATAATTGTAGAAAGCTTGATTGTTTATCTCTAAATCCGCTCTGAGTGCCCTTTTCTGCAACCTTTACAATTTTCTAGTGTCACTAGCTTTACAACAATGCCAGACCAGATGAAAATAGGTTAAATAGGGAAGGATGGCTGACTTATAAAGTAGTAACTTTGCCATAGTAGGGATTAAATTCCTCAGCTTCGTTAAAACACCGATCCTCTGGATGGCTTTAACTTCTATTGTGACATCCCCAAGCATAATGCTACGCAGTGATGATGGCTGCTTTGTAAGGCGCGAAATGAAATGCAGTATCTTCGTCTTACCAGCATTGCTCATCAGAAGCATAAGCATCATCAGAGGAAAACATATTCTACACATTTCCGAAGACGATGTAGTGTGTCAGTAGATCGTTCAGGGTTGATAGCAATATATTCAGTATCTGGGAGTCATCCGCATAAAACATGCAGTCCAAGCCATGAACAATTATAACATCCTGAAGAGGCGCGATGTAAAGGGTAAATAACAAGGGGCCAAGTATGGAACCATGTGGGACGCCACAATCAAGGAGCTTTGGCGAAGATGTAAAGTCACCAATAGTTACACTTTGAGATCGACCGTGCACGTAGGATGTAAACCACTGGATGACTGTGCCAGTAAAATTGATGGCGGGAACAGTTACATAGGTCCGCTAGTCATATACATATATTGTTCCGTTCTTCAAAAAAGAAATCAGGAATTAACGGCTCATCTTCAGGTGGATTATTTGTTGTTAAATTTTCGATGGTGTAGGATATGAATCTCTTGGGGTACCCAGCATTTGAAAAGGTAGTATTGATTTCTTGAATGTCACGATCGCTATTTGTATCAAACTTCCCTACTGTAGCAAAAACGAAAATACGAGCAATAAATCAATCCCAAAACTGAACGCTTTTACTAAGTTTCAATATATTTTCATTATCATTTGGCAAAACAGACGAATTAGTAGCCTATTCAATCTCAATAATAAAAATATGTGTGACGTCATTTACGAAAGAGAATGCACATGCGAAGAAAACTATGCATGACTTCGCTTTTCCCATTATAAATACATGCAGATATATAACTTCGCTGAGCGAGCGCCGAATACCTTTTCCCGTGAATTCAAGACTGTTTTGTCACAAGCCTCTTTAGGGGGCCATATGTTAATTTTAATTGGTCGGCGGCATGACCGCATTCACACCAGCACTGAGGAGGTGTGAAAAATAGAAAAATATTTTCGGCCTGAAAACTCAGGGTTTATTTTTGCGCGGGTACCTACTCTTCAAATGAATTAATAGGGTATGTAGATTTGTCAGATTTTTACGAAATTTGGCTAAAATGATCGTCAGATATCGGTGCGAAAAAGTCTGTCGGGCTTTATAGGAATTCGAAATATTTTTACTTTTACGCCTCTCTGCTACCCTGGGTACCAGAGGTTTATTTCTCGCGTCGGGATCGGCCGGAGGCCGACGCCCCGAGCGGCGCAAGAAAAGCCTCTGGCACCCAGGGTACCTCTCTGCGTGACGCGAAACGAAACATTTTCTATTGGCTAACTTCAAAGTTGTTTTTCTCAAAAACCAATAGGAAAATCTATAAAGCCTGACAAACTTCCGTAGCCCATCAAGTGCTGATTGATATAGTGCATTTGGTTTGGTTGTACACGCTAATGCGAAGGCGGGTAATTCAGCGAAGCAAACATCGACAGTTTTGAGTTTGATCGCTCGCGCGCGCTTACCAAAGCGATATAATTTTAAAATGGCAATATATTCGGATTTTACATTCTATCACCTTTACAATGATATATAGTTTATCATGGTTTCATCGAAAAAAAACGCGCGTACGAAAGATTTTCCGGAAGACACCCAAAAAGGTTATCAGTAACCTTAAGTGTACCCTGGGTACCAGAGGTTTATTTCTCCGTCGCGTCGAGATCAGCCGGAGATCGTCGACGCCCCGGCGCCCCGAACCAGAAACCGTGCAAGAAAAGCCTCTGGTACCCAGGGTAGCTTAAGTGTTATAAGGCAATAGAATGTGTCAACCGCAGAGCTCCCGTGATGTTTTTTCGCGGCAGTCTCACCCCGCGCCTCGTATTTCAAGTCGCTTTGATCCTTGAGTTTATACTTGTGTCTTGTAATTTATGACACCAAAATCTTCGCTTCTGTACGCCCTTTATGGAGAAAGGAGAGGAAAGGGATGTTATCAAGGAAAGCTTACACGCGTGCATTTATAGCCGTGAACAACGCTTGCTTTGGATGAATTCATTGTCGTCGCCACTTTCACCAGCCATTTTTTTTTTTGTTTCTTCCGTGCATTCTGCTGCGTTTGTTTTCTTTTCCACTGATTCCGGTTTCGCCGATTAATTTTGTGCGCCAGACTTCGCTTTCCCCAATATTCTCCTGTCGCTTCAATAGACTACCTTGTCACAAAGCTCTCTGGGGGATTCCTATGTTGTGTTATATTGGTCGACGACATGACCGCATTCACACCCGCTTTGATTAAGTGTGAAAACTACGAAAATCTTTTCAGCCCAAAAACTCTGCATTTGTTTTTGTGTGAATCCCCTCTCTTCAACATAGATTTGTTGGATTTTAATGAAATTTGGCCAAAGTGTTTGTTAGACATTAATGCACCAAAGCGCGTGACACTCATCGAAAAAATATATATTGTCTAACTTTGAAATATATTTTCTCAGGAACCAATGGGAATATCGAGAAAGTCTCGCACACTTTGTTAGCCCATTATCTCCTGAATGATATAGTCCAGTTTGGATATCCGCGGTAACGCGAAGACTGGTAATTCAGTTACGCAAGGCTTGCGCAAGGCTTGAACGCTTGCGTGCACCTGATAGGACAAAATCGGTAAATAACAGTGTCGGATTCCTGATTTTATTTGCTTTACAGTGACATATAGTTTTCTAGGGTTTCTTCTAAAACAACGCGCGTAAGAAAGATTTCCCGGAAGGCACTCTTGAAGGTTGGCTGGTATGAGTTATCACGCGGAACATTTGTTTTTTATATTGTTCAAACAGATATAGACGAGTGCCGCCTGGCTTCCTTTTCCTGTCATGCTCAAGGCCAGTGTGTGAGTCTTCCTGTTTCCTACACTTGTAGATGTCTTCCAGGCTATGTAGGGGACGGAAAAAGTAGCTGTGACGGTAAGTGCACGTCAGTGCCAAAGTAAAGTGGCTTCCGTTATCAGTTTTTCCGCTTGAACTGTTTTCCTAGGCCTCTTTTGTTGCCCAATCAAGCTGGAGTGTCATGATTTTCGAATCAATTCAATTATTGTCTGAACTTTTCTAAACCAAAAGAAGAAGTAGTAGTGTTGGGTAAGATAAACATATATGGTGGTTTTGGGTGAGAGAAACCTATATGCGGGCCGATAATTTAAACGAAGTTTGAGACAACGTTTCAGAAAATCGTGGTCTAAACGCAATTTAAACAAATACTCACGCTAGTTTTACCACGTCTGAACTTACTTTGACTTATCTACGCGTCGTTGTAAGAGAGTCCCGTGTGAACCCCAATTCAGCCTTAAACCAGGCCTAATTTATACCAATTTTCATACTAATTATAATTATACTAATTTTCAAACGCGGCCATTTTCAACCGCGGCCTGGTTAGCTCAGTTAGTTGGGAGCTGAACTGTAGAGCGGGAGGTCGCGGTTTCGAATCCCGGCGGGACCACAAACCAGGGTCTTAAAATAACTGGTAAGATCATGCTTGCATGCTTTTGCTCAACACCTCGTTCTCAGTTAGATGATCGCGTCATTGGGTGGTGACGTTAAGCCGTTGGCCTTGTCTCCTGCACCTTCTCATAGTAAAATTAATAGGGGACGTTAAATAACCCACATCACTGTTCGATAAGAGTAGGGGACGTAGTCCCGGGTGTGGTCTGGCCTTTCCGTTTATTAACTTCACATGCCATGGGTTGGATGGGGAACAAAGAGATCAACAACGGACTGATAGCGGCAGCCAGAGGCGCCTTATATATGCTGACGTGTCCGATCTCGTTGTCAAATACTATGTTAGCGGACACGTCTGTTGTCGGCTCATAATCCAGACAAATCATCATCATCAACATCATCATCATCATCATCATCGTCATCATCTTCATCATCATCATCATCATCATCATCATCATCATCATCACTATTAATATTATTATTATTATTATTATTTTCCTTACTCGTCAAAATACGAACAATCTGCATTAAAATGAAGCTCTTTTGACAATACTAATTGACCAGCTTTTGTCTTCTTGGAGAAACGACATTTTTTTGGCCGCTAGTCTCCAAGGTATTGCATCGTCATATCGCAAGTCTGTGTCTCGATCCGAAGATAAGTGGGAGCCTACTAATTAGCCAGTGAAGAAGGTCATGCATTTTCTTGAAGAAGGGCATTTTAAATAAAGATCCCTCACGAATAATATCATGAAATAAGTTAGATAAACACCTCGAACGTCGGTATATTTTAATCCATATACATCCCTCGGGCCGATTAATACCTCCGTACTCGGTGTTTATCTTTTACATACACCGTAAATGCTCTATACATAGAAACATATCTTTGTGCAACTAGTTGACTGGAATAAACAGTAAATTATAAGCACATATTAATAAAGCTTTTCTCATACTGAAGTTATGGAAAATAGTACGTCAGGATTATATGATTTTTTTTTTACATATCATAACGATGGCTATTGAAAATGGTAGCTGTTTGGAGTAATACAATTATCCTATATGTTATTTATTCACAGCACCGTTCGTTAACGCAACAAGCTCCTGTGCGAATTTGTCAGGGAGTCAATCTAACACACAGGGAATAATAGAGTCAAATCAGATTTCTACAACTTACACTAATGACATGGATTGCCAATGGAATATATATTCTAATGCTGCGCTGGAACTTGCATTTCATCGTTTTAACACCGAACGATGTTGCGATTACGTAAGAGTGTACAATGGCGGATCAGCATTCTCCCCTCTGATCGGTAGATTTAGTGGATCTTCTCTCCCTGCACCCATTACGACATTATCTAATGGACTTCGTGTGAGGTTCACGTCAGATAACTCGAGAACTTACCAAGGATTTGACGCACGTTACCGAGGTATGACGCATGTCAAACAGTATGATCAAATTGCCACAGGAGTTGCCAAATGAAAAATATCACATTTCATTGGGGCAAAATGTCCGACGAAGAATTCGTTATTCGGGGAGGATATAAGCGATATCGCGCTCTCGATTTCGCACTGAGTTTTCCATCTAACCGTGACCGGTGCATATCCAATCCAATTCTAGGAGGAGGAGGAAGGATACATAACAATGACAACCCTGATGCAGTGGCATTCACAACTGCGATGACCATGTATTAATTGTATTAGTTTATTAGTTGCCTATTTACTTACGGAGTAACGCACTCATAAACTAGGCTACTTATGAAATGTTTAACACATCTACTCAATATGTGATAATTTATAGTATCATGTATATTATATTTTCATTATTTATTTATTTTAATAATTAGCCATCGCAAGAGGAAGCGTTCGTATAAATGGAGGATCATCAACTGGAAGAGTCGAGATCTACTATGACGGCCAGTGGGGCACAGTTTGTGATGATGCATGGGATATGAATGACGCCAACGTGGTGTGCAGGCAGCTTGGTTTCCAACAAGCCTTACAAGCTTATAGTGGCGCCACTCATGGTCAGGGAAGTGGTCCGATATGGATAGATGATGTGGCCTGCTCCGGAAGTGAGTCGCATATCTACGATTGCCGACACCGTGGATGGGGAAACAATGATTGCAGTCATCGCGAAGACGCCAGTGTGCAGTGCTCACGTGGCACTTATGTTGTTCGTTTGGTGAACAGTGCCTCTTATAATTACTTTGGCCGTGTTGAAGTTTATCACAGCGGTCACTGGGGCACTGTGTGTGACGATGACTGGGATATGAATGATGCGAATGTGGTGTGTCGCCAGCTGGGCTTCTCTAGCGCGTCTTCCGCTCCAGGTGGTGCGACATACGGTCAGGGAAGTTATATTATCTGGCTGGATGAAGTTAACTGCCAAGGAAGTGAGGCCTCGCTACTTGATTGTGCCCATAGTGGGTGGGGTCCAATATCGAGCTGTAGTCACAGCGAGGACGCAGGTGTTGTTTGTAACACTTAGATGACTGGGATATAATAGCTACAGCAAACATTAGCAGCGGAAATTGCAACTTAGTTAAGCAAAACACAAAAGTTAATATCAAGACTATGATTTATTTTAATTTAGAACTAACGAATGAACTCCGTAGCGCTGTTTTTGCCTTGTTTTTATACGCAGTGAAATCAATCAGATCGAAATGAATTGAATTAATTTAATTAAAAAAAAAAATTAACAACACAAAGCAAAGCTAACCAAGTAAAGTAGATACTTTTCAGTTAAAATGAAACAAAAAAAATAGTATTACTGGTAAGACAAATACCAAGTTGCCACTATTTGTGCAATGGTTTAAATTAAATCAAAATTTTATGATTTTGGATTTTATTAAATTCCAGTCTATTTTTTATGGGATTTGAAATCAAGTTTAACTATCGGTTCTCATATGCCTCCGCAATGCCTCATGGGATTCCCTCGTCGGCACTGAATATAAGAAATATAAGAAAATGTGCCGGAATCACATATTACCCCGCCGGCATTCCTGCGAAGCTGATTTGAGCTTACTGCAGGCCTGGCCTTTACGGCATGCTAGCGATGAATAACATGTTTTAATGTTAATGGCTGGAGTAGTTGCCGGAAATGACATATCATGCAGGCCAACCGGCGGCATACGTGAGCTAGGTTTTATCAACCATTTTATTATTTTGTGTAGCAAATGTGCCTAACAGAGGTACATTTGTTTAAGGTGACGCAGGACCCTTGCTCTCATTATGTATGTATTTATTTAAAGAGTATGCACGAACCGTGACGACTGATGCCGACAATACGCGAAATATTTATGAGGATATTTTTATGAGGATATTTTTTTTACGTTATAATGTATTCAATAAATGCTGTTTTCGGCGTATTAGTAATTACACGTGCGATTGAAATATTCAGGTACGAGCTTGTTGTGCATTTCACTCTCGAAAAATACTATTTCGAGAGCTCGTTGTTTCAACTGAAAAACGGTATTTTTTACAGGTAATTCAAAATTATCAAACCGTAATCCATCGCCACTAGTTGAAACGTAAAAAGGTGTACACATGTATTTACGGTGGTTCAGTTTGTTTCGATTAAAGCCGCATTTCAGTGCACAGAAATTGCAATGTAAATCAACAGCGTTCGGCACACGTGGCGCGTTCTTGCCATGGTGTTCAAGAAATATGTTGTTGTTTCCGATACAAAATAAAGTTATTTATGACTGTTGTCTGGTTTCTTTGAATAGCGTTGACTGAATACGAAAAATAAAGAGTCCGCGAAGAAATTGAATGAAATATATAACAAATTTAAGAACTTGCATGCTGAAAATTGCGAAAAATAATTTATCCACTTGTTTTTTTTTATATAACTGGCGATGGTATGTATCAGGCCTTGCCTTTCTCTTGTGCACTACAAAACTCTCGGAATCTTCACTCGCCTTGAAAAGTACGTGGTTAATTACCACGTTATTGTACTTATTTTTACGGCACGTGCACTGGAATACGGCAAATTATCATAATTAGATTCACAGCTCTAAAGGCGTCGTTGTTGAATATATTATTGACTCGTGGGATCTTCGGAGACGGGAAAAACTACAACTTTGTGTCCAAGCTTTCGTCGCGGATATAGAATTTCCGGAATTGATACTCGAGGAAGGTAAACTTAGTACATTGTATTGTGATGTGACAGAAGCGGAATTTCAAAAAAGCCTTTCAAAAAGAAGATCGAACGTTTCAAAGTCTAATTTTCACATTTTTACTCCCTTAGATGCTAACAACTTTCAACGAGTCTTGAAATTGCAAAATCTGCTTCTGTCACATCACAAAAGAGGTTATTATCTACCACTAGGTAATACAAACATTTAATTTAGAACGCTTCTCAAGTTGAAAGCTTGGACACAAAATTGCATGTCCGCAATTCTAACTTCAGAAGCTTAAAGTATCACCGTACAGCGCGATCTGCCAGAAAAACCACAATCATGATATAGTTCCATCCTCCGCCAATATCCCTATTAAGTTTCAGCGGAATCGACTTTCAAAATTCGGAGATTTGAAGGTTTAGAAGACAACACCCACCCCAGAAATTAAGCTTATGAATTTATTCATAGGCAAGGGTCCTGCGCCACCTTAAAGGAGATATGTCACAGTTTGTGTGTGCATCATATTATTATTTTCTGAATAATTATTATTATTATTATTTTCTGAAAAATATAGCCTATACCTAACGTTTGATAATCCTTGTGCCGTTCAGATTTATTATTAGCTTTTTGATGTTTGCTGTAGTAAAATATTACTTTGAGGATTCCTTCAATTTAAGAATCATTTTATATATCGCCAAAATAACTTAAAATTATCAAATTATATTTTTTTAGCGTGTGGTTAGAGTTAGTCTTTCTCTATGATTCATACATCGTTTCCTTGCTTTAAAAGACTCCGGTCAGCGAAGACACGCTGTTAAAAGAACGCTGACAGCCAATCATGTCAGCTATATGAAAGGAACTTTAAGTAACACACCATTTACATGTAGCATACATGTATGTGTAACTAGGAGCCGTGGTTGATTTGCTTTCTTAGCAGTATTGTTTAAAAAATAAAACGGTTTGGAGACAAAAAAATTGTTGTCGCCCAGTAAATCCCGGAGTCAATATACGGTATTCCACACAGAGACGCACTATAAAAGGAAAGGTACCTATTGAAGTAAGGTACCTCGAGTTCATTTGTCAATCAACAGCGAACGAGACAATAGCTGAAAATTAGTCGTCAGTAGAGAATAAATAATGTTTCGTTTTCTTTCTATAAATCATTTTAAATCCCACGGAATAATGACTAGTTTCTTGAAATATTTCGGTGTGCAAGAAACAGCAAAAGAACATCGAATATTATCATAACTAACGTGCGTGTTTACGCTGACACAACCCGCGAAATTCAAACTCGGTCATGGGAGTTTCATATTTGAAGTACATAATTTTGAATGATCTGTTCTAAAAGTTTTAATTCACATCTTACCGAGAACAAACGAGGACATTTGAGACAGTACAAGGTTTATGTTCGTGGATACACAAATTGTAAAGGAATACAAGAACATTACAAAGCTCTAGCCTCCACGTGCAATACTGAAATGCAAATTAGATGGAAAGTATGAAGAAAGTAGGAGGAGCTTAGTCTTTTATAGTGCGTCTTCGTGTTTAAATTGTCTTGTAACGTACACACATGGGAGTTTGTGCATTACCCACAAGGCCTATAGTAGTAGGCGGGAAGACCGCCCTTTACTTTTAATCTAGCCCTTGCCACAAATATCGCATTTTTCTAGTTGAATTATAGCGTTCACAGGCTAACAAATAATTGGAGCTGAAAAATCATTTTGGCCCATTTTTCCTCTCCTTCGAGAAAAAATCGACCGAGCTACACGTAACTGTTTTTACAAGTATCATCCAATGTATGGCTCAGATGATCTTTAAAAGCCAATTTCTCAGAATAGACAATGTGTATTGTTGGCCGAGTCTTGGATGTTACTAATACCAGGAACGGGCAACGGGCAACGGGCAACGGGTAACGGGCAACGGGCAACGGGCAACGGGCAACGGGCAACGGGCAACGGGCAACGGGCAACGGGCAACGGGCAACGGGCAACGGCAACGGGCAACGGGCAACGGGCAACGGGCAACGGGAATGGGAACGGAGAACGGAGAACGGGTAACGGGGAACGAAAAAAACGTGAACTAAACTAATCCTAACTCAAACCAAACCAAACGAAAACCCTAAATCCTAACCCTGAACTTAATCCTAACCCTAATTTTAACCTCAATCCTAACCCTTAACTTCAAGGTTATTTCGGGTAGACAGTATCCCTTTATTTTTTGTAAATAGTTTTAGTAACCTGTGGGGTGAAATAAAGTTTGTTGTTGTTGTTGTTGTTGTTAACCCTAATCCTAGCCTAAACTCTAATTCTAACCCTTACCTTACTAGTTTTAGGGTTATAGAGTAAGGATCGATTAAGTTTAGGGTTAGAATTAAGTTTAGGGCTAGGGTTAGAGTAAGGATTAAATTTAAGGTTAGGATTGAGTTTAAGGTTAGGGTTAGAGTAAGGATTAAGTTTAGGGCTAGGATTTGGGGTTATTATTATAGGTTTGAGTTAGCCGGGAATGGCTCCCGTTCCCCGTTCCCCGTTTCCCCGTTCCCCGTTCCCCGTTCCCCGTTCCCCGTTCCCGCCGTTCCCCGGAAAAGCAAACAATTATATTTGTTCCTACCAAAGGCGATAAGTGTGCGTGGGAAACAAAATTGAGGAATCTACACGTTCAAACGTGTTTCATTTCCAATTGTTCTACAAATGAATCAGATCCAAGATAATTACCATCTTGAACAAACAGATGATGAGGTGTATATCTGTTATAATAACACATTCACCTAGTTGTAGGTCGAAACAACTCAATTATGTTTGGGGCATCTTCTTGCTGGTAAAGTAAGTATACATCCAGATAAAAAGTGATTATGACTGGTTAGCGCGTTGGACTCCGTATCGAGCGGCCGAGTTCGAGCGCTGGTCGGGAACGCGGTGTTGTGCTCTTTGGCAAGGCACTTTACTCTCATAGTGCCCCTCTCTACCCAGGAGATAAATGGGTACCGCGAATTGTCAGGGCAACACGGCAAAATGCTGGGGAGTCATCTGCGATGGACTGGCATGCCATGTAGGGGGGTGTACTCCTAATCGTTTCATGCTGTGGAAACAGAAATTACGAGTCGGCCGCTTGATAAGCCAGGTAGGTTTTTAAACATACCTTAACGTTAGTTGTTTAACGAGTTTTATTTTACATGTTTAACTTAATCCTATTTTACTGTACGTATTTAATTAATATCACAGATGACCACCCTAAGTGAATAATAAGTCAGATACTTTAATTTCATTAGCGCCAGTGAGTGCAAGGCCTGTTTTTCACCACAGAGCGCCACAGGTTGCTCTACAAACACGTTGGAACAATGTTCTTGCAATTAAGGGGGGGGGGGGGGGGGGGCTAAACTACAAGGAACCACAAGGAACCACAAGGCTGTTGCTAAGGAAATATCCAAACCTCCATAACTTTGGTTCAGGACTGGACTCCAGTGGGCATCAACGTTTGTAGTGTTTGTTCGATTCACTTTCCCTTTCAATGCGTAAGGTAATGGCCATACCGCTGAGTTGGTATAGTATAGGTTCGATTACCAGCCGCTGTTCGGGAAATGAGCCCACGCTCATGGCGGAAATCGAGCCTAGGTATAGTAGTGTGCCACCTGTTGTTTATAGTTACCTATTCAATATCTGTCAGCCTGTTGTATCGTAAAAAGGTTGTTGTTGTACGTCGTGGTATGATTTTAATAAGGCTGATATTATCGATTGTAATATATTACCACCAGGTATACCGGCCGCACACAAAGCCAAATGGGCCTAGATGATTAAGAAATGGGAGAATCGGCCCGAGGCTTTGCGAGCGGGTAAATCTGGAGAGAATATGTTATATTGCTGCGGGGAGGAGGGTGGGGCGTTGTCGTCTTGCAAGGGTCCAGCCCAAAACTTTACTGAACTAGGCTGAATTACGAAGCGGGCTGCTTTATATACAGGGAGGAGGTCTATGGTTATGTCGCGCATTTAAAGTAGTGTATGATTGTTCATTAGTGCGTCGTTCAAGACGTATTTCGAAAAATAGTTCGTCTAGACGCATAATGCGTCTTGTGCCCGTCTTTATACTAGAGACGCATAACCAGGCGCCCATAAATTCGTCCAGACGGATAATGCGTCTCTAGCAGTTCGTCCCGTCTTTACCATAGACGTAGAACATGACAGACGTATTATCCGTCTGGACGGATAATGCGTCTCTAGTATAAAAACGGTCATTGTTTTTAACTTTGAGCCGGCGTCGGGCCATTTCGCCTCGCTTTCGTGCAACTTCCTCAGTTCTGAACCGATGTGTTGAATATAGTCCTATTACGTGGTGATTGTATCGCGCACGAAGGGGACATATGGCCATGAGACACGTATCCAAAATTAAGAATTCATTTGGACAGTTTAATTAAAAACAAAATAAAAAACAATTGTTCGTGCGCTAATATGGAATTTTGGCTAATGATTGTATTAACAATTTAACGTGATTTTCAAGAACACTTAAGGAACCATGCTGGAAGTTAAAACTGCTTCCGATCGGTTTGTCATGCAATGAAGGGAAAACCGAAGTAAAATAATTACACTTTCGTAGCGAAATCAATTGTAAGGGGTGATTTCAATTGCGCGATAGTTGATTATGAATGTTTCTTTATTGACTATCGTGTCACATAAAAAAGGCGCGCGTAAGACATCACTCCTGGAAAACAACCACGCTTAGGGCTACTATTACCTTGAGATAAGTTTCCTTTTGTTTGTTGATTTATTGCACAACTTAACGAAAAGGACCTGCACGTAGCTGTGGTGTTTGTTCACGTTCCTGTATATTTTAATAATTTTGGGTTGTATTTTTAGCGAGATAGCGTGTTATCCCATCTGTTTTCTGTAGAGAGTTTAATTTCATTAACAGCTTTTAGGTTGTACATAGATATGTATGTTACGAGGCGAATTCAACGCGTTGACACGTTTATAATTATATTCTACCTGTTTGGAAATTTATTATCGTCTTCCTCTATTTGCTTCCCAACATTTGTTGTTCCCTCCCCCTGTTTGAGGAAACATTGTGTAAAAGTTAGTTTATGCTACGACCTTCTAAAACCGACATTGAAATAAGAACAATAAAATGTATTTACATATAAAAAAAATATATAAAATTATATTTTTTCAAGCCGAATAATGAATTACTGGTGGGTCAAAACATATCGGTTAATGTAACTTATAATTGTAAACCGCAGGTATTTAAACTGACGTATCTGCAACACGTATTTGTTAATTGAATTATTATTAATTTATATCATGTCAAATTATCCCAATATTCCATGATATAAACTTGGGTTGCAAGCGAAATCTTATTCAGTTTTAGCGAAGTCAGTCCGACATAAAATGGAACTTCGTCTCCAAGAGCAAAGCATCTATCTGGTTGTACTGTTGATGTCAGCTTCTTCAACAACAAAAGCTGCTAATGGTAATATATATAAATAATATTATATTATTGTTCTACATTTAATTTTCTACGTTTAACCTTTTGCAGACATATAACATTCAATTATCATGAACTATTTATTTGCATTTTCTAAACTGCTATTTTCTTTTTTCGTTTTTGTTTGTCTGCATCTCTGCAATGAAAGTTGTCGATGTAGGTGGTAAATCTCTCAGCCGAGGTACAGATAAGGGAATGGCTTATGCCAAATTTAAGGCCCACACGTTTTCCTACCTCAACATCACCAGCATTGGTTCAGACATGGTCGCAAAAGGAAGCGAGTGTGGTCTTGCGTGTGTCAACATACCGTCATGTTTCTCCTTTAACTTGGCTGCATTCTTCGATATCAACACGGGAAGAATCTTGTGTGAGCTGCTCCCATCTGACAAGTACAACAACTCAAAAAAGTTTGTCGCAAGCCAGTTTCATCATCACTATAGCATCACGGTAGGTCGAAAATCTGAATTTATCAATTAAAATTATAACATGTAGCTAGCAAATCCGGAAATTTATCTGGAAAAAATTGTTCGCGAAACTTGGTGTTTCCAAATTTTGACTATTGGCATCGTTTTATTGGTTTTGACAAGAGAGGACGATTTATAAGGATCCCGTGCCCCGTGGTATTCTTTTTTCAAATATATTAAAAGTTTCGCCTCATGCTTCTCATCACGTTTCTCGGCATAACCAATCAGTTATCGCCCTTAAAATAGCTCACCAATGGATTGAAGGTTAACAATATATTTAAAAAAAATACAATTGGAAGAGACCTATATATGGGGGAGTGCATGCTTCTAAGATGGCGGATCCAATATGGCGGCTATTCGAAAGTAGTGTCATATGACGTTATCGTGTCATGTTGCCTACTTCAAGGGAAATACTTTTGGACGAACTATATACCCTCTAAGTTTTATTGTCGTACAGTCGGAAAAAGGGCAAGAAACCTCGGTCCGAATAAAGTTAAACTCGGATTAAAGTGACATGGCCCTGTTTTTTTCCTCTCCAGTCTCCTTGCGGTAGTTCTCCTTGTCAGAACAATGGAATGTGCGCTGCGCAGTACGAGAAGAACAGCTATGCGTGTGTTTGCGCGAAAGGTTACACAGGGAAACATTGTGAAATGGGTAAGATACTTTGTAGAGTTTTCGCACATGGGGTCATAAGTTCCCCGGGATTTCCCTGTCACATATGGTATCTTTGAATATGTACGTACGTCACTTATATATTGTGAAATCTGAACGTATTACTACCTTTGTCAGAGCAAGTAAGTTTTATTGTTTAAAATAACAAATGAGGTAATATTGGCAAAATCGTCTGAAAAACCACAAGGTTTTTCCTCTCCAAAATGTCAGGCAAACTCAGTTTCATAAGATGGCAAAATTTAAAGAAATTTCACCGAAGGAAACAAAAATAAATAAGGAATAAAGATAAAATATAGCAAAAATTTGCCATTCTTTAGATGCTGTGTTGCCATGGCAACGGCGTCCAACGAAAAAAGTAACAACCTATAAATAACTGTAATTATATCAGTTTCCTTACTGGTAAATATTGGGAACAAAAAATCAAAGACAAAATAACTGGGGTTTCCTTTCGAACTCATGTCAGTTAGTGTAGGTCATTGGTAAATACTCTAGGGAGTCACCTTAAGGCTTGTTACTGATGTAAAACGCGCTTTGTCAGCCACACACCTACCAAAACGTTCAATCGGGTATATTATTTAATAGTAGTTTTGTTGTACATCTGATTTATCAAGGGGACGTTCAAAATGTATTTTATAGATGTCGACGAGTGCAATTCTATATCTCCGTCTGGAACAACGGGTTTTATCGATTTTTATGTAAAACTATGTGCCCATGCATGACTCTGAGCCAACAGAGAAAAAGGAATTATATTACAAAATTCAGGGTTAAGACACGCTGGTTAACGTAGAAAATATCGGCATTTGTGGTTTCATTTTCACGCCGGGTTAGCGTGAGGCCTGAAACTGCACTCAATGAGCTACTCTTGTGTTTTTAATCCGATGGAGCTCACACTTTGAAACATACAGAGATTGCAATTCCAAACAAACGTATGTTGAGACGAATTCAAATGTGAAAAATATAAAAAAAATAAAAATGACATTTGATTAAAAATAGATTGCATTTTGTATTTGTCTCAACATATTCATGCATTAGTTTTTTCATAAGGTGAAAGTAAAGAACCGTTAAAATCGAAAAGTTAAAAAAAAAACATACGATTGTTTGGAATTGAGCTCCATCGGATTAAAACACATATCTGAAGTAGTTCCCTGAGTGCAGTTTAAGGCCTCGCGCTGACCCGGCGTGTTTAGCGCGCTATCCGGCGAGTTCTGTTGCTTTTAACTAGCTAAGAAAAAACAAATAAGAATCGACTTATTAAAACATTTAACTATAACAATCAGCGATATAAGACTTAAAGGGAGTGTTTCACGGTTCAGCGCATGTGCCGGCTTATCAACTTTATCCATTTAAAAAAAATCCCACTCACATGTACTTCTCGATACTTCAGTAATCACATACTATACTTAGTCCAAGCAAAACGACGAATGATCAAAAACTCGCAACAAATTTCAACGAATTACAATGAGAATGTTGACATTGAAAACCAGAATAAATTACCAGAATAAAGTGTTGGCCCGAAGGATTTATTCTGGTAATTTATTTCGGTATTCAAATGTTGACATTCTCGGTGTAATCGGTTGAATTTGGTCATTCGTCGTTTTGCTTGGACTTATTATAGCATGTGGTTACTGTAGTATCGAGAAGAACATGTGAGTGAGGATTTTTAAACGGATAAAGTTGATAAGCCGACACATGCGCCGAACCGTGAAACACTCCCTTTAGGTAGTCTTCTAAGTAGCCTTATATCGCTGATTTTTATAGTGCTTCTATCTCCGTCTGTGACGTTAATGCCAAGTGTACGAATACTCTCGGATCTTATCTTTGCTCGTGCAAAGCCGGATTTCAGGGAGATGGAAAAATATGCAGTGGTAAGAATGTCTATATTTAGAATAGTATTTGGTACGTTTTTAAAGAAACTTCCACAGTATGAAAACAAAATTCAACTGATGTCTGGAAATATAATATAAACGGAGGCAACCATCGACGATTTGGGGATTTAACTTAGGCCTTGATTACACGATACCGGTACAAACTCAGACGGGTAGGACTTCAGATCGGTCTCCATACATACCTCTTACTAACCGAGTTCGAGGTCCGTACGGTAAGTTACGGACCGAGTTTTTTCCCCTTCGATTTATGGCCCAAGCGCGAAGCGCGCGGGCCATAAATCGAAGGGGAAAAAACGAGGATCCGTAACTTACAGTACGGACCGAGAAGACGAGGTTAGTAAGATATTTATTATATCTCTCGCTCTGGAGAAAGGAAAACATTTCAAGTCAAGCGCGAGGAAAGCGGTTTCATTTGACTGACGCGCATCACGGGCAAAGGACGAGCGAAGTTTATTGGCTTTCGAAAACAGTTTGGCATGTAAACACGATTTGAATCCAAACTTCAAACGTCTTCAAACAATTTCTACCTAGTTTAATATTTTCTGTAAAAGCATGAAAACTAGGTACAGTTCAAGTTTACTTTTAAATTGCTTCTTGAAGTCCGTTAAACAGTCAAGGACAATTCACCGATTGAGATGAAAGCACCGCAATCAACTTTAACACAGCGTGATTAGTCAAACTTGAAAATACGACAGTGTTCCTTACAAATACTGAACGAGAGAACACTAAAATTGTCAAAAAACTACGGGACAAATGTCTTCTAAGATACTGCCGTCCATTTTTTGGCGCTTTGTTGTGTCGTCCTGAGAAGTGCTTGCTGCAGAATAACTTGGTGAAAAATTTGCCAAGGATCTTGTCAAAACATCAACAGGTAAGACTTACGTTTTCCACGTTCAATGTTCCATTCGTCTGCTCTTAACAGAACTTTTCAAACCTTTCCCATTCAGAATTCCTCTTCTTCACAGTCAGTTTGCGGACTTTTCGGCAGAGATAAAACTGTCAAGTTCCTGAATCGAGTCCGTCTCGCCGTTGGACGATTACGGTTTCTAAAAGCTCCCGACTGATAAATCGCGTTTGAAGTTTGGAAGATCCTCTTCGCATCGCTTTTGTTTCTAAAGCTCTTCATCCGATTGCAAACGTTTTTAAGTAGGTTTCAAAATCGTCTTCGTGAGACATTATTATGCAGAATTTGAAATTAATCGAAACGGCTATCGAAACTAACTTGCAAAGATGGCGTCATGATCAGTAGCTCTCAAATTTCGCGGGCCGTACTGTAGAATACGGCCCGCTAAATTGACCAATCACAGCGCGCGTACCATATTAGAGATATAATAAAAATGCTTGTTTCTGTTTACATGGAGCCGGTCTGAAAAATCATCTCATGCCGGTTTCACTCATTCCGGTTGCTGAACCGACACGAATGAAAACCTCGCAATTAGTAACACTTTACTGAAACGTTTAGCCGATACTAACATCTTCCCCTTTCTAGATTTTCTGCCTTTTAAGAAGAGTTTCTTCCAAAATATTTGCACTTTATGCATCCTTATATCGTTTTCGATTTTTTCAAATCAAATGTGGTGATTTTCTAACATTTCTGAACATTTTAAAATCCAAGATGGCGGATCCAAGATTGTGGACATATTTTGGCGTGATATGATATCATAATTGATTCGTGATTGTCACTAAAATAAACATGTTTGAATGCTTTATACACCACATAAGTTTGATTTTTATAACACAATCATATACTTTTCGAGATACAGATCGTTTTACCTAATTCTGTTGTTTTTTTTAGCTTGATTTTCAGTGAAATTTTTACTTTTTACGATGAAATCCTTCCAAAATCTTTGCATATTTCTATTTCTATTGATTTTTTCAAATCAAATTTGGAGATTTTCTGACATTTCTGAACAATTTAGAAATCCAAGATTAAGGATCCAAGATGGCGGATTTGTTAAATGTATGACGTCATTATAGTGTGTATGACGTTATAATTGACACGTGACTGTCACTAAAGAAAACATTTTCGGATGCTTTACACAACACGTAAGTTTCATTTTAATAGCGTCAATACTTTTCGAAAAAGGTCCAGGCAGAATAGGGTTAAACTATAGTATATGGCAAATAAAATCTACAAAAACAATCAATATTTATATATAATTTCATCACCCATGGTCGATATTCAGGCTTTATGGGGGCTGAAAAAGAATCAAAGGAAGCCTATGGCGACTCGGTGAAAGCGGTGACGGGAACATTGGGTAGCTCTTAAAGCGAAAATATTTGAAAATTGGCTTGGTTCGGAAAACAATTGCAAATTTAAAATTTTATTTCAAACTTCAAGCCTTTTTTTTATATGTAACAGTCCTTTCGCGCTTGTATTCATTTTTCTTTTTCACCCCCGTGGAAGGTTTGTTTTATAAACCGAAATATCGAACACATTTGTATATTATATTTAGTACTGTATATCTTATTTTCTCGTTTCCGAATTTTCCTTGCTGTATGGATCAGTTTGCCGTTTATTGTTTATTACCTCAAGTATTTCACAGATCCAGGTCTACAACATTTATAGGGTCGACTTCCGCCGCTCTCTTGAGTCCGATCTTGCCTGATACCGACAGCAATGACGTGAACATGCGGCGCGGATACGTTATATATGAAATGTTACTAAATACGTGTTTCGGGTATTTTATTATCTGTTGCAGTTCTTCATAATTTGGCTAATTTTACAACAAATGGAAGAAAGGGACGTTTTGGCACCATTCAGACCTTCTCCATTCCTAGAACTGCTCACTACTTTATCAAAGCGTGGGGCGCCCGGGGAGGAACACACTCGTACAACTATGGATACAATCCGGGAACTTACTATGGTGGCAAAGGTGCGTTCAAGATGGGCACGTTCAGACTGACAAAAGGAACTGTGCTGAATATTGTGATGGGACAGAGAGGAGGAGATTCAGTGGAGGTGAAAGGAGGACAAAGCACTACCAGGACAGCAGCTGAGCTTGGACTATCTTTAGAGGACAATGCTGGTACAGGGGAGGGGGGGCGAGTTTTGTTTATACAACAAGTAATGTTCTTTTATTAGCCGCCGGAGGGGGAGGGGGTGCGTCTGGTGGATATAACGGTGTTCATGGTCAGGTGGGAACAAATGGTACCAGTAGTGTTGGGAAAGATTCTTCTAAAGTTCGGAAGGGAGGTACTGGGGGACAGCCTGGTGAATGTAACACGGCTGGTGGTAATTACCATGGGGGAGTGGGCGCGGGTTGGTTTTCCCAAGGGTGTGACAGAAAAGGACCTGAACATGGAGAGAGAGGTGGGTCACGTGCTCAAGGCTGGATTGGAGGTCAAGCGGGAGCTACGAATAGTGGAAATAACGGAGGACCAGCCCCAGGAGCAGTGGGCGGGTTTGGCGGTGGGGGAGGGGGGTCAGAAGATAATGGTGCATCAGGCGGAGGTGGAGGATACTCCGGGGGAGGCAGCGGTATCTATGAAAACCAAGCCGGAGGGGGAGGGGTTCGTATTGTAGTGGTGACGATTGTACTGGTTTGACTGGTGATAATCTTAACGATGGTGGATTGGTGCAAATTTCAACTAATAATCTAAATAAAGTGCCGGACATTTTAATTTCATAACTGTTCGTCCGCATTTTTTGACGTTGCCATGGAAACTGCGTAATTACCTAAATTTCGAATTTTCAGATATAATTATTCGCTGTAATGGTAATGTATTTACGTATTAGTACATTTTATTTTTTTATCGATTTATGCTTTTTCTAGGCTCGATTACCAGCCGCTGTTCGGGAAAATGATCCCGAAAACAGGACTCGAGAGAGCGGCGGAAATCGAGCCTATACTTTTTCTGACTTAATGAGAAAAATTGAAATCCAAGATGGCGGATCCAAGACTTTGGATGTGGTGCTTTAGCCAAAATGACTGTGAACTCATTTGATCCCATTTCACTCATTGAAGGGCAATCAAATAGTTTTAGTACTTAAGTTTACCACAAATTGATATTGCCTGTCATATTATCAGATATTGCCTGTCATATTTTTTATCATTAAACTTAATAATGTAGGTTCACACTAGGACTTCCGAAGGTACGCCGTTCACTTAGTACCGGCTTGGAAGGGACACAAAGGGAACGTGGCGTTCCCAATATAATATGTATACATACGACTTTATCAGAAGGCGTGCATCCGTTTTTTTTTTTAATGTGCTACTTGATTTCACAAAGCATTTGAATCAGAGGCGATATTTGGATACTTCCTAACCTTGGTGTGAATCTACCTATGCCATGTAACGTAGGGATTTTGTGAAACTACCTAACATCCATTGATCCGGTGCATGAGCTCTCGGGTGACAAAATCATAAAGTGGTGAGAAAAACGGTTTAGGTTGTGGAGTGGGGGGGGGGGGGGGGGGGGGGGGGGTGAGGGGGTGGTGGGAGAAGAGAGAGAAGTGAAACGGCCCGAAAATAAGGGAGGAGGGAGAAGCGGTCGAAAAGGATAAGGGAGGAGGGAGATACTACCGAAAAAAGTAGGGGTGAGGATAGACTATGAGCAGTCCCTCATTTTTCTCAGGGATAGTCGAGTGGGAGAGCACACGAGCGCGCGTATAAATCACAGCGTTGTGTAATTTTCGCGCGCGCTCGCGTGCTTTCCAACTCGAATATCCCTGAGAAAAATGAGGGACTGCTCGTAGTGGTGAGGAAGCAATGGCCGAGTAAAATAAAGGATAGGGAGGGGGGGTGGGGGGGGGGGGGATGAAACGGGAGGTGGAATAGTGAACTGTCTGTTCCTGTCCCCACCATAAACGTCGTGCGCTCGAGCCTTGGCCCCGCGCGCTATCGCTGCGCGTTTCGCCAAATGCTATCGTGAAACATATATATGGTATACATGTCATTTAGTATGTTAGAGCTAAAATAGTCTTAATACTCACGTTTGTTTACCGCTGTCATTTATAGACGAAGCTACTTTCAAATAACTTTTCCGTTTTCGGAAAGTAAAGTTAAATTAAACGAATATGGTTGTTTTTTAGCAAGAAAATTAATAAATAAAGCAGTTAATTCGAGTGTGTTATTATTTATTGGCGTCTGATTTATAGACTTAATCCTCTGCCTAAGGGATTAGCCCCTCCTTAATCCAAATCGTGCGTGTTCGCACATAAAAGCCGTCACCAGGGAACGCCAATGTTGCTTGTATTTCGCTAATTTTGTCACTTGCTCCCAACTCCATCTTTGCCCCTTCATCTCCCGCTCAACCGATTGCCTCCATGTCTCCTTGGGTCCCCCCTCTTACTTTTCCCATCTGGAGCCCAACGCATAGCCACCCGTGGGATAGCTACCAAAGGCATTCTGATTCTACAGATGTGGCCGATCCATCTCCATCTGTGTTGTTTCACTTCAAGGGAAACAGGCCGTACTCAGGTCTTTTTCCGTATTTCATTATTTGAGATCTTATTTTGGCCAGTAGATTCCCCCTCAAGTATCCTCCTAAGGCACTTATTTTGAAAGACTTCAAGCTTCTGGCATACGCTCTTTACGTGACCTTCCATGATTCGGCCCCATAGAGTAATACACCCAGGACATTGCTCTTGCCCAAATTACGTTACGGGATTACGTTGTGTTTAATCGGATACCTAAATTTTCTACAGGTTCTAACTGAGTAATGAGTTTACCGTCTCGTATAGGCTAATTTTCCTCAAATACGCTTCTTCTTCGGTTACAGAACGTGATCTTACGAACGGCCGAAAGCCAAATAAGAGAGATTGTTTCTTTCACTATACAATTTTTTTACTTGTAATTGCTGTAAGCTGGAAAAATATCCATCTGTAATCATACACGAAATAGTTTTTATACGATACAAAAGTTTATTTTTATCAAGTGGGTGTATCTATTTACCTCAGAAATCCGTAAAATCGATTTTGAATGCCGCGGGTTGTTTTAATTTTTTAAAAAGTCGATTGAAATTCTCGGAAAAAACGATCGTGTGCCTGACATCGCTTGTGCTATCCCTAAAGCCCTGGCCAAACGGAGACGCAAGTTTTCAACTTGCGTCCACTTGCGTCTCCGTTTGGCCACGACTTGCGTTGACTTGCGTTCACTTTGATCGAGATCAAATTTGAGCGCAAGTAGACGCAAGTTTTTCACCGTTTGGCCACCCAACGCAAGACTTTGCAAGTTTTGTTTTGTTTACTTCTAGTACTGAATTGCAGCGCGCGCAGGAGCATTCACATGGCTTTCTTTTTGGCAACTTGCGTACAATTGCGATAAACTTGCGACTCCGTTTGGCCACCAACGCAAGTCTGTACGCAAGTTTAACTTGCGTCTACTTACGTCTACTTGCGTCTCCGTTTGGCCAGGGCTTTACACATTCTTGAAAGAAGTTGATCGATCGCTTATTCGCTGAGTATTTTAATTTAGCACATTAGACATTCGATTGTACGCTTCGAGGCTTCGAAAAGCTTTAAACTGTTTGTTAGTATAAAAAGCTCGTTTAATTTCTATAAATACTATTTACAAAAATGCTACTAGGTACATGAATGTTAAATTCAAGCTGGTATAAGGTGTGGATATATCTGGTTCTTTATTTTCTTTTTCAATGCAAATATTAAATTTAACGGGCATATCTTGTTCTTCTTTGAATTCGCATTATTAGAAACTCAGCAATGCATCGCCATTAGGTTGACGTCCGTTCTCCAACATGACAGCCAATTGCTGGTTTGCAACCATTCCCGAGATATTTAAATGACAAAGACCCTGGCGGCCATGTTGGATGACAGGAACAATAAAGCTAATTATAAATATTCTGTTAATGGTCATCCAACATGGCGGCGATGACGTCAGTTGCAAACCAAGAATAATTCGTCACGTCGTCCTCGCACTACGCATGTTAAAATGTCAACCACTTCCGGGTTATGACTCGACCCCAGAGCCTTCGCTTTCTTGACTGCGCAAGCGAAAAAGAGAAGAGTTCTGGGGTCAATAGAGCGTGCTGTAAAATCAAAGAAGGCAAATATAAATATCAGTAAACCGAAATGGCCCAGGTTTATCTGTTTATCAGTCCATCGTCCATCTCCTTTGAGAAAAATAGACAGAACCAGCTGTTTAAAGTATTAGTCAATGTATGGTATCACATTCACTTTAAAAGACGATTTCTTAGAAAAGCTAATGTGTATTATCGTCCGAGTCTTGGCAATTAAAAACACTTTTCTAGGAAGCGCCGAAAAATAGACGCCATTTTCCAATTTTTGGCGAAATGCAAGCTGTAAAGACACTGGCCAGATAAAACAATTCGAACAAAACAATGCATTGCGTTTCATTTCAGACTAATGGGAACTTTTCGTTGTCGCAACCGGCGGCTTCTCTCGTGCACGTTAGAATTCATGGCTGGTCAATGTAGAGTCAGTATAGAGAACGCGACGCGAGCGTGACAGTTCCATTGGACGTTGCGTATATTGCTAGGAACGCCGGGAAGCCGCCTTCCTCGCCTCCTACGCAGATGTTCTTTGGACTCGTCACGCATTTTTTTCCCGGAGAGCATGTGCTCAAAAAGTTTAATTCCATTGTACGGAGTTTGCAATTGAAACATAAAAATATACTGTTTCGTTTGGATTTGGCGTGTGCAACATCAACTTATATTTTTTAAGAATGGAAAAGCAAACGATTATATTTTTCCCTCTAAAGTCGATAAGCTGTGCGTGGGGAAACAAACTTGTATAATATATACGTTCAAACGTGTTTCATGTCCCATTGTTCTACAAATGAATATATTCTATATCCAAGATGATTATCATATTAACAAACAGATGACGAGGTAAAACACTCTCAGTTATTTTTTACAGTAGGTTTATATTTTAACTGACACTCGCCTAGGTCGAAATATCTCTTGCTGGAATAGTAAATACTGTAAGAACTGTACTGATGGAATAGCCATTACTCTTAAATTTTTCCACGCCATAAATATCGATCGCATTTTCCTAGTTGAATTAAAGGGTATGTAAGAGATTCACAGTATAAAAAGGAATTTCCAAGGAATAGTCCCTCAGTTCTTTCAAGGAATTTGAATCATCTACTGTTGGAACAAGTTACAATTAAATTGATGGAAAAATAATCTAAACCGAAACTTTGTTGAAAACCAAGTAAAATTATGCTAAAAAATTATGCCACAAATCTCTGCCATTTTGGATTTCAAATAACTCCCGTGACGCCATATTGGATCATCATGACGTTTCATGGGTTTCCCCCCTCTTGTTGGGGGAACTCGACATTATTGTTTTTCTGTGAAGCTTATGTCATATTAATAATATGTTTCTCAAACCTTATATTGTTTTTTTTTTTAACTTTGAGCCAGCGTGGGCCATTTCGCCTCGCTTCCATGCAACTTCCTCAGTTCTGAATCGATGTGTTCACTGAATACGGAGGGGTGGAGGGGGGGGGGGGGGGGGGGGGGGGTTGTCCCTTATATACGCTATATAGGTACGTGCCGCTGGACAGGGTATGGTTTTTGAGCATTGGTCTGAAACACAAAAGGCATTTTTTGCGGTTGGAACATGCTATCAGTTTCCCAGAAGTTGACACGAAGATCGGTAATTAATACTCTGGAATAGGGTAGACGTATGTCAGACGAAACGAAACGCGTAGGAGTATTAAAAATAAGCTTTACAACTACAAGTTCGCAGTGCTGCTTACTAGTTTAGCCTTTTATATTAGAAAAAAAATCATTAAAAATCGTCTGGAACAGGGTATCTTTTGTCAACATTTAGTCTGGTAGCGTTTTGTGGTCTGGTACAGGGTAAGGGTCTTTATAGCCCAGCGGAACACACCACCCAATTTTTTGGGTAGTACCCCCCCCCCCCCCCCTCCCCGGGCCCCCCAGTGACTGAATATAGTCGTATTATGTGTTGATTGTATCGCGCACGAAGGGGACTTATGGTCATGAGACACGTACCCACATTAAGAATTCATTTGGACAGTTTAATTAACAAAATAAAAATAAATAATTGTTCGTGCGCTAATATGGATTTCTGGCTAATGATTTTATTAAAAATTAACGTGATTCTCAAGAACACTTAAGGAAGCGTGCTGGAAGTCAAAACTGCTTCCAATAGGTTTGTTATGCAATGAAGGGAAAACCGAAGTAAAATAATTACACTTTCATAGCGAAATCAATTGCAAGGGGCGATTTCAATTGCGCGATAGTTGATTATGAATGTTTCTTTATTAACTATCGTGTCACATAAAAAAGGCGCGCGTAAGACATCACTCCTGGAAAACAACCACGCTTAGGGCTACTATTACCTAGAGATAAGTTTCCTTTTGTTTGTTGATTTATTGCACAACTTAACGAAAAGGACCTGCACGTAGCTGTGGTGTTTGATCACGTTCCTGTATATTTTAATAATTTTGGGCTGTATTTTTAGCGAGATAGCGTGTTATCCCATTTCTTTGTTTTCTGTAGAGAGTTTAATTCCATTAACAGCTTTTATGTTGCACATAAATAGGTATGTTACCAAGAGATGGGTTGCATTTTTTGTTCGAAATGCATGCCTTACTAGGATGGCTTTAAGCACTGGAAAAGTTGAAAATTTACAAAACATGTAAAAATATATTTACAACTGTAAATCTGGATTTACATACTTTGTAAATTTCAATTTACAGGTTAGGGTTTTGTAAATAAAATTTACATTATATTTACAGCTTTAATAGATCATGTAAATGGACTGTAAATAGTGATTTACATGTTTAGTTTTTACAGTGAGAATTCAAGGAAGTGTAAAAAACATGTAAATTATTTTAAACACATTTACAGTATCTAGATCTTGTAAATATCATGTAAATCGAAAAAGGGCCTGTCAGGAGCCCTTGTAAATATCATGTAAATCGAAAAAGGGGCCTTTCAGGAACCCTTGTAAATAACATGTAAATCGGAAAAGGGAGCCTTGTAAATAACGTGTAAATTGAAAAAGGGAGCCTTGTAAATCCTTGTAAATAACAATGTAAATCGAAAAAGGGGGCCTGTCTTGAACCATGTAAATACAGTTGAACCCCGTTAATTCGAACTCTCAGTGGAAACGGGAAATAGTTCGACTTAGCCAGGGGCACCCAACGACGGTTTTCTCCCAACTATTTTAGGCTGTCTGGTGCATGTGCTTTTAAATTCTAAGCTGAGCTATAAAATTTATATATCTTCGGTCATCGGCTAGGGGAACTTTAGACTTCACGAATTTATTAGGGCTTTTTTAGTCATTTCCCGAAAACCTCAGCTCTTCCTCGGCTTGCTGATTTTTCCTTTCCGAAAATCCTAGCTGACCTTTTTTCCTTTCCGAAAATCCTACAAGCTGACCTTTTTTGTACCCAAAACGAAATTTTTATCTCTCCAAAAATAATAGGCATTAATTTTCTCATATTTCCCTAAAGAAAACTCCAAACTTTATATCCGAATATCTGAGGCGATTATGTGTCTTATACAATTGTTATTTCAAGAAATTGACAATATATAGTACATTCGTACAACCGGAACTGTACCCAACGACTGACAATAATATATACATTACAAAATAATGCCGTCTGATGTTTCTCCATCAACATTTTTAGAGTTCGAAATAACGGGTTGATTTTATGCCAAGGGAACTGCACAACTAGTTCGAAATAGCGGGGAGTTCGAAATAACCGAGTTCGAAATAGCCGATAGTAAATGACTTGCTTTGGTCCAATCTCGACCCCAGAGCCCTTCTCTTTTGCGCATCAAAGCAGCGAAGGTCTGGGGTCGAGAATGGCTTTGGTCGAGAGAGTCTGGATCTGAACAAATCATGCGCAATGTAACCACTTCCCGGAATGCCTCGGTGTTTTGGCGCTGGTTTCAACGGTCGTCGAAGCTTTTATGGCTGGTGTTGGAAGGAACTTTTACTGCCTAAAAAGGTTTTCTTCTCGGAAAGCCGACTTTATTTACCAAGTAGCTGTATGGCGTCTTCTTACAGCGGACCTCAGATGCATGGGTACGCCTTTTAAGCCAGTCTCTTAGTGCCGTTGAGTGATGTCAATTCAAATTTTGAACGTCGAAATCGTGCAGTCGAGTCAGTTGATTTGTTGAGCTAAACAGCTGCAAGGTAAGCTTGGCTTTACTGTTTCTATACTCCGTACGTAATTATATAAGCTTATATATTTTCGCTATAATAACGAGTAGCGAACTTTACAATATGCGGACAAAGATAAGCTTTTATAAATTGAAAACAATTTGAGCTCACTGGCTTTGATTTGGTCACAATTGACCCCCCAAAATGTGAGTGCTTGATTGCATGCATTCGGTTTCTGAACGCAATTTAACATGAAATCATTCAAAATATACCAGATATTTAAAATATTCCTAACAATGTACATTGTAGCATGTGAGAACAAGCTAGTACATGTAAGCTCAACATAATTATATCATGACACAAGTGCCTAATTTGCACTTGCATTTCCATGCCACATGAATGTTAAAATGGGTTTTGACAAAACACTGACTGAACCCTTACTGACCCCCCTAACTGACCCCCTCTAAAATTCACTGGTAAAATGAGAAAATCAAAACAAAATCCAGAACAATACAATGAGAGACTGAATCAAGCTCATAAATACAATTTCAGCTTACCTGAAATTTCTAAGATGGCGTACAGTGTACATGGAAGTATGGCTCAGGTCTACTGACTCTACGTTTTCATTACAAGTACAGATTTTTTCTCTGATAAACAAGCGTGTGAAATAAGTTGTCACATCATAAAGTATGTTAGCTGTCTCCAGGAGGAAACTACAGTAGACTCCCGCTATCTTGAACTCTCAAGGGGAACGAAAAACAGTTCGAGATAGCGAGGAGTTCGAGATAGCCGATAGTAAATGACTGAAAAACAAGGGCAAGGGGAATTGGTTTGAGTTCGAGATAGCAGGGCAGGGTGGGCAGGCAGCGCCCTTTCATCTTGCCGCTTTTCCGCTATACATGATCGCACAAGTAAAGAAATCTGTCAATCATTCGAGAAACGTACCTCTACGGGAGTTTGCTGTGGAATTTTCATCCATGGTGTCCCACAATGACCAAAGTTCAGTTAAACAGCGACCGAATCGTTCCCATAGATGTTTGAACATGGAATCGCCAAAATATTTCTGAACAAACACAAACGCAGGTCATGTCCGCCATCGTCCGCCATGTTTATTTTAAACAAACCAGTACTTAGTCTCGCTCGGCCAAAATTTCTTAAATGTGCAATCATGTATACTAGGTCCCAGGCCTCGCTGCTAGCCCCCCCTGTAGCAGGGTTTTCGAGATAACCAAGTTCGATAGCGGGAGTCTACTGTAGCTATAAAAGCAACAAAATAAACACACACAGCAATGGCTTCCGGTTACTGCATTGTGCGTGTGTGTTTACGTTGTTGCTTTTATAGCTACACTGTAGTTTCCTCATGGAGATACTGTACATGTACATGTAGCTAACATGCTTTATGATGTTACAACTTATTTTGCGCTTGTTTATCCGAGAACAAAACCTGTACTTTCGATGATACTTGTAAGGAAATCTTGAGAGTCAGTAGACCTACATGTAATAGCCACACTTCTGCCATTTTGGTAATTTCAGGTGAGCTTAAGTTTATTTATGAACTTGACTCAGTCTCTCATTGAATTTTTCTTAACTTTTGTTTTGTTTTTCTCATTTTCCCAGTGAATTTTAGAAGGGGTCAGTTGACCGGCGGTCAGTGTTTTGTCAACACCCTGTTAAAAACATTTTTTAAGAAATCATCATGAAGTGTGTATGGTTGGGTGTTGATTGAATGTGATTAATTAATTAAACTTTCAGTTCCATCCATTCCAATTAGTAATGAATAATGAATACAAAACTAGTAGAATGGTAAAATGGCCGTTGAGGCAACCAAATTCTTATCTTGTGATAGCCGTTTTGTTGACCATGTTATGGCCTGTTCGCACTACTTCACTTCGCACTACTTTGGTTTGGTGTTTGCAAAACAAATGGAATTTTGTAATGACAATTTTGTTTTCGTAATTGTGTTCGCACTTGAGACATGTGAGGTATTTGTATAACTAGAAACATCCATCAAATTAAATAGATACCAAGATCCGAGAAATTGTTTTGTACTTTTCCGTTTTCTTCTCTTCCGCTTTCATTTCCAGCAGTCTCAACTTTGTTAGGGAGTTAGGAATGATTGAATGATTCAAAGCGCCTTCAGACTTTTAACTTGTTTGAAAGTACCGCTGCTGGGCAGAGAGTTGAGAACAGTACCTAGCGAGCAGCATAAACAGTTTAATTTACTGGTAGTACAGAGACTGTACATCATCTGCCTGAGAATAGCATCGGGAGCCATGATAGTTTGATTTGCTTGGGATCAATTGCGATATATGATAACTTGATGAAGGTTAGCTGTCAATAAAGAATAGATAATAATTCAAGCCTAACAAAACATCTTTGATGTTTGGTGACATTCGACAACATTTTGGTAGGCAAAAAAAATTGTTCGCACTTAAAATAGCTTCACGTTGACATATTTTTTTGCAAAACAAACAAAATTTTGTGTAGTGCGAACAGGCCCTTATTGGTAAAGTTCAACTTGCGATGATCAAGTTTCAACTCACATTTGCATCTACATGTATTCAAGCATAAAAATTCAAGCATGAAACTTGCTGACAGGGTGAACATAATGATTTTTTTTCAAGAAAAACACTATGTGAACACATCCAAGGCAATATTTATATCTTGAGATGCGCATTGAGTTGGCATTTGATCATTTCAAGTTCAGTACTTTTAAATGATCATGATCTTTGTCAGCCATCTCTTGCACATTTCAGGCCAATTTAATACATGTAGTACACTGTTAGTTTTCCAGTCCCATATATAGTTGTTAACTTTGCTGCTAATGTTCCTCTATTGTTTGTTGTTACTTTGTGTTGTGGATGTGAACTGTAATATAATGGTACATTCTCAAAGCTTATCTTTTGATTCAAATGTCCCCGTTAACATGTTCCTTTTCACTTTGATCTTAGGAGATATATTGTACATGTATCTGAATATAGTCAAAGAGAATGAGCATCAAGGAATACAAATTTGCTTTACTGGCAACTGGATTTGTAAGAACAGGAGGAACCGTGGATGTTTTCACCTTTATTTAATTATCTACATTACATCTATATTACAAGTTAATTTTTTGATGCACTGGTTTAAAATGATTTTAGGTTAAAATGATTTCAAACTAGTTTTATTTTCCTTTGTCTTAGGATTATGGTAGTAATTCTGGAACAAAGGAAAATAAAAATTGAACTATTTTGAGATCATTTTGACCTAAAATTCATTTTAAACTACAATATATTATTTTATACATGTACTTGTGATCTTTGTGTCATTTGTTTGAGCAGATAAGTTGGTTTCAATTGTGAAATGTCTTACTAGATATCCATCAAACATTAATTTTAAACACCCAACAAAACAAATTTTGTTTTGTTGGGTGTTTAAAATTCAGATACATGTATGTAAACTCTACATGTACATGTATATACAAAGCCTTAAATAGCCTGAATTTCAGCCGTCTCCTCTGTCGCTTAATCCTGAGAGAGACTTCTGAATCAATTGGCCCCTATAATGCTGTCTGGTGATGTCATGTCGCTTTCGATTAATTCATGCAGAATGTAAAACAATATTTTCATGCGGTATATTTAACAATTATTCTATGAGCCCTTGTTGGATATGAGAGGATAAATAGCCAACGAGCACGTAATGCGAGTTGGCTATAATCCTCTCTTATCCAACAAGGGCGAGAGAGATTGGTTGAGCGGCAAAATTCCTCGCTCCTAATTGGCTGAGCGCGCTGCACTTAGTTGGCTTCTTGACGGCGGGATTTTTAGCAGAATTTTCAAACACAGCGCTCGCTTGTACGTCGCTTCGGAGTTTGACTTCAGTTTCCCAAGTTATTTGATGAAAAAGGACCGGAAACCGTGTGATAGCTTGAAACGAAATTCCGAAAGCTGAATCTCAGTGTTTCACTCGAAGCAACAGAAGATTATTTCAGTTGAAAACTAGAAAACTTGCATCAGCTAGACACTTGGCGAGTTTGCGACGAAATTCATTCATGGCTGCCAACTGACTTCTTCGCTTCACCTCTGTTAAATACGGGCTTCATCACGTGCAACCCAGAGTATAAAAGATCACAGAGTTTGTTCAAAGAAAGAAGAAGGTCAAATTAAACCGGATAAATTAGCTCTACAAGTTTGTTTGGACTCGTCGTTTTCTCACGGTTTTGTCGATGTAGGATTGACATGTCAAGCAGCTCGCAGCGGAAAGCCGGCTTCAAAACATGCAAACAGGTGAATAAAATTACGTTTTACTTAGCTTGATTGCAAGCTTGTTTTTTTTATTTTCACGACTTACAATTTTCTCTTAAGATTTACATAACAGTCAAGGGTTTGCTTGATCTTTCTGTGTGATTTTTGAAAGGAATATCAGTTTGTTCCGCCGCGGCTGAATTTAGCTTTGCGGCGCTTTGAAGGTTTTCCGAAAATTTTTGCCCTCTATATCATAAACAAGTAAATGTAATCTCATGTTTCCCCGTAAAATTAAGGATTGATATCACTTGTGTTTTCAGAAGTTGCAGAAATTGCCCTTGTCGCGCAATTTCTGCAACTTCTGAAAACACGCGTGATATTAATCCTTAATTTTACTCGGCCCCATGCGATTACCTATACTAATCTTTAGTTACATGACATCAGACTTAGTGGTTGGACAAGTGGTTGCAGTCACACCAATTATTTCTAAAAAGAAATGTCAAAGACCGCATTCTGATTGGCTCTTTGCTTCCTAATTAATGTTAAACCCCAGCATCCAGCTTGGGTATAATTTCAGTTGCTTTCTATTGTTTTTGGATCCCTAATTCAGAAGCGTAAATTTCCAGACTATACATGTAGTTAGAGTAAACAGAGAAGAGGTTACATACCGAAATAGCTACATGTAACTAAAGTTAGCTCTGTCTTTACTAAGTTAACACCTTTGATGTGACTGCAGCCAATATTGCTTTCAATAGGAATGTACATTTTATGTTTGTTTTAATATAACAACATTGTACCATACATTATGTATTTCCTGAGTTAAGTAATTTTGCATTCTCTATCTTTAGAAATTCATTCTGACTGCTTTTTAGGGAGAATGGCAAGTTTATACATGTATATTCTTACATGCAACTTTCATGATTCATATTATGATTATACAAAATGTATTTGAGGAGCTTATACAAGGAAGAAGGATAGATGCATACAATGCACGTGTAATCATGAAAATATGGTATTTAGAAAATAATGATTTTATTGGAGGTATTTTATATGAGATGATATTGATTTATAAACATTACAATATACAATGTATAGTAGCCTTCGGCACTTGCAAGCTGACTAAATAACCAAAACTTCCAAAAAATTAACTTGTCACTTAAATATAAGCCCATCTGGTACATATATTATTCACAGCATTTGTTATGTAACTATTATCTTAGTTTTGGAATGCTGCAACATCAATATTACAGTTTTAGCTTATGACATTTCAAATTACCTCTAAGGCAAATATATATATATATATATATATATATATATATTATGTATATCGATTTGTAAATGGGCTTTTTTGATGTTGATGCCCGTGTTGTTTAACCATAAATAACAGATGTTTTGAAAATAAAATTTGCAAAGAACAGATAGAAAAATATTGCTCCTTTTTCGATTTACATGTGACATGTATTTACTGGGTTCCTGACAAGCTGCGTTTTCAAATTTACATGTTACAGTATTTCCAAGGCCCCCTTTTCGATTTACATGTTATTTACAAGGCCTCCTTTTTCAATTTACAAGGCCCCCTTTTCAATTTACAAGGATTTACAAGGCCTCCTTTTTCAATTTACAAGGATTTACAAGGCCTCCTTTTTCAATTTACATGTAATTTACAAGGATTTACAAGGCCTCCTTTTTCAATTTACAAGGATTTACAAGGCCTCCTTTTTCAATTTACATGTTATTTACAAGGATTTACAAGGCCTCCTTTTCAATTTACAAGGATTTACAAGGCCTCCTTTTTCAATTTACAAGGATTTACAAGGCCTCCTTTTTCAATTTACAAGGATTTACAAGGCCTCCTTTTTCAATTTACATGTTATTTACAAGGCTCCCATTTACGATTTACATGTTATTTACAAAATATTTACATGTTTGGTTGGCAGTTTGTCCAAAAATTTACATGATCATTCTCAATATTTACATGATCCACTCCAAATATTTACATGCTTTTTACAAGATCGACACGATCATGTAAAAGGGGAATGATCCTGTCAATTATCATTTACAGTATCTTTACAGGTTATTTACAAGATTTACATTGATTTACAAACTTTGTAAATTTTCAACTTTTCCAGTGAAGTGAGGCGAATTGAACGTGTTGACAGGTATATAATTATATTCTACCTGTTTGGAAATTTAATATCGTCTTCCTCTATTTGTTTCCCAGCATTTGTTGTTCGCTACCTGTACGAGGAAACATTGTGTAAAAGTTAGTTTATGCTACGACCTTCTAAAACCGACATTGAACTAACAATACTTATAATACAAATGTATTTATATATAAAAAATTATATAATATTACATTTTTTCAAGCCGTAATGAATTACTGGTGGGTCAAAACATATCGGTTAATGTAACTTATAATTGTAAACAGCAGGTATTAAACTGACGTATCTGCAACACGTATTTGTTAATTGAATTATTATTAATTTATATCATGTTAAATTATCCCAATATTCCATGATATAAACTTGGGTTGCAAGCGACATCTTATTCAGTTTTTAGTGAAGTCAGTCCGACATAAAATGGAACTTCGTCTCCAAGAGCAAAGCATGTATCTGGTTGTACTGCTGATGTCAGCTTCTTCAACAACAACAGCTTCTAATGGTAATATATATAAATGATATTATATTATTTTGTATCCTATACCTTTAATTTTCTACGTTTAACCTTTTGCAGACATATAATAATTCAATTGTTATGAACTATTCATTTTCATTTTCTAAACTGCTCTTTTTTTTCGTTCTTTGCATCTCTGCGATGAAAGTTGTTGATGTAGGTGGTAAATCTCTCAGCCGAGATACAGATAAGGGAATGGCTTATGCCAAATTTAAGGCCCACACGTTTTCCTACCTCAACATCACCAGCATTGGTTCAGACCTTGTCGCAAAAGGAAGCGAGTGTGGTCTTGCGTGTGTCAACATACCGTCATGTTTCTCCTTTAACTTGGCTGCATTCTTCGATATCAACACGGGAAGAATCTTGTGTGAGCTGCTCCCATCTGACAAGTACCTTATTACATGAAATTTTGGCGACACTTTAATTTAGCGAATTTAGCGATTTTTTGAAAAATCGCTAAATTAAAATGCACCAAAATTAAGTGTCGCTAAATTTAATCGTCGCGAAATTAACGTGACTCCACATGAGGACAGCATTAAGATATGGCATTGCAGTTTCGTTTGTTTCGTTCAAAATCAAGTTGTAGAACGTCGGTATGATTTTGTTTTTATCGTATTACAGTTAAAGTTATTAAATGGAGCTGGTTGACGTTTATGATCTTATCACACAAAAGCTCTGTTATCGTCGTAAAAGTAAATGCGTAAAAGTTTTGAATAAATTCGCCAAAGAGACAGTTCGTGAAATCGCGAAAATTAAGTGACTTATGTTCCAAAATTTACGCAAAATCGCTAAATTAAAGTGCCGCTAACTATGGATTTTTCAAAATCGCTAAATTAACGTGTCGCCAAAATTTCATGTAATAAGGTACAACAACTCAAAAAAGTTTGTCGCCAGCCAGTTTCATCATCACTATAGCATCACGGTAAGTCGAAAATCTGAATTTATCAATTAAAATTATAACATGTAGCTAGCAAATCCTTAAATTTATCTGGAAAAAAATTGTTCGCGAACCTTGGTGTTTCCAAATTTGGACTATTGGTATCGTTGTATTGGTTTTGACAAGAGAGGACGATTTATAAAGATTCCCGTTCCCCGTGGTATTCTTTTTCAAATCTATTAAAAGTTTCGCCTCATGCTTCTCGTCGCGTTACTCGACTTAACCAATCAGGTAGCGCCCTTAAAATAGCTCAACAATGGATTGAAGGTTAACAAAATATTTTTAAAAAATACAATTGGAAGAGACCTATATATGGGTAGTGCATGCTTCTAAGATGGCGGATCCAATATTGCGGCTATTCGGCTAGTAGTGTCATATGACGTTATCATGCCATGCTGCCTACTTCAAGGGAAATACTTTTGGACGTACTATATACCCTCTAAGTTTTATTGTCGTAGCTTTAATACGCTCGGAGTTACAATCGGAAAAGGGCAAGAAACCTTGGTCCGAATAAGGCTAAACTCAGATTAAAGTGACATGGCCCTGTTTTCTTCTTCTTCAGTCTCCTTGCAGCAGTTCTCCTTGCCAGAACAATGGAATATGCGCTGCACAGTACGAGAAGAATAGCTATGTGTGTGTTTGCGCGAAAGGATACACAGGGAAATATTGTGAAACGGGTAAGATACTTTCTTGAGTTTTCGCACATTTTTGTACATAGTCATATTTCCCTGTCACATATGGTATCTTTGAATATGTACATACGTCACTTATATATTGTGAAATCTGAACTTATTATTACCTTTTATAAACTATGCATGTGTAACCAATTGTGATCTCCATTTTAAAAATGAAATAAAATAAACCTGATGAAGCCTGGTACTCTGTCAGTCGAAATATCGTTAAGAACTAAAACCATAATGTTGAAGGTCAGCTTTACAGTAATATTCGGACAGTGTAATTTCCATTTCCTTTTTTTAATTGGTCAAGTTTTGTTTTTTTCTAGATCCAACGTGACAGGGTTTGAATGTACAATGTTGTAGCACTGGTTTGAAATAACGTAACCTTTACCACCATGAGATGAAAACCTCCCATCCTCCATGTTTCTTATTCCCATACCTCTCCGTCTTCCTCGATGTCAGTTAACGTGGTGCGGATACATGAAGTTATAACTTTTGTCAGGGAATTCAGTTATGCCTGACAAAATTTAGAATATTGATAACATGATTATTAACAGTTAAATTCAGAAATATATTTGTATTTTAATATTGAATCAGATATTGATGAGTGCGCCAGTAATCCTTGTCTTAACAATGGAACATGTACAGACCTTGTCAACGGTTTCAAGTGCAGCTGCACACCGGGATATAAAGGGATCCAATGTGAAACAGGTTAGTTTATTTATTTAATAAACGCTAACAGCACGTGATATATAATGTAACTTATTTTAATGTGGTATATTTGTATTTTAATATTAAATCAGATATTGATGAGTGCGCCAGTAATCCTTGTCTCAACGGTGGAACGTGCACAGACCTTGTGGATGGATTTAACTGCAGCTGCACACCAGGATTTCAAGGAACACTGTGTGAAATAGGTTAGTTTATTGAACAGAAGCTAACAGCACTCGAGCTATGTCATAATAGTTAAATGTGATATATTTGTATTTTAATCTTCAATCAGATATTGATGAGTGCGCCAGTCAACCTTGTCTTAACAATGGAACCTGCACAGACCTTGTGAACGGATTTAAGTGCAGCTGCGCACCAGGATATGACGGGATCCAATGTGAAAGAGGTTAGTTTATTTAACAAAAGCTAACAGCACATGATATATAATGTATTATTATGTAGACACGAGTGTTTTACTGGATAATAATATACAAACAAAAATGTCTGCACTCTGATTGGCTGTGAGCATGTCAATTTATCTCAAATTAGTGCAGAAAGTTGAAATTAGTGCAGAAAGTTGAAATTAAAAATGATTGACAGGTAAGTCGCAAATCTGTTTCAAAACAACATGGCGGACAGATTTGGAGAGTGTAACAATATTTCAATTGAACGTTCGAATGAAAATGCAAAAAAACAAGAACACACGACAAAGTACAAACAACTGGCTAAAAGTTTGGAATTCTTGGGCAGCACAAAAGGGCCATGATGAAAATATTGAAAGTTTTGAACCGGAGGCGTTCAACAACGTTCTCGAGGATTTTTACGCGACAGTTCGTAAGAAAGACGGGAAAGGTTACGAGCCTGACAGTCTTCGCGTAATGGTCACCGCAATTGACCGATACCTAACAGATAAAGGGTACACAACTCCATAATTCGAGACCGAGAGTTTAAAAGTTCCAAGGATGTCATTTAGGGAAAAGCCCGGCTACTTCGGCAACAAGGTAAAGGCAAGCGGCCAAACAGGTCTCGCAGTCACAACCACTGAAGAAAATGAGCTGTGGCAAAGCAACAAGCTTGGAAAGGGAACTCCAAAAGTCCTGGTACAAACAGTTTGGTGGCTCTTGACTCAGTATTTTGGCCTTCGAGGTCGCCAAGAACATCACAGCATGACAGTTGAAGATTTCCGTTTTGGCTTTGATGAAAACAACACGGAGTACGTGGAATTCACCGAGAACCCGACTAAAACACGCCAGTCCGGTCTGTCCGCAAAGCCCCGAAGCTTTATTCCAACGATGTTCGCAACTGGAGATGACAAGTGCCCCGTTGCAATCTTCAAAGAGTTCCTGTAGCGTCGTCCTCCCGAAACTACGAACAGCCGGTCCACTCTATCTCTCCTGCGTAAAATATCCATCCTCGCAGGTTTGGTACAAGCGGCAGCTGCCCATGGGAGTGAATAAAATGAGATGATGAAGTCGATAATAGAAGGTACGTGACTTGAAGATTCCTCGAAGTCTTTTACCAACCACAGCGCCAGAAAGACGGTTGTTAAAACGTTGAAAACCGCGGGCCTCGAGCGAAGCTCGATCGTGAAAGTGACGAGCCACCGAAACCTGCAATCTATGGATGACTATGACGAGGCAGACGAGAAGGAACAAAGGCAACTTTCTGACACAATCAGCAGCGCTTCCATCAACGGTTCCAATCAGTTAGCCGAGGCAAATTCAACTCAGTCGAACAGCAGCAGCTCGAGCAGTTTCAACCCGTTTGGTTCGTTTGCATTTGGCGCCCAAGGCTTTAACCCGGGTTTCGCCGCTTTCCAGATGCCGAGTTACATTTCTGGCCAAAATGACCAGCGTAGAAGCTTCATGAATTTCAATGCATTCCACAACTGCAGTGTGACATTCAACATGGGTAGTGGAAACCCGGCTCCTGAAATACAGCCACAGTCAGCAAAACATGATTTCCAAGACTTTGATGGCTTTTCGATTCCCATTTTGACACTGTAGATTCTCCATTTGAATCAGTTACACTGTTTAGAACACGAGCAAGTTAAGCTCTTGCAATGATTGAAGAAGATTGGAAGTCTTGTCTTAACTCTTAGGCTTTTCTTGAAGCGAAAAAGCTTTTACATGATGTAGAGCCTGTACTTTTTTTTTGTCGTCTATATAATAAAAATAAAATTACACGGTGGCTTGAAGATATGAATTTTATTTTCTCGTGTTAAAAACAATATTTTATTCATTCGCTGCGCTCATTCGTAAAATATTAGTTCTTACTATTATAAATTAAAATTATTATCTTCGCGCCGCCGTGTAATATCCTCTATATATTTTAATATGATATATTTGTATTTAATTTTCAATCAGATATCGATGAGTGCGCCAGTAATCCATGTCTTAACAATGGAACATGCATAGACCTTGTGAACGGATTTCACTGTAGCTGCGCACCAGGATATAACGGGATCCAATGTGAAATAGGTTAATTTATTTAACAAACATAACAGCACATGATATATAATGTATTATTAAAAACTGAACCATTGGATAATGCATTTCTAGAGTTTTGATTGGCTTAGAGGCCATGGGATATGAGCCATTATACCATGAACG
The DNA here is from genome assembly GCA_029204205.1 of Desmophyllum pertusum. Taxonomy (NCBI): domain Eukaryota; kingdom Metazoa; phylum Cnidaria; class Anthozoa; order Scleractinia; family Caryophylliidae; genus Desmophyllum; species Desmophyllum pertusum. The sequence goes on along the minus strand of MU827307.1, from coordinate 2,267,427 downwards.
CATCGGCGAGTAAGAGAGCTGAATTTGTTTCTCTCTCCAAGGAACAATGGCCGCCGGAGAAAATTGTTTCACGGCAGAATTTACTGAAGACGAAGTAACAAAACTGCTAGAAAATGCAGCAAAGTTTGGAAGGACAAATTTAATGGGAAATGCTTGTAATTGAACAACAATTGCAACTGAACGAGCACTATTTTAAAAGGAAGCCTGAAACAATTTACGGGAAAGTCCGGAAACCAATACAAATCTGTACAAATTCGTTCAAAATGAATAAATTGCACTACAAATTAAAGCTTAACCTATTCAGTATTGTTACCTTGTATTTCGAAGAGGCTTGTTTATTCCAGCTGAAGCTTTTTAAATCAGCACAATAAATATCCACCAGAGACGAAGCATTGAAAACAATATCACAGTTCGTCAAGCGTTGGTGATGGTACAATCGAAGCCGGATCACTTCAAGGTGAAATTATCTTGGAAGGTCACTCTTTTTCTCTCCATCCATGTAGATATTGACTCTTTCCTTTGCTCATTACTTCAGTGAACTTGATTTTAACTGGCTCAGTTTCGCTCGTCTCAACACAATTCTGCAGTCGTGCACGATTTGCTCGCCGTATAAACAACCCGTTCAGCTGTCCATCAGTTCTACTTGTAAAATGAAAAATGTTCAGCTCCACATTTGCACAATTTTCCAGAATGTACGAAACTTTAGAAGGAACAGCGCATATTAATACGAAGAAAATCCAGTCCAGCAGCTCTATTTTCATTCAGCTTGTTTACCGAACAGACCGAAGACAGCGCCGGTCGCCAGACATTTGTCGCCGTTTCCATACAAATCATGCTTCATTTAATCGATCTGAAAAATCACTCAGTCGATTTATAGTCTTGTTTAAAAATAAATACCCAAGTTTTGGCCTTTAAAAGTTACTAAAGTTTTAATAAAACAATTATTATACGACATTGCATTTTAGAGTGCGAATACGCACAAAGACGAGAGCAAATATGAGACCGTATTCAACGGGTCTTAGTCCCCCTGACCGCGCGCTATGGAAAACACTGTTGGAAGCCTATATTTTAGGAAATATATTATGTCGTATAATAAAAAAAAATATTAAGCGGAAAGTTGTGTAATACGGCTTTATATTTTAATGTGATATATTTGTATTTTATTATTTAATTAGATATTGATGAGTGCGCCAGTAATCCATGTCTCAACAGTGGAACTTGCACAAACCTTGTGAATATATTTCACTGTAGCTGCGCACCAGGATTTCAAGGAACACTTTGTGAAATAGGTTCGTTTATTGAACAAAAGCTAACAGCACTCGAGCTAGCGCTATGTTATATTAGTATAATTTACTAAGGTGAATATAAAGAATCCGACCAGCTGATTGGTAAAAAAATTCGGCATCTGACACCATATTCACCGCGCTGGGCGGTTAATATAGAATTTCAAGGCGTGGCTGCTAAGCTAAGCCACATTTCATGTGCTTTCTACCTGTAATACAATTACATTTTTGAAACAGCAACAGACATGTAATACCCACGCGGGTGCTCTTGCGTTGGTATCAACTGTCTGTTGGTGTCCATCTACTAATTTTTAACTTCAAATTCTAATTTTCAAACTAAAATTTAATCTTCAATATTTCTTATTTCCCTAAATTGTACAAATAATTCGAGAACAACGATTTCCTCCCAAACCTACCGAAAATTTACAAAACACCCCATAACATCGGATTCATGGGATGAGCTTGCTTGAAACGTGAACGATATAGTTCCATTAAACCCATGTTAAGTGGCGGAAAAATGGCATTCAGGTAAAACCCCGCCTTAAACAAAGGTACCTGATGAATGTCGTTTTCTACGGTATAAATATGGCGAGCACTTGCGTGTGTTGTTTTCATGTTTTAGCTCGTAATTTGTAGTTCTTTATATTTACCTTAGCAAATTATACTAAAACAATTATTCGCCTCAGGCTCAGTGAATAATTTTGAATATTTACATTGGCTTCGTCTCGGTAAATATTCATCATTAGTATATACCAAACCAGTGAATAGTGCTTTTCGCGCGTTCTGATTGGCTAGCTCGGAGGTGAATTGTCTTTGCTATTCACCTCCGAGCAAAACAAAATGGCCATGCGTTTTGCTTCTTTGATCAAAGCAGAAATTACTTCCATAAACGAGGCCGCTGCACGTCACTGTGTTATCAAAAATACCTGAAGATATTTAGAGGTGATCATTTGTAGCACGTTTAGTCATGTCACTAAATAAAATCGCCAAAAATGTCGTACAAAATGTTTTGTTTACTATCGGGCAAATAGCTAGAGTAAGAACGTGACAACGCTCAGTTGTAAATAATTTCGAACAAATAAGTATTTGAAGTGGTTCCAAACGCTGTCCAGTCCAACTAACTTTAAAATGCAATTCCTACCCGAAATCCTGAATACAGCAGTGTCTTTCAAAAAGCAAGAAGTCCCTGTAATTATTTCAATCCTGCCAACGATTTAGTTTTGTATTCGGATCGACTAATCTCGGTCTCACTACGCTAGAACATATTCTTGTTGCCGTATCATGATCAAGAACTGTCCAAATGCTGTGGCTTCTCCAAACTTTACTGCTTCTCCCCTCCGGTAAATTAAAAGCAGTAACATCAGACGGTGGATGCAGTCACATGTGAGAAATAATTGAACTGGAATTACGAAAACGTCTTCGGTTAGGCAGCATCTTGACCATCTTGTTCAGTTTATAATGGTACTTGCAGCTTCAACATCAGTTTCTCAGGCAATAGCAACTGACAGAACTTGTAAACACGAGAAAATAGAACTCGTCGCTTTGGTCCATCAGTAAAAACGGAAAAAATAATAATTTTCCCCTTGAAATCGTCAAAGTCCAACATACGAGACATGTTGATCGCCTGATGTTGTCATGTGACTTTTCCCGCGCTGTCCTTGGTCGCGCGTAGGGTTCCACTTTTAAAGGATTTTTCCGATTTTTCGCGGTAAAATAAATCTATAATTTTGGAGCTAGCTATTTCACTGGTTTGGTATATACTAAAACAATTATTCACCTCAGTGTCGGTGAAAAGTGGTGGATATTTACCTCGCCGAAGCTGCGGCTCGGTAAATATCCACCATTATAATCCATCAAAATGTTTTCTCGCGCGCGATTGGTCTAAACAGGTCACGTGACGCAGCCAAAACTGGGGAATATCCGGGTGATATTCCCCAAGTGATATTCCCCAGTTTGGAAATTTGCATTTCACGTTCGCAGGTTCAGTTTTCGTCTCAAATAAATTGCTAAATTAAATAAAACTGATTGTTTTGAACATACTAGAAATATTTTTGAACGCCAACAGAATTATTTTGATGTTTTTAAAATAGCTTGGCCGATCGAGATCTTCCACGGCAAACAGAGCGGCCTTGTGAAAAAATATTTGAAGGATAATAACTACAATAGCCTCCATTTGGCTTCAAAAATATGCTCGGATATTTGTCCTTGGACATTATCTGTTCCTCAAAGCTCACAGTTTTCCTCGAGCTTCGCTCTCGGAAAACTGTTCGCTTCTCGGAACAGATAATGTCCGCGGACAAATATCCGAGCATATTTCCTCGCCAAATGGCGGCTATTGTTTATCTATCCACCTCCACTTCGGCGAATAATTGTTCAATATTCAGATTTTCACTTCGCCTTCGGTGAATAATTGTTAAATATCAGTTTTAATTTAATATATTTCTATTTAATTATTGAATCAGATATTGATGAGTGCGCCAGTAATCCTTGTCTCAACGGTGGAACCTGTACAGACCTTGTGAATGGATTTCACTGCAGCTGTGCGCCAGGATATAACGGGATCCAATGTGAAAAAAATAGGTTAGGCCCAGTTCAGACGCTGTACTTTACATGAGCCGAATCGAATTGGAATTTAGGCCGACCCAAATTAATTTAGACCGACTGAATTGATTCAGACGCCGAGCTTAAGGCGGGGGTACACGTGAATTTCAATGAAATTTTAAGAGGTTTAAAGAAGGGATAGAAGGAAAATTTTTTTTTTTTAGAACACCAACAGACAGTTGATACCCACGCGGTGCTCTTGCGTGGTTATCAACTGTCTGTCAATTGTCAATCTACTAATTTTTAAATTCTAATTCTAATTTTAAAACTACATCAAATTTCAATATTTCTTGTTTCCCTAAATTTTACAACTCCTTTGAAAAAAACGATTTCCTCCCAAATATACCCAAAAATCACCTAAAAATTTACAAAACACCCCATAACATAGGTTAATGAGATGAGCAGAGAGTTTTTTGGATTGCTTGAAACGCGAACGAGATATTTCATTAAACCCATGTTAAGTGGCGGAAAAAGGGCATTCATGTGTACTCCCGCCTTAATTCAGCCGAACTTAATTTGATAGGAAAAAATTGCTGTTATATTGAAAAATACATTATAATAATTAATGCATTTGTTTCGGCTCATATGAAGTTCGGCGTCTGAATCAAAGCCGGTCCACAGCCGTTATTCCCGGCTGAGCCAGGCGGGAAGAACGGCTTTGCCGATCCGAATTCAATCAGCCGTTCCGAATTGATTCAGACGCCGTACTACACATGAACTTAATTCATCGAATTCGATTCGGCTCATGTGAAGTACGGCGTCTGAACTGGGCCTTAGTTTATTTAACAAACATAACAGCACGTGATATCACCGAGTCCCCGTAATGAGATGTAATTTACGGATGTTTCCATAATGTTTCCATAATGTTTCCATAATTTATTATTATTATTTATTTTATTTTATTTTTATTGTTTTTATTTTGCTGAGTACGGGGCCACTTTATAATCCTTCCACTAACCCTATCCTGCCTGGGGGAGGGGGGGGGGGGGGGGGGGGGGGGGGCAGAAAGTGCCCGCGCTGAATTCAAATTTATCGTACTTAAAGAGCATTCAAGCAATCATAGCCAAACTTTTCCTACAAATTATCTGGGAACATTTTGGTGTGTCAATATGTTTTCATGGCAACCAAGTTTTGACAGGCCGTTTTAGCCAAATTTGGTATTTCCAGCTTAATTTTCAGTTTTCATGAAATTTCCGCTTTCTACGAATAGTTCCCTCCAAAATCTTTGCAATTGTTGCATCCTTACATTGTTTGCGATGTTTTCAAATCAAATTTGGTGATTTAAAAATACAAGATGGCGGAAACAAGATGTCGGACATTTTTAAAGTATGACGTTATTTTGGCGTAATATGATATCACAATCGATTCGTGATTGTCACTAAAATAAACCTGTTTGAATGCTTTATACGCCACGTAAGTTTTATTTTTATAGCACAAATAACTTTTGAGATACAGTTCGTTTTACCCTTCTTTTTACGATGAAATATTTCCAAAATAAAATTTAGTGATGAACTATAAAGGGTTATAATTCAACCTGGTTTATAACTAAATATAACTAAATCTTATATGGCGAGCAACTAACTAGTTTTGTAAGTCGCGTATGCAAATCAGTGTGTTGAAAGTAAATGCAAATTAAGTTTCTCCTGATCAAAGATGATGAACGATGACGAACCTCGTTATGATGACGAACCTCGTTATGATGATGAACCTCGTTTTATTACTTTTTCGTCCACAGCTATAAAGAAGAACTGTGGTGATTGGTACAAATTTGGTAGACGAAACAGCCGTATTTATTCAATCAGTCCTGATGGTTCAGGTGCCTTTGATGTGTTCTGTGACCAAACAACAGCCGGTTGGGGGTGGACAGTGTTTCAGAAGAGACTGGACGGCTCCGTAAATTTTTACCGTGGCTGGGCCGACTACAAACGTGGATTCGGTAACCTTAATGGAGAGTTTTGGCTGGGACTGAACAAGATATATCGCCTGACTAGCAGTAAGAAATAAAAGCTTCGTGTTGATCTGGAAAACACTGCAGGAAACACTGGATATGCCGAGTACGATTTGTTTGCGGTTGGGAGTGAGGGGACTAAGTACAAGCTGAGCCTTGGAAGTTACACCGGTTAGTTTTCGCATCTTCTATCTCTTATTAACGCGAGTTTGTGGAACATTTCTTCGTGATATAATCTGTAGTTTTCATGTAATATTTTATTTTCTCTTCATTGGCAAATAGGCCGTTATATGTAGTCAGAAAATTACTGTTATTTCAGTAAGACGCCGAAAAGCAATTTGTGTTTCTGGAAATATTTTTAGGGACAAAAAGATGCCATGCGCTGTTATTTGTAGTCTGTTTATCATTACTATTTTGTTTGTCTTTCCGTCATGCCTCTTTGTCTAATTAGGGACTGTGCAATAATTATCAGGAGAGTTGGGTGGGGGGGGGGGGGGGGGGGGGGGGGTTGAAAATGGGCTTCATGTAGGAAAATATTAGGTAATACCACCCTCCTAAAAAAAAGTGAATAAAGGTAACGTAATCTGCGATATGATCAGCAAGGGTACGTTCCTGACACTGTAGCTGTCGAACCTACTTGTGTTGCTTTCTTTTAGCACTCGCAAACATATGTCCTTGGCGTCTCAGATTTCCCTGAAATGTTGAAGTTAAGAACCCGTGATCAAAACTACCACAATACCTTTCGGGATTGTCGCGTGCGCTTTTTTCCGACAACCTTTCTCAAAATAGCTGTATAGAGAAGAACCAAAAACGGCCGTTATCTCATGACTTAACGGCCTCGTTTCGTTCGGAATTATAGAGAAGAACAAAAAAACGGCCGTTATCCCATGACTTAAAGTGCAACTAACCCCAAAATATTTTATTCGTTTAAATAAATGTACTTGTTATTTGGAACTTAACTGCGACATTTTTTTGGTTTGGTTGAATCCTCGATTTTCTGTGCCCCGGCAAAGTGACCAAAAACGCCGCCATTTTTGTTCACGGTCGCGTTTTTGACTGGGAATGAGTTTAGCGGCTAGTGTAAGTAAGTAAGTAAGTAAGTAAGTAATTTAACCACATGTCACGGATGAGTTCGAGACTCGTTTAAACGTGAACGTGCAAAATACAGAATAAGACATCTAATAAAATTGAACTATACATTAAAATCTAAGATAAACACGAATGATGAAATAGGCTAAATGAGAAATAAATAAACTGACTAAGTGACGTCAACTCAGGAGCCTTGGATCTTCCGCGTCCACTCATTTCCTTCAGGAAGATGCGATACACATTCGAAAAGTGTGTAGAAATGCCTTCCAGGTGCGTTATTGGCCGTTGCAGTAACACCCCAGATTTAGAGAAAGGTATACTATACCATTCTAGAGCGATCGTCGAGAAAATACGAAAAAGACGGTCGATGTAAACTCAAGCGAACGAAGTAAAGTGGGACTGTGAGAGCCATTGCTCAAGAACTCCGTCTAGAATTTGTCCGCGCACTTCTAGCAGGCTGACTTCCAAAGGCTATTTAACCCGGTCGAAGCCAACCCAACTAGCCATCGACCAAATGGTACCGAGAACCTATCTCTACCATCGCTATAGCCAGAAATGTAAGCCCATGAAATTCAGTAGCGCGAGCGTAGAATCCGAGCATTCATCCGTAGTATCGCGCATCTGTAATGGCGTTAACATTTCACCCTCGTGCTAAGCAATTTCAGGAATATTGATGAAAGTCAAAGACGAATTTCTTTCGAAGGATAAAATAGGAAAAATGACAAAATATTTGAACTCCAAAAGTTTTTCTGAGGCCGGGAAATAAGCAGTGCGATAAACCGTATACTCGTCGTAATATCAATGCGGACTACAGAGGGAACAGGTCCACTTCGCTTATCGAGGTTTAAAAAGTGTTATTTATTTGACGGTTTTTACTTCAAAATTAACTTAGTTCACTATGGTGGTTATTTGGAGTAGCAACGACAAACATTTGAGGATGTCAAAACTGTAGTGATGTGGCTTGTTTCCTTTCAGCTTGTTTTTTTATGGCTTCAATTTCCAGGCCCGAGCAAGCCGCGCGGAGCAAGCCGATTTTCAATCGCAATCGATCGAAAAAAGCCGCGAGCGAGAGAAAACTGCGACAGTTACTTGGATTTTGTAAAAATCAAAACCCTCTAAATGGTGAAAAACTGGCATTTAACAGAATAACAATTGCTTTACAAAATACATACTCGCTAAAGCAAAAATATAAATGATCATTCGGCTCGCGCATATCGATGCATGGGAGTACTATAGGTGACAATAATTGCTTACCATTGACTGACTTCTTCAGTGCTATCTAAGCGGTCCTTTGTGCTTTCTTTTCGACTCTTCGTTCGCTTTGACCTCCTTTTCGCATTTAGTTGTCCATTCCAGGTGACCGGGCAGTTCATCCAAGAAGATATCTTACTCATTGCTGCTTGAAGTATCGATTGCGAGTCTATTTGTTTACATCTGGTTTGACAAGTATCAGTGATAAGACTAACCAATAATCCACTCTTTCTTTGCCGTCAAGTCTAGCTCGAATTACTTCCTCTAGCTTCTTGTCTTCTTCTTCATTCTCCTTTTCGTATTTCTTCAGCCATTCCTCGTCCACATACGGTTCGTCGGTATAAGCGAAAGCCATCCCATCTGTGTGCTTCGATCATCACGGGAAGCTACAATAGCTTGCGACCCGTGCATCTTCCACTTCGATCTCAACATTTTTGTGTCATAGTCTTCCGAATTGTAAGTAGACTCCGAATTTGAGTCACTAGATGACATATCTAGTTTGTGTTAACATTCTGTGGCTTTCGAAGATAAAACGGCTCGCAAATAACGGAAAGAAAATATACGCTCGATGGATGCCCAGTCAAATGCTTGTAAACATGGTAAATCTAGTCTCCGGTTTTGACGTCACATTGCTCGACCCAGGACCCCAATTTGCGCGGTGGTGAACATGGAACACCTGATTTTAAACAACTGTAGAAACGCGGGGATTTTATCAATCACGATAAGTTTTTCACAGACGTGATCGGGGCAATATATAGATTTTAATGAGAGAAAAAAATATTTCGGGGGTTAGTAGCACTTTAACGGCCTCGTTTCGTTCCTACGCCATCTCGGGAGCGAAATGACGTGGCTATGATCGTTATCAGAGTATAAAGACATAGGAACGGAAGTTTTATTCCTTAATTATAGCGATGTAAGATAAGTGAAATTGTTAAACTTCCTTCTCATTAATGTCTGCTTTCTAGATATCGGCTTGCAGTAATGTTACATATTTAACAATTATCCTGCGAAATCGCGCGGAATATCACGTGATACTTAGCCGACGAGGCCGTTGGACGCCGTAGGCCGAGTTGACTAAAATCAGGCGATATTCCGTAAGATTGAGCAGGATAATTGTTTTATCATTCAACACACAACTAAAAAAATACTCTGTCCACCTTTATTTTAAGAATTGACTTGAACATTTTGCCGCGCGCGTACGAAATTACGTACATCGCAGGATATCTGTTGAGTACGGCCGACCGATATTATTGAGTGCATCATGGCCATGTTTGGACAGTGTTACAATTTGTTGAATAATAACAGCCAATATTCCGAGGGGTATCCCCGGAGGGTACGGAAGAAAAAATGAATTGTACACTTTGACAGATAATCGCGTTGAAATGCCTTCTGTTGTCCACAAGCTAAACGACATAAATGTCCACCATTTTTTAGAGTAAATTGTTACACTTGTTATGTTTGGAGACTGTAATTTCTACATGTAGGTATTTCAGTATTTCAGATAAATACAGCTCGTTCTAACCAATCACCTTTAAGAAATTTATCGGCCTGTGTTATATATAAATATGATACTACATTGTAATTTGCTTTCTGCTTTATTTGGCTAATTAGGAACCACTGGAGATGCGCTGACTGATCATAATGGTCATCCATTCACAACAAAAGATCAAGATAACGATTCCAGGCCCAACGATAACTGTGCGGTGACTCATAAAGGAGCCTGGTGGTACGTCGGTTGTTACAGCAACAACCTGAATGGAGAATACTCGAGCTATGATAGTGTTAGGTGGTATACATTCTCGGATGATTCAGTTAAAAGAGCTGAAATGAAGATCAGACCAGTAGATTTTTAGAAATCTGCACTTTTGGCGGTACCTAAGGGGTTTCATAGTTTTAATTTGATTGCATTATAAAGCCGCATCTATGATAAACTCACGAGCTGTCAAAGAACTGAGAAACTTTCGTGAAAACAAAATTAAAAAACTGTATCCATTAGTGAATTTAAAGGAACTTTTAACCTGCGTTCAGACTCTCCTCCCCCACCCCTCCCCCCTTCCGCTTTTTATTCTCTTTTTCGTTCCCCCGTTTTTGTTAGGGGAAAGGAAGCCTGATCACAGGTTAGGGAACCTTCAAATCAGATATACACAAGTGATTATAGATCAATTAAGTTTTATTTCATACGGAAGACGCGGTGGCCTAATTGTTAGCGCGCTGGCATCGGGATCGAGCGCTAGCAGCTGAGGTCACTGTGTGTGTTCTTGGACAACACACTTTTAAAGTGTATATGACACGAAATTTTTTATTTCGTTTTTTGATAGTTCGATATGTATAAAAAACGGTTTGAGCGTTAAAAATCTTTGAAAATCGTTTTAAATGCATTTTTTTCGTCCAAAATGCGCGCTATTTTGGCTCAAAAATTGTTCCCGGCAGCGCGCGGCCAAAAGGTCACGTGACATACGTCTGTGACGTCAGGTTGTTTGCAAGCTATCCAAGATGGCGGTGAGTTACAAGTAGTTCATAGGAAGTATGCGTGTGCTTACGAGCCGAAAAAAACAGAGTTTCAGGAATAGTTCAGATGCTGATGGGATAAAATGCAACAGGTTTCTTTGGATCCAGAAGTTTTACTGGGAGAAGCTGTCAAAAGTCGTTCTGACGAGCAAGTTGAGCTTTTAAATACACGCGGAAAATTTAGGCAAGATTCGAGTGATCGAGCAGTGTGTACTGTCCCGAAGTGGGTTACAGTTTTGCTGGCAGACCCGAATGGAAGAAAGGAAATGGCAGCTAGTTTAGCTTTAGTTTCTAAATCACGTAGTAGCGTTGCGTCCGTTGTCGTTTTATTCGATGGTGAAAGCCATTTGTTAAGTAATGTCCTCCGTTCTTGTTTGTCACACTGACCTTCGAAGACATTTTTAAGAATACATCGGAACCGAGACAGAGTATTGTTATGCGAGTCTCAAATTTAAATAAATGTTTATTTTTTACATGTTCAGTGATTCAGTGAAGGCTTTTATCATGTTTATCTTTTCTGAAAACATTTTAGTCTTTCATATCTTGTATGAGCTTACTATTGAACTTTACAGCACAGCTGAACTACAGAACATATCAATGAATAAAAATGATGCCTAATATAATTTGTAAAATGTGTTTTGTAATTCAGAATGGATGCTCTCAGTGAATAGATACATTTTAATGTCGGAGTTTAAAACATGGAAAATGAATTTCATATTGTTTTGATTGCATAAAAAGCAATAACATTAATTTATTATGCTGTCATAAAAAAACTGATTCTTTGAAAATATATACAGGTATAATCTACTGTAAAATAACGTATAGGACACACTTGGCAATGATATGTGCTTCCGTGATAGTAACTTTACTGGCATTAGTAAATAAGATGGACCACAAATTGTCCAGAATTCTGCAATCCCTCCACTGCTTGTTGCATCCCAGGAAAATGAAAGCACCCGCTGGCTGCTTTATCCTTACTCACCTCTTGTCCCGGTAAAAAAGTAAAGCCGTTAGGGGCCAAACTGACCCACACTGCTGGAGCTTATCCCTGTTTCTGTAGCATGAAGCTGACTGGGAGTATTGCTACTCCCCCTGGGTGGGATGCTAATCCAACGCCAGGTTATCCCCCCAGCATTTTGTCGCCGGTTACCCATTTATACTCCAGGGTAGAGAGAGGCGCTGTGAGAGTAAAGTGTCTTGCCCAAGAACATAACACAGTGACCCCGGCCAGGGCTCGAACCCAGACCGCTTTAACTGGAGTCCAACATTAGCTGTGTAAATTATGTGGTGTATGCTGATTATAATAAATTTAATAATAATAAAAATAATAATTATTATTATTTTTAAAAAAGAAAGAACTGGAAATTTCTTGATTGGACATCTGGATCATAGGGGAACACAGCTGCACGTAGCCAAAGGAATGACCAGTCAGTCAAGATATACCCCAAAATCCCTTGCAAAATGGTTGTATGCTGTTTTATGTCTATAATTAAAAGGTTAATTAAAATGTATTATTCATTCAGAGAATGTTGCAGCATTCAAAAGAAGCCAAATCTTATATGTCCTCCCCCTAGATTGGCCAATAGAGAAGGTATATTTAGGTCATATGTCCAATAATGCTCTTCCTTGATGCCCCAGCTACTCTATTATGTGGTGTCATACAGTCTGGTTGAAACTGCTGTTGGATGGTTTTATTGATACCAAGGTATCAATAAGAACTCAGGCTACAATCAATTTAGCCAGTGAATGTAGTCGAGTTGCCTGCATTCACTGGCTAAAATTCTACAGTTGGGTAAATTGTGCTCTAATTCTTTAGATAGGAATATCCTATCTGTATAGAGTACCTGGGCACATGAAAACCAGCTACAGCTGATGTGGCTTCCTCTGTTTATTATTTAATTTAATTTATCATTTGTCTCAAGCCTCAATGTCAATACAAAATTATCCTAACTATGGCACGTTCTTAATAAAATAAAATGTGAGAATGTGTTTAAATCTGAAGAAATTTATCTTTGGTATCATCTTAATTTTTGTCACCATTCTACCTGATTATACATTGAGGTTCAACAAATAAATTACCATTGTCAAGACTTTCAGATGTAACTCAAAAGAAATGTAAACAATACATCAAATCCACTTTGAAATACAAATCAGCTCCTTGAAGAAACAAATGAGCTAGTGCAAAGGTTGATATAACAAAAATGCAGCCATACTTAAGGACGGTGCCTCCTATTGTTACTGCGCATACGTTATGCGCATAATTTCTCGCGTCATTAGCGCGCGCTCGAGCGCGCGCACATACAGAACATTGCAAAATCTATTTAAGGCTAAGCTCGGCAGGGAAATATATGGTCGTTTTCTTCATATAACTTACAAAAACGCGTGGTGACCCCTACTTTTTAGCGAAGAATGAGCTGATCGTTATAGTTGGGAAAATTTGTTAGTTTATAGGTGTTTATAACTTTTCTTGGTAATTCCGCTGACCAGCGCATAAAGCCTGGGAAATCACAACACTAAACAACACTGCGGGCGCAATATTTGGTAGTTATTGGGGGTCGGGTGGGTCGGGGTAGTAGCCCGATCGCACAGGAAAACAAAATGGTGGATTGCTTACGATTTTTCAGGACGGTATTTCTCTGAATTTTCTCGTCTTACACATTTAAAAGATAGATCTTTTAGGAGTTCCGATGCCAACAAACGCATACATTCTGCAATTCTTTCGTTCCTCGGTTTGAGAAATGTTTCTTTCACGAATTTACATCATGTTTCTTTATACAACTTCATTGAAGCACCGGGAACAGGACGGTTCCAGCAGGGAATATTTTAGGCAAACTACGCACATTGCCGCGTTCAACTGATCTTTGGTAAGTACGGTAAATGTTATTTCTAAGTTTGATTTATAACAAAAATTAATTAAGCTTATTGTTTAACTGAACTAATCTTTTGATTCCAATTCCAATATAAAAAGTATTTAAACTTTTGTAATTTGGCATTCGAAGGTGTACAATTCGATCGATCGATCATCGATCGATAGGCTTTGAACCGAAAACAAATAAAATGTAATGTATTTGAATAAGCTTAAATATTTTGGCTGCACCTTTATGCTTGTTATTGTGTAGACCTTAAGTTTATTCATAGTTTATTTTCCGTGTAGAAAAGCAGGCTTCATTGAACTGAGGCTTGTGTTTATAATAGCATATATTATTATAAATTTCTCTGATGGATTTTTTACTATAGTTGTATTAAGTTATATTGTATGAATAAAGTCCCTATCTAAATCAGTCTATAAACACAAAACATTCATTACCTCTATTACACATACTTATGAATTGTAGATAATATTAATTTTGCACTAAGACGCCTACATGCACCTTCACATCTAAAGCCTGGTTTTTACTTGGCACACAAGTGCAAGTGTCCAATAGTCCATTTTACAGTTGTGTGCTTAGAATCCAGGCCTTTGAACAGAAGTGAGGCTGGAGGTGACTTTGTTGTGATACAAACCTTTTCTTCTTTTCAAATGTAAATTATTCTATTCTTATGTAAACTAGTTTCTGATCTCTATCATCTCATGGTCACCCATAACCTCGCTTTCATACAGAGGCTTGGTTACATTTCACAGAACTGTAAAATGGTCTATTACATGTAAACTGAGAAGCACAAGGATGAAAACGTTTTGATTGTTCTACTTGCTCTTGCATTTCAAATCGGATCAAACTCCCCCACCTTTGACAAATTATATGGTGTGTGCGACAAATGCAGACTGCAGACTAAATCATATCCCTATAAGTATACTTATTATTATTATTACTTGGTTGTGTATTTATGAATCATTGATTGGCAAGTCAAATTCCAGAGGGTGGGAACAGCAATGGAGGTCAAATGCCCCTTATATGCCCAGCCATCCCCCTCCCCTTCATTAATAGGTTCATACATAAATACCAGAGTCAAACCAGAAATTGAAAATAATACTAATCAATAATTATTTCAAAGCTATTGTGTTTTGGTATGCAATAGTGGAACCTATAGACACATTGGAGCTTCAAAATAATTCCATTTTGTCAGATTTAAGCTGTTTCCTAATATATACAGTGGAATCCCCATTTATCAAGCCTCCAATTCAAGGGATTTCACTGGGAAGGGCCAACAACTGCATTCAATGAATGTCATTAATATCAATTACATTCTGAGCTGGCTCATAAGAGACTTTGATTATGTTATAAAATGGAAGCGGTAAGCCTATACATATGATTAATTTCTTGTTGTGTGCAAAAGTTATTTAGACTGTATTTTTGGTATACCAGAGGAGAGCTGTCAGGGTTGATAATGGCTACGTTGCGATGATTTTTAATTAAAAAAACACATAAAACAGTAGTTGTTATATTACCATTTGTTAAGTATTTTAAAGCTTTTTATATTTATTGTTGCTTTTGTGTATGTCAAGGCAAATTCAAAGGGAATCTGCGAAAAAATATGTTTTTCTTTTTTTCCGAGAAAATGTTATTTCAGCATTTTTTTCCAGATTGAAGCTTGATTATCTCTGAAAAATGCGTGGTTACCCCCAATTTTCTTTTTGGTATCCAATAGCCCTTGCTAAGATCTGCTTTTCCCGCATAGTCATAAACCGCGCAAAAATACTTTGGTTTTAGGAGGCACCGTCCGTAATACAAGTAACGCTTTATTTCTGATTTCATTATAAACTAGCAGTATACAAACAAACTTGTCTTGTTATCAAATGGGACAACTCGAGCTAATGAATTGATCTTTGCCTCGCGACTGAATAAATCGGAAAAAAAGAACACAACGAACGAACGGAAACATTTGGCATTTTAACGTTACTATATTCGAAAGTCAAGAAAATGGAAATAATAAAACTCCTTACTCACTCGTATTCAGTAAATAAGCTTTGATAGATGGTTGTTCCATCGTCGTCTTCGCCGACATCGGAGTCACAATCAGGTAAGTTTGTCCGATGTTCTCTCTAGACATGGCTTATAACAACCTCTGAAATCCTATCTTCCTACCGATAGTATATACTGTAGCTCAATAGCCCTTTAAAAAGATTCGGGAGGCAAAGTACTTCGTGATGAAATCGAGAAATACAATCCAAAACACCGTAAAGCCAACTTCGTGGTTCTTCTGATTTTCTTCAATGGTATAGCTCAAAATGGCTTACAACAGCATCTCTCGATCACTACCTGACTCCTCTTGCTCTCTAGAGTTCTCAGTATATTCGAAAGGCAAAGTACAATCGAAAGAATTGGCGTATATTTCATAACAAAAACACTGTAATTCATTGCATGGCGATCGGGAGCAAACAACCTGACGTCACGACCCCCAAATTAGTTCCCAGTCTCCGGACACTTTTTTTGGCAAAATTAGCGGGGTTTTTGAACGAAAAAATCTACTTTAAAAAGATTTTCAATGATTTTAAACTCTCAAATCGTTTATTGTACATATCGAACTAACAAAAAACGAAATAAAAAATTTCGTGTCATATACACTTTAAACTATCATAGTGCCTCTCTTCACTCAGGAGTATCAATGGGCAACGGCGAACTGTTTGGGCCACCTGACAAAATGCTGGTGGCGGTAACCTGACGTTGGACCAATACCCTAGTCGAATTTCTGATACGGAGATCGGGATAAGCTCCGGCCGTGTAGTCCAGTTTAGCCCCGGCCGAGTGCGGCTTGTCCTTCATGTGAAATTAAACAGTTTTTTTTGTTTCTGAGTGTATAAACCGGTTTTCAAATGATTGTCGTAAAATTAATCAACTGTTTGTTTTGACTTTGTTTTTCTTCCGAGCTGGTTAAAAATAACGTGCAACCTCCTACATGGGAGTGGAATCGTGAATCATGAATCATAGGTGTAAATTTGGTAGGAATCATGAATCTTCGTGTTTAAAACTTGAGAATTGTGAATAACGAATGAAGTATTCCATCGATATTCGAGGCGGGTGAATACAGAATGTGCCACAGGATAACCATTTTTAAAAAACTGCACCGTATTTGCACTCCTCTGGACCCTAGCATTTAATGCGCAGCCATACAAAGATTGTTAATAATTCAAGACATCGCTGAAATAGGAGAACCCGGGGATATCGAGGGTTTACGACTAAATGGCACTGTAAACGAAGAGGGCGTCTGTCTCTTTCTTTGTAAACAATCCTTGTATGGCTGCGCATAGACATATGTTGGTCAATGAAATACGTACTGGCAGGCTCCTGGTACTGGTTAACTAAAAAAATTTCTAAAACATGGGTCATTTTAAAGATTATTAACAAATATATCACGGAAATGGCTGGAAGCATTTCCGAGCATCTAGTTTTGAAATTTTCTGGGGGAGCATGACCCTATTCCAGGCCCCCCTAAAAGACAACAGTCAAAACGCGAATACCCCCTTGGCTTCACAATCTCATCTTCATCCTTAGTTGAATGTGATCACTAAATCTTTCACCAAGTATCTCGACACACTTTGAATATTTTAGAACTACAGTACAGTAATTTGTCAGAAATCTGAGAAATTATTTTACATCGGTTTCCGGCACCACCATGTAAGCGTAAATTGAACGGCAGAGACTGATGACAAGCTATTTTGAAAACTCGATGAAAACAATGAAAAAATAAATCATGAATTTCGAAGAAAATGTGTAAATGAATCATAATATGTGAACAATGGCCAAAGTAGCAAAAGCTTTCGAGTTGGCCATTGCATTTACAGTGAAAACGGCTGAAGCGTTTCACTTTTAATAATTAATGTTGTAATTAACCAATAACGGATTTCATTATTTCATTCGGTCTAATGAAAAGTCGTCGCAAACAATGAAGCAAACCTCTTGTCCGTTTATCAATTCACTCAGATTTCCACTTTGTTTTCCAGATTTACCATCACCTCACGAGGATGGAAAGATATATTTTCCCATGTGGTCGTGACCCTGCAGTACAGGCGGTTTAGGTTTTTGTTTTTCGATTAGTGCGAGAAGCGCGAAAGCGAAGCGCGAAAGCGAAGCGCGAGACGCCAGAAAAAAACGGCGGTTTTTCAGTTCATATCGTGCTTGAATCGCGCTCGCTGTCGTGCTTATTAGCGCACTCGCCAAATAGAAGAAACCCTAAAACGCCTGTACTGCAGGCTATGACACGGCGGCGAGGGCTACTTTTACATGTATAGTGCGTAAGCGTAAAACCTGGCTTGACAGTGGTTTGGTTTTCCTTTTGAGATGGGGCCAAGGGTAATCCTTATTTTAGGTCATCCCATCTTGGCTCTAACATATTATACATGTATATTCACATTTGTTTGCGACCGTTTAGTATTGAAAGAGAAAGCTACTTTCACGTTAGCCAATCAAACACTGACTGGCTACACGGTCGCGGCGTTTTATAACTTTAATAGGAATAACCGCAGTGAATAGTACAATTGCGAGTAGTTGTTTAGCAGCAAAATTAATAATTAATAAAAGCGGTTGAAAGTTAGAGTGTGTTATTATTTTGTTTTGCGTCTGACTCATAAACTTTTAAAACCTCGCCATGAATTATAAGGGATCATGTCAGAATTGGAGACCTAATACGTAGCTAGATGCTAACTGAGTAAGAATGGTAGTGCGAATTATACTCAGTGGCGGATCTATCGGATGCACGTTATAAGCAGGTCTAGATCCGCCATTGATACTTGTAGTTTAACGTCCGCGTAAATGTATGGCTAGTTCGCCATAATGCGCGTCGCTTCCTTTTTTAGTGTTTTAGAACGCGTAACGCAATTTAGCGAATGCGACCGAAAGACAAGTCGATATTAATTACAAAAAAGAGAGCTAATGTTTGCTTCATGAAATGATATTTTCCACGTGCAATTTAGTGCCGTTAGTTTAGCCTCTCTTGTTTCAGAAAAAAAATATCATCTGTAATCATATACGAATGAGTTGCGCCAGTCATCACTGGTACCCACGGTCCCTTTTACTGTTTTGCACCAGTGCGGGGTCTTGGGGATGCTTTAGTTTAGACATCTTCAACTGGATATAAATCCCCTCATCAGTTGGTTATACGCTTGGAGGCTGCAGGATCTCTTGTTTTGGGATTCGCGCGATGTTTGGGGCGCTCCACGCTCGGCTCGAAAACAAGAGGCCTGCTCACGCAGACTAAAGGCTTCGGAAAGCTTCAACAGTATAATAAAGCACGTATCTAATAATATTAAAAATGCCACTATTAAAGTACGTGAAAGTCAACAAATCTATGTATTTAACGGAGGAAGACATTCATCGCCTAATTTGTTGACTGGTATAGGTCGGAGTGGATCTATCCGGTTCTGTATTTCTTTTTCAATGCATCTACTAAATTTAACGTTTACATCTGGTGTTCTTTTTTTCCGTATTTTTAGAAAGCAGCAACACATCGCCATTATAGGTTGACATCCATTCTCCAACATGGCAGCCCATAATTCGTCACGTCGTCCTAACACTGCGTACACACCGTACTCTTTTTAAAATGCCAACCACTTCCGCGTTATAAAATGGAAGTCATTCTCGATCCCAGAGCTTTCGCTTTCTTGACTGCGCAAACGCAAATAGAAGGGCTCTGGGGTCGGGATTGAACAGAAGTTCAAGATCGAAGTTTCAGACTCGACCACCCAGAATAAAATAAAGTGTGTTGTGAAATCACAGAAGGCGAACAAAAACACCAGTAAACCGAAATGGCCCAAGTTGATCTGTTTATCAGCCCATTTCCATTTCCTTCGAGAAAAATAGACATAACTAACTGTTTTAAAAAAGTATCAGTCAATTTATGGCACCAAATTCACTTTAAAAGACGATTTCTCAGAAAATATAATTAACAATTATTCCACGAATAGCCAACGAGTTGGTTTGTTAATGTACGACGAGATTACGCGGAATAATTGTTTTACAAGATACTCATCACAGGATATTGCAATTAAATTACTGAGTAAAAAAAGAAGGAAACATAGAGAGAAAGTGGAACATTTATTATTTTGAAAAACACAACTTTGCAAGGGTGCACGTATCCCAAACTCGTAATTAGTGAGATTCCCAAACTGAAGGTAGTAATTGACTCATATGCCTCGAGTAGGGAACCAATCAGATTGTCAAAAATTGCAATATCCTGTGGTGAGTATGAAAAATAGACGCTATTATCCAATTTTTGGTATGGTCAATTACTGAATTATCCATCCATTTCGAAATGCAAGCTGTAAAGCGTGGTTTTCATATGCCTGGAAAACTCCCAGACCATCGAGGATTTTGTTATTTCCCGACCGTCCCAGACATTTCCGACTCAGGGAGACATCTACCTCATCGTGTTTTCATAAATCGGGAATGCCTGGGACGGTCGGGAAATAACAAATCCCGATGGTCTGGGATTTTCCCGATGAAAACCAGGTTTTAAGCTAAGAAGATGGGCAGCGAAAACAATTCGAACCAAACAATGCACTGCGCGCGTTTCATTCGAGACTAATGAGAACTTTTCAGTCGTAGTCGCAACTGGCGGCTTCTCTCGTGTACCTTAGAATTCATAGAACTTTGGTTAACTTATCTGCTTATTAGAACTGAAGGACAAGCAAACAATTACATGTAACATGGGTTTTATTTACGGTATCACACTGACGATAGCTTTGGGGAGTTTGACAACTGGCCGCTGAATAACGGGTGGCCGCTTAATAGGTGGACGCTAAATTGGGATTGGACTGTATTTTTCCCTACTAAAGTCGATAAGTGTGCGTGGGGAAATATAATTGAAGACTCTACATGCACGTTAAAACGCGGTACATTTCCCATTGTTCTACCGAATTAATACATACCTGCAGATCCAAGATAATTGTCATCTTAAACAAGCAGATGATGAAGTTAAGTAAAACACTCCTCAGTCATTTTTATATAAACAGGTTTATTTTTGAACACATTTCACAAAGGTTGAAATATCGCCATTATGCTTGGAGCTTCTGTAAATACACATATGTTGCTATAGATACAAATAAATGTTATAGAAGTGAACATTACGACTTGAAATTGTGTTTTCTTTAGTATCCACTTCAAAGTGGAAATATGCGGTGATAACAAGACCTTTTACTCTTACATTTTTCCACGCTATAAATATCGCATTTTCCTAGTTGAATTAAATGTTTATAAGAGTTTCCCTACGAAATGGAATCCAAGAAAGAGTCCTCAAAGAAAATGAAAAGGGAAGTGTGAAATATGTTAAAATGGAGGAAAATCCGCCACAAATTTCGTTTTTCTATCAAAATGATTCAAAGATCCTCAGTGGTTGACGACCTTGTCAATATTGCGCTGAAACAGCTGAAACCTTATTTTCTTGCAGCAGCAAGATTTGACACCTGTCATTAAATATCTTGCTGTTGGTTTCCATATAAATACCGTTTATATTTCTGTGTGGCAGTCTTCTTTCCAAAGCTGTGGTAATCACATCAAAATATCAAGCCATGGTATTTTCAGCGAAGGAAGGCGTGTTTCTGTTGGTTTGGTGTTACTCGATGTTTCAAATCGTCAAAGGTAACTCTATTTTTCTTTTGCATTATTTTACCTCACGTTAAATTCACAGTGCTACAGATATTTATACTGCGAAAAACCGTAAAAACAAAACACTTGGTGAATTTTGGCACATGCATGTTATTGCGATAATCGTCAATTGAGTAAAGCGTAAGAACAGTAAGAACCACATATGTATACTCATTTATATTAATAATGTATGTTTTCACAAACTGAAGTTGGACATCGTCTTGCCTTGTGAGTTAGCGATTCCCTAAGCGATTTAGTGTGCAATTTATTCTAAACATACATTTAAATAAGTGTTCTAGCGGGGTCTCTTGACCCAAGTCGACGTTGTTCCTTAGGTGTCTATAAATTATTTATCTAAAGCTAAGGAATAAGATGATAAAGATGATTTTTTTTTAGCCGAAAACTTTCCAGCGCTTGTATACGCAATTTATCGATTGTTTTGTCCATAACCAAGTAGCACTGACCGGCATTTACGGCTAATTAATGTTCCGGACTTGTGGTTTAGATTGGTTCGCAAAATTCGAAATGATAAATTAAAGCCACACAGTATAAATATTTGTAGTTATCGGTTGTTGGAAGCCCTTTTTGGAAGCCCGCGGGTTTCCAACAACCAGGCCATCAACATGCAAGTTCCGTTCATTACAGACACGAGATTTCTCGCGATAACTTGGCTAGCATTTCATTTATAATCGAGAGTCTGTTCCTTCGTACGAATTGGGACTGAGCCACATCCCGTTTTGAAGCGACATTTAAAATAGCTGCGTTGCTTCACCGGCTTAAAATGAATGTCGGGTTCTAAAAAAAAATGATTAAGTAAATTACCAGTTGTTTGGGTATATAAAGGCACCCGATCATTACTCCAAGTGTACATGTAGTTCCGAGGATAACATATATATCAAGAGAGGATAATCTGGATTAGCTTCCGCTTGCATATCTGTGCTCATATGTATTCAAGTCTGCTGTGTATGTTAGGGTTGCTCAAAGATGGCCTATCAGCGCACTTCCAACATCTCAATAACAGTTTTCTCGATAAACGAAAAATCGTATAGGCATTTAATCTGATCCAACGTACACCAGCAGGATTGTTGATCCAACGTACTCCAGTTGATCCAACGTACATCAGCAGGATTGTCGTCCACGGTTGCTTGCTTGAAAATGTTGTCTTATATTTAATCTGGAAATTCATTTGATTTTTCTCTTTTTGATGCAGATAATGTCATTTACTTTTTCAAGGGAATGGAAATTGGACATTAATAGCAAACTATTCAATATTTCGCTTGTAACCACGCCACTTTTACACGCCAGAACTTGTTTTGTACTATATGGAAATAATTTAAGAGCCGAGTGACCTCCTGAATAACCTATTTTGTCACATTTGCGCAAAGCACTTCAAATGCAACATGTTACCATGGTTACGCATACTATTTTCATCACCCGGAATTACTTCCGCGTAATTCGATTCAGAGCCACACCTCCGGTTAAAGGTAATTGCAATATGTGTTAGCTGTATCCGACTTAAAATAGGTGTCGAGCTCAGAAACAAAATGAGGTAGAACAGTTAATCATCGGTTATTTTCGGAAATTAGGGGGAGCAGAAATGCATCCTACAAGTTTGTATTTGTGATAATTAGAAGTTTAAGCAATGTCAAAGCAATTATTGACTTGTCACTGGCTCTGTTATCGCTGCTGTTAGTTATTGAGCAATAGTTTGGGGGTCAATGTCTAACGCAAATGCTTTTTTTTTCTGTTTGGAAACTGATGACGAAGCTCCCAGTGATTTTCCACTCACGCCGTTTCATGTGATCTTAGCGTGCTTTGCCCCTCCCCAACTCTGTGTCAATCCTCACTTGGTAAAATCCCTCTGAGGGAAAATGGGGTAGGCGAGCACTTTGGTCACATATTTAGCCATCGTTTTACAATATTATGGTTTGCCTGCCTCAAAATTCGAGAGAAAATCTAAAATATGTGACTTAGAACAGCTAAAACGTTGGTTTAAAAACAAAGGTTTGTCGAACAGAGCGGTAAAATGTGATGTTTAATACATCCCCTACATTAGTTGTATGAATTATATAGACCCGATTTCTTAATTTGTACGAGGGAGACTCGCATAGTCTTCAACAGAGCTAAATGAACCATGGCACTGAACTAAGCTAGCAGTACCAGGTATTAAAATCGCATAAAGAACCTAAATCCATTCGATCGCCTTGCCGTGACCAGACAAAGAGGTCAATTTCGTTACACAAATTAAGCCGCGGCAAATATAAGACTGAAAATCCATAGCTGAAGTATGTTTATTGGGATTACAAACGGCTTTATTAAAATCTAAGTCCTCCAAACTCTAACGGTCGTAAAACTCCGAATATAAGCCCCTCTGAAAATAAGCCCCTCCTAATATAAGCCCCTCAAATCACAGACGCAAAAATCCTTCCCATAATAAGCCCTCCAGAATATAAGTCCATGGACTTATATTTATATTTAAATTATAAATAAATATAGATCTTCTTCCGAATATAGGTCCCCTATTGTATAATTTATTTTGCATTTGTTGTTGTTACAGAATGCCCAAAGACTTGTGGCGGTATAACATTTATTTGGTGTCCCATTTCGAAAGAGTTTTGTCATGCAATAGGCAAATAAAAACGTTTAGACGCAAAATCCCTTCCAAAAATAAGCCTTCCCGAATTACGGTATCTGATCATACCAATTCGATTCACAGCCACACCTCCAGTTGAAGAATATTGCAATCTGTGCTCGACTGACGTGTCGATCTCTGAAAGAAAATTAGATACAACTGTAAATAATCGGTTGTCTTCGGAAATTAGGGGGAGCAGAAATTCCTCCTGCAAAAAAGTTTATATTTGCGAGAATTTTAAACTGGGGTTAACGAGCTCTACTGTGGTCTATGTCAAAACCATTATTGGCTTGTCACTGGCTCTGTTATCGCTGCTGTTAGTTATTGAGCAATAGTACTAGTTTGGGGGTCAATGTCTAACGCAATTGGTAGCATGAATCAATATCTGTCATTGCCGGATCTTCGAATAATTTATCAATTAGGCTATTTTCTGGATACCTTGAATATGTTTTTCACCGCATACAGCAGCAATGTTTGGTATCTACCACTTAGTTTGCACATTGCCAAGAAAGATCTTCAGAATTGAGGAATATGCAGAATCAGAAATATTCGGAAGAATTCGGCAAATCGACGGAAATGTTAATTATGTTGATTATGCGTTAGAAAATATTTGAAAATTTTCGGGAATTTGTTTGCAAAACTACCGGAGATCTTCGATAAAGCCTTTTCAATTTGTTGACACCGGTTTTGCTCGCATTACTGAAAAATAATATTTAATGTCTCGTGAAATGTTTGCCAGAATTCCATAGAAATCCGAGAAGAAAAAAACAAACAGAAATACTCATAATGGCTTCTATGACAGTTGCATGATTAAAGAAAATACTGTTGGAACGTTTTGGCATTATATTTTAAATAAGAAAGAAAAAGGTCAGATCTAAATTAAAGGTTGATTTTCTTTCCAGGAAAATCTACAAAAGCCGAAGACCATTCTTAGACAAAACCTCGGAATTGGTTTGCCCTTTTATTTTGTCTTATTCTACGTTGTGACGTTACCCAAATGAGAAGCTCATACAACCAAACACAAAAGAAAATGTTATCGATGTTTATCTATGTCAAAAGGTTATACATTCTAATCAAACATTGCAAGTTTCTTCAGTGCTTTCTAGGCAGGAGACATGTTTGGTTTGCCCGGGAAAATTACGTCAAACAGCCTAGCCTAAAGGGTACGGGTCGCACTACAGCCAATTTTGACCAATGTTCAAAGAAGCCGAAGTGTTGCCTTGGAGCCGACCAAATTTGTGAAAATCACACAATTTTGTTATTTTAGCCCGTTTTAGCCATTAAACTGTCATTCACGCAATATGCTATGTCTTGATAATTAAGATTCGCTAGTTTAGCGCGTGCAATAACGGGACAAAATATTTGTTTACCCGGTTCATCTGACTCTTTTAATAATTATTTCGACGAAAACGAAGAACATGAACATCGATATTACGCCGCGAATGTCTATGGCTACACTGGGTCTGATCGAAACCGAATTTACCGGCCGCAATTTGGAGAACAATTCGTCTCAAGTTCAAGACAATCTCCTTCGATTACAATTGAAGCCAGCAGCAAGACAACGACGAAAACCAAGAAAGCGAAGAACGAACCCCGGTCCCAAGCCGTCTAAGTACATTTACATAAATCAGGAGAGTTTTGGAAAACATATCTTGGTTTGAGTGCAACCACCACCAAAATTTGGCACTTGCGAATTGTTTGCAAATTTTTCCTCGCCAAAATTACAAAATTGTTTATGTAAACAAAATTGGCTGTAGTGCGACCCGTACCTAAGAATAATCACGCCACATCTACATGCTTTAACTTGTTTTATTAAAACAATAGAGCTCAGTGACCTCCTGAATAACCTATTTAGTCGGCTTATCAGTCAGAGCACTTGAAATGACGTACCCATTGTCAGTAAACATTTGTTTCATTGTTGTAAAATTCCCCGTCACTTAAGGTAAATTATTTTAAGTTGTTTTGCGTTATAAAAATAGTTTGACCAGCTCGGTGGCCAATTAATTAATCTGTCTTATCTGGCAGTTGAAGTGATATTTCTTGCACAAACAATACTTAACGGTGTCTTCTAGATCTACTGTTTTGATAACAATTGGCCGTTGTTATGATTGAAAATCACTTCCGTCGCCGCAAAATTATCAATTAAAAATATTTATGTGCGAGAAGTTTATCTAAAGCCGTATAATTTAACGGCGGTTACTATCAAAGTCTGTCATCGAACTTTCATAATTTCGGGCTTAAAGGGGCAGTGTCACGGGGATTTGATGTCATTTCAAAAACCAAAAAACGTTTTTGTATTTACAGAAAACTAAAAATATTGGTCAAATTTTGTTATAAATTACCATCCTAGTGTACTAAAACTGTCAATAAGCGTCTCTGGCCATAGAAACTGGGTCGGAATGGATCGCAATTTGAAAACATGTTAGGCTAACAGTTTTGTTCCTCTTTTAAGAATTTGGCTGATTTCTTTTTCTTGGTGTTCTAGAATTATTTTGTAAATAAAAAAGGTACCGAAGCACAGTTTTGACCAAAAAAGGTCAAAATCCCCGTGACACTGCCCCTTTAACTTTGCAGCGTTTTTTTTGGCTTTTTCCTTCGCGGATTGTGGAAAATTGTAATTTATTTTTCGCTACCGATTTTCTCCAAAGTTAAGTGGAGAACCTAAAGTACAAGGAAACACAAGCATGTTGCTAAGGAAATCTCCAAAACTCCATAACTTCGGTTCCTGGACTGCAGTGGGCATCAAAGTTTGTTGTGTTTGTTCGATTAACGTTCCCTATAAATATTTCGAACCATGCCAATATTTGGTGTGCCGCGTGAAAAATGTATAAAAACTCGGAAGGATTTGATCTTTTTCAGATTATTACTTTAGAATTTGCCAAATAACTTCAATATCGACAACTTGTAGCATGCGCTTTAAAACTCTTAAAGCTTTTTAATTTCCGAAATAATTGTATTGTACATTTCATCAAACGCATGCTACAAGTTGTCGATACTCAGTTCTTTGGTAAATTCTAAAGTAATAATTTGAAAACGATCAAATTCTTCCGAGTTTTTAGACATTTTTCAATTTGGTCACGTGACACACCAAATATGGGCATGGTTCGAAACTGATTTAAAGGGAACGTGAATCGAACAAACAATACAAACTTTGATGCCCGCTGGATTCCAGGAACCAAAGTTATGAAGGTTTGGAGATTTCCTTAGCAACAGCCTTGTGGTTCCTTGTAGTTTAGGTTCTCCCCCCTTACATGCACCATTTTTCATTATATTTTATTCTCAGGAGTCGAGAGGGGGAAAATTGATATTCAGCAAGTGGAAAACGATGGTTTCCATTGTGAATATGTGTCATTTAACACCAGTTTCTCCAGTGGAACTGTGCGAGTATTTACTTCAATAAATCATGGAAGCGAATCGATAGGAGTCCATGACATTGCTTTTGTTTGGGTGGAAGATGTGACCACGAGCCGTTTCAAGGCCTGTCTCGTGCGAGGTGGCCAGGTTGCAGGAGTGAATACCACCATCGATTGGTTTGCAATCCAAGGTTCGAATTTCCAACCGGATGTTTACGACGGAAAGGCTAGCTTTAGCCTGTTTACTACTGGTACACAGTGCAAGCAGGTGGCATTTCCCCAGGTAAGATTGTTGAATAATGAGCTTTCAGCTAACAATAACCTACTATTTATTTTTAGCATAGCCCAATGGTTGACTGTTGGCAAACTCTAAATCTGATTGGCTACACAGGCACCTACTATCGATTGATAGAAGTCTCTTGGAGCACACGCACAGTTTTGTGTGCATTACGGCCGAAAAGTATTAAACAAAACCATCAATAAATCGGTTTTGCAACAAGAGAAGAATGGTCCCCTCTTGGTTTGATCAGACCTTAAATATTGGTCACTTTTAGCTTGCAAGCACTCGATAATTATATCCAACTATAGCTCGTAAGCTTCTATGATGTTCCTATGCAGGGGAGAACGGGGCTGATTTAAATTAACAACAGAGTTAAAGAGGTTTTCTTATAGCACTATGAAGTATCAGCTATAGGTTTTATTTATTTTTCGGATATTTTTAATTTATTTCTTATTATAAGTTTGTATTACTACTATTCTAGGCATTTTCAGCGGTGCCTAAAGTTTCACGTGACTGTCCAACATGCTACTTTAGATCAAAGGAAGGACGCCATGAGCATTTGGATGGAAAACGTTTCCAGGAGTCATTTTGAAGTTTGCATACGAGAGTCAAGGGCATTAGATGGTGCTCACAACAACCTTGTGGTGGTAAGTCGCGCGAATGACGTATTATAATATTGTGAATCCGCAAACTTCATCAGCCACGCCGCATCGTTGACCTGAACGCTCGCGTGTGTGTTGTCACATGCATCCCTTTGGGTGAGTATATTAACTTACCCTTCAAGACTTCAAGGTGTTTACAAACTTCAAGAAGATTGTGAGAATTTTGACTTAGTTTTTAAAATATGGACAGGAATTATAAGACCTTTATTTCTTTCATTAGCTAAGAACACTAACAATATTGCCTTTTTCGTGCATTTTCACTTAATGGAAAGTTGCGTTCAGTTTACCCTCAGTTTGTTGCCCTTACTTTTCAAAGAATGATAATATTCATACATGTGTGCATGTGCAATGTTAGATATTCAGCAGAATTACATATAAACTTTCAAAGAACAAATGAAAAAAAAATACCAAATTATGGTAGATTTACAGTAAAATATACTAGAGGCATTGTAAATACCTGATGGAACAGCTTGCCAAACCAGATAAAACATATAAGTCACTGTTAATAGTTAATTGTTATTGATTTCATCGTTTAGAACTGGTTGGCGTACAAGAATTACCCATTGTCGTGGAAAGTTAAAGCGTCATCAGAGATTGTGTTTTCTGGAAACGATGTACCATCTGCAGAGAACAATTATGCCTTATGTAAGGTAGGTCTTATTGACTTATTAACCCTATCCTGCCTGGGGAGGGGGGCAGAAAGAACCCGCGCTGACTTCAAATGTATCGTACTTAAAGAGCATTCAAGCAATCATAGCCAAACTTTATGACTTGTCCTAAAAATTATCTGGGAACATTTTGGTGTGTCAATATTTTGATCACGTGACTTGATGTTTCCATGGCAACCAAGGTTTGACAGGCCGTTTTAGCCAAATTTGGTATTTTCAGCTTAATTTTCAGTTTGTATGAGATTTCTGCTTTCTACGAATAGTTTTCCTCCAAAATATTTGCAATTTTTGCATCCTTATATTGTTTTCGATGTTTTCAAATCAAATTTTGAGATTTTCTGACATTTCTGAACAATTTAAAAATCCAAGATGGCGGATCCAAGATGGCGGACATTTTTAAAGTATGACGTTATTTTGGCGTGGTATGATATCACAATTGATTCGTGATTGTCACTAACATAAACATGTTTGAATGATTTATACACCACATAAGTTTCATTTTTATAGCACAAATAGCTTTCGAGATACAGATCGTTTTACCCAAATTTTTTTTTTTTTTTTGGCTTAATTTTCACAGTTTTCATAAAAAAATTGCTTTTCACGATGATTGATTTTCTTCTCCCAACCGCAAAAGAGTTTGCTCACAGGCTATATGGAAATTAAATTTAAAATTTAACTAGACTACATGTACCTTCAAAATAAGAAATGTTACCTTTCCTCTTGTCTTGCAGTATTTCAACTTTACGGAACCATTTTACAAACCACCCGTGGTACTCACAAATGTTATCAATGGTGGCAGCAACAATGCCAACATAGCGTGTCCACTTAAAGGTCCTTTAAGCAGTTGGTTGGAGGTACAGTTCCTTTAATTATACACTAATAAAACGTAATGTACTGAGAGGCACGGTGGGCTACTGGTTAGTACGTTGGACTCCGAATCGAGCGGTCCGGGTTCAAGGCTGTGCCGTGTTGTTGGGCAGCATAGGTAACTATCACATTGCTGCACAACAGACTATGGGGAGTTACCTTCGATGGACTAGCATCACCGCCTGGCCCAGGGGAGTAGCCATACTCGATCCTTTCATGCTATGGAAACTGGAGTCAAGAACCGACCTGATAAGCTGGGATTGTAGACGGATTTTAACTCCCCTCGCCAACATAATGTAACTCATTTTACGGATAACTACATGTAAGGCAAATACCATTATTGATTTTTATTCATTTTTGAATTGGGAATATGGCAAGCAAGTGAAATCCATAAGTATAAATGGGCATCGACGAACTGATACGACGACACCTGTACTTGGCGTTGGACTATGAAAACCGGTACAATCTCCGATAGTGTAGACCAGTTTGGCCCCGAATGGCGTTAATTACCTTACCAGTACCTTCCGTAGTGCGAAGTTAGCCTGCGTAGCTGGCTCTCGAAATGCGAACGAGCGCGAGTCGTGCGCGCGAAGCGCGCGAGGCGACCGAGCGAGCGCGCGAAGCGCGTGAGCGAGGGAGAGCCTGCCCGAAAGGGTGACAAAAGTCGCTTCCGCCCCCGATGACCCCCCGATGATATTTGACAAAGCTATATCATCTGTCAACATGGGTTTATTTTGATTTTTCAAACCAGTTCGAGTCATGTCCAGATCGAGTTCTCGCAATGTGATAAACTTCAAACGTACCTCAGCCGACGATGCAGGCCGCCAAATTCACGATAAATGATGAATCTTTCGATCTCAAGGACAATTGTTTGTCCATCGCCGCGCCCGCTTCTGCGGATGCGTATACCAGCTCGTATACAATGCTAAATTTTCCAAGCACTGCTGTTCCAAGCACTGCAATTTCTCAGAAAGATTGCGGGCTGAAATTCCATTGATAGTGACCTCCAGGATTTGATCCTTGATCGTATACTCCAGGGGATAATACTAGAAAGCGGCGAAATTACAATAATCCCGGGAATAATGCACGCGTAACAATTCCCTCCTCGCCTCTGTCATCAACACGAACAGTTGAAAAATCAAACTTTTTCCGAAACCAGTCGGTCTCGCTTCGCTCACCGATTTTTTTTAGGAGCCTGATCTCAGGCTACCAGTATTAAAATGCTTTCTCTTGAAGAGATGGCGCAAGCCGTTTGTTGCTAATCCATCAATACACCGTAACAAACTGCAGATGTTCACGCGTTCGTATTTCCTTTGAGTGACATATCAATCACCCGAAGCGGCAAATTATTCCCATGGGGCGCACTCAGCCAATGGAATTTTACGTTCTCTCAGAGCACGTAAAATTACAGCTTTTTGAAAGGCTTTCTTGCAGGCGGTACCTCAGACCCCCCCGACCCAGACTCCGCTCGTTTTCGCCGCTAAAAATTGACTTCGCGCGCCAAGACCGCCAGCTACGCAGGCTAGTGCGAAGTTATCTAATTGCTGTCTTATATCCGTCACTATGTTAAAGGAAGTGACGAACAACCACTTTCGAGTGTGCATCAAAGACAGCGCGGGATATAATGGCCAGAGAAGCGACGTAATCGTAGACTACCTGGTAATTGGAGGTATGGTATGGTTTTTAACTTGGAAGTTCATGTGATATTGATGTAGTCTCTTCATTGTTTTTATACCTACTTATTGAACATTTTAATTAATACAGCAAAACGATGTATTACACGGACGTTATCCCCACCCCCCACATTGAAATTGCCTGTTCATCCATCCGTCGTCCATCCTGTCATCAAAACACTCTGTATGATGACTTTTTCAAGTTGATTACATTTACACTTGTATCGAATGTGTTTTTAGTTTTTTTTTTTAATTTAAAAAACAAAAACAACTATGTTACAATACAATACATTCCTTACAATACACTGTTTATACCAGAGTTATATAACTAGAGGTATCCATCTCTGGTATTGGGTCTTGTCCCTTCAGATTCACATAAATTAAATTAACTTTTTATACAAATAGAACTATTGAGCATGTACAAAATGTTTTAAGCGTAAGCACAGTGCTCTATTTTACATGTTTTAGTCTGTTTTAATTAACAGTACACACTTGTAGGAAGATCAGAAATTCATGAATGCGCTCTATTTTTATCAACTGAGCGTGAATAAAGAACATTTTCGGTACTGATACATTCCATCATCCATGCATACATTCATTCAGTTAGTTGATCGTATTAATTCAACGGACCTTACTGTATGAAAAAGCTAATAATCTCATTTAAAATTCATTTTAGACCTTGATCCGTGCAGAAATATAACCTGCTTTTACCAAAGTCACTGCGAAGCCTCCTCTCCGTGGAAGTTTTCTTGCGTTTGTGAAGACAGCTGCCCACCATACGAAGAACAGGTCTGTGCTTCTGACGGCCGTACATTCAAAAATCTATGTTTGCTAAATCAAGAAATATGTGAAACACGTGGAAATTATACAGACTACCATCCTGGAAGCTGCACAGGTAAAGTGACATCCCGGGGGGGGGGGGGGGGGGGGGGGGGTAGGGGTGTAGGGGTGTGGGGGTGTGGGTGAGGGAACTTCCATATAGAAGTGACGGGTGATTGTCGTACCTTTAATGATTACAGTCAAAATACGCAGGTTTTTCCTCAATATTGCTTTGATCTTTGAATTGAATTGATTCAAATCTTCAAATGAATAATGCAACCCTGTTTTTTTTAGCAAATCACTCAAATTTCCACTTTGTTTCCAGATTTCACCTCTATCACGGGGATGCAAATGGTTAAATGTTCGCATTATTCGAATCTTCTTCTTCTGAAATCCAAGCAATATGCATTAATGAAAGTATTGGTCAGTATGTAGGCGGAACGCGCTGATTATGTCGACTATAAAATTCGTGGTTTGGTACCGCTTGGGGAGTTAAAATCTAAAATGACCACCGTTAGAGTTATCCTGGTACCTTTTAGGATATCACGCCGGAAAAAAATAGGATAGGAGCACATTTTTGTTTAAGAATTGGTACCTCTTAGGGGATATATGGATTAGAGCCACGCTCTCAAATCGAGATTATGGTACCGTTTAGGAGATTATACCCGACGATCAGGTCACAGTCAATTTTATATGGGAGTCCCTTCCCAGGAGTGAACTATCAGACAGACAGACAGACAGACAGACATCAATCATGAAAATAGACAAACAGACGGACAGACTGTCAATGACTGAATGACAGATTTACTGAGTCGCTGACCTGACTGACTGACTGACTGACAGACAGACAGACAGACAGACAGACAGACAGACAGACAGACAGACAGACAGACTGACTGACTGACTGACTGACCAACCGACTAACCAACTAATTGACAGACTAACCAATTGACTTACTGACTAAATAAGTGACTGACCAACTAATTGACTGAAAAAACTCACCGACTGACTGACTGACTGACTGACTGAATTACTGACTTATTGACTGACTGACGGACGGACGGACGGACCTACTGATTGAATGACTGACTTACTGACTGACAGACGGACCGACTGACCATCTGATTGACGACTGACTGACTGAATGACTGACTGACTGACCAATTAATTGACTGACTGGCTGACTGATCATGACTGAAAGACAGACGCTCTTGATAAATACAAATGGGGTATTTACCAACATCGCTAACTTACTTGTATTTACTTGTAGGTTTTCCACTTCAAAAAGGAAGGCACGAGTTCCAAAACACTCCCTCCTGGGCAGAGGATCAATGTGAAATCATCAAATTTGAACCGTTCATATTTTACCCCCACACAAAAATCTACATACAGCTTACTGTTAACCACGTGAATTACTCCGACGCCAGCCTCGTACACGAGGCTACTACACCCTGGGTTGAAAGCGTTAATGTTACTCAGTTTACAGCCTGTGTTACTCGAGCTGGTAGGAATGACAACCCTGCAGATAGCTTTGCCACAGTAGACTGGTTTGCCTATCAAGGTGCTCCACCTGGGGGCATAACAGGCGAAGAAATGTTCGCCCGTTGGTGGACTGGGACTAGTTGTCAAACGGTCACCCTGCCAAAGGTAGGTGTATTGTTTTGCTCTCAACTGAAATCGGAATGCATTGTATACCGAACCAATTCGCAAAACAAATTGCTTTCCCTATATAATAATAAATCAGACCTCCATATTATCAAATTCGCTTATTCTAATTCGCAATCTTTAGGGAAAGTACTCCAATTCACCGACGATATTTGCAACAGCTGAACACTACAGGTCACGTCAAAAGCATGATGCTACCAGTGTGTGGCTGGAAGACGTCTCAGCGAGTTCATTTAAGATTTGCCTACGGGAGCTTCAAAACTTTGCTGGGGTTCACGACGACATCTCAGTGGTACGTTTAAAAATGGAACGCAACGTAATCTCATCTAACTAAGTCACCTAATCTAGTTGAACCACGAGCTGTGGTCGATCTTTATTGTCTGTTTCGAGAACGTACTTTGTGAAATTTGTCAGTGTCCAATTTTCTCTTTAGGTAATAATATATGCACAGGTAGAGCAAAGCCAGGGTAGGGGGGGGGGGGGGGGGGGGGGGGGGGGGGGGGGGGAGAATGGTGTGTCAAGATTAAGATTTTGCTAAGAATGACGTCAACTAAAACTTCATTGTTTTCTAATCCGGGAAACGTTTTCAAGCTCGCAGCGCAGAGCTGTACGCGTGTATCCTGCAAACACAGCGCTTGCTTCTGCGAAGACTCAACTGAAATATATTGTACTTTATTTTGGTTTCAGAACTGGCTGGCGTTCGATTCCATCCACAGACCACTGTTTAAGGAACATAGAGATGTCAGCTTTCCGAATAACGTTTTGCCTCTAAAGTCGAATAACTACGCCTTCTGCCAGGTAAGCACCGTGTATGAATTAGAGGATTAAGGTGAGGTGGTGCGTTTAAGAGGGAATAAACGGCGTCACTGCATTTGCAGGATTTTAAAGGTGGTGATCACAAAATACGTAATATTGATTTTCGAACCCCTAATAAATGGTCACCTATTAAGTTACCACCCCCTAATAAGCAGCCAGATAGCAAATAGTGTAATATTGTAAGGCCACCAATAATTTAATACACGTATAGTTTGGCCCTGTTTTGAAAAAAGCTGGTGACAGATAAGTGACGACTGATGTACATGTAAACATTCAAAGACACGTTTATTATCATCTTGCTTGATGTGATTTCGTTGTCACTAATCTTTTGATTTTCTGATCTACCAGGCCTTATGCTAATTTATGACGAACCCGTATTAAGCGGCCAGCCCCTATTATGCGGCCACTTGCCATTTCCCCGAGGGTGGTCGCTTAGTAGGTGTTGGACTGTACTCCGAAATCCCCATTTTTTACCAAATGTGCTCTTATCAGAGGCGAAATAATACATTGTGCACAATTGTAACGAGGCGCATCTACCTCGTGTATAAAGAGGCAAACAACGCTATGACCTATTTTTTTTACGAATAACAGGATGTGATTTTCAGTTCGACGAACTACAAATCGCCAACAGTGGTGTTAACAGCCAAACATTCCAGCGGTGGTGGAAATACAGCTGCAGAGTGCAATGGAATCGTAAGCTGGATTGAGGTAAACAATGTAATTGTCTCTGCGTCAACTTACTTATTCTTTCCCCTCCCAATATGACCAAAGTTCAAAATCGAAGAAAAAAATCCAAAGTACATTAATTTTTCAAAATATAAAATAAATGGGGCCAATTGAAAGTACTTCTCAAAATATTTCATTTGAATCGTCAAAGTATAGCTCTATTTTATCCACAGACGTCAAAGTTCGCACCACATATAATTAACATAAACTTCAATTTTGGTGCTGATCGAAAGGCTGTTTCTCTAAAATAATTATTACAATAATTACACAACAATTTCGCGAAGGAAGAATGAACACTAGTAATCAAAATTGTAAACATCGGACTGCAGTTTGATGTTTCCTCGTCATCAAGTTAAGGTTGCGTTGGTATAATATTTTCACTTGGGGGAGGGGGTGGGGGAGGACTCCCTATAATGGATTATACGACGAGGCTCCCGCCCGAAAGGGGTAGATTTATATATATAGTTTTTTAAATTTTTTACATATCAAAGGTTGTCCGTCTTTGTTTTATCTTCGAACTGGACTATATATATATATATATATATATATAACTTCAACCCGTCAATTCCCTACCCTTCATATAATATATATTATATATATATATATATATATTATATATATATATATATATATATATATATCATATATATATTATTATATGAAAGGGTAGGGAATTGACGGGTTGAAGTTTAGAAAAAGGGTAGGGAAAACTGTAATTTAAAAAAGGACCTTTCAGAATATCTCGAACAGACGCACCTAACGGCTGATTCATCAAATTTTAAGGGGCTACTCGCGCGAAAAGTTTAGTAAAAGTCGTAAAAGGGATGCAGTGCATGTTTCAACTGTATGTATGTGAAATGGGTACCATTTTCTATGAAAGGTTTATGAAAGGGTTAACCTTTTCTGTCAAAATGGTATATCAAAGAGTAAGGTTTGGACCTCGCGGGGCGGAGCCTCCCCGTGTAAAACTCTGTTGAGTACCTCCCCCGGGATATTGACTAAGTGATTAACAAATAAAGAAGCCAAAAACCATGTATTATACTGTCATAAAACACGACGGGAATTTGAGAACACGAGATAAATTTAGAAAACACGAGCCGCAGGCGAGTGTTTTCTATATTTCTCAAGTGTTCTCAAATTCCTGGAGTTTTTTATGACAGTATAATACATGGTTTTGGCTTCTTTATGTGCTTTAAAATATAGATTTACGCGCGCGAAACGACAAAACACGCTTTTCTATGATTTATACTCTGATAAAACATGGTTTTTAACTAATCAGAGCGCGCGAAATTTCAGTCTATATTTTTAGCTATGAATAATCAGATACTGGTATTCTTAAATGGTCCCTCTCAACCAGTGACCTTTGCGGTCGCGTGTGGTTGTTTTCATCCAGGGAACTCGATCTCTCGTTGGGATAATGTGTGCCATACTTTCGAAATTGTGCTAACTTCGGTCGTCTAACTGCCTTTGGTGGCCAGAACAACGCCAAATCCCGCCATTTTCTTGGCACCCTTAAAATGGCCGCCATAAGAGTATTGGCACGCAAAGCACACTGGTTCAGAGGGCTTGATGAAGACGATGATGATTATTTGTCTGGATTATGAGCCGACAACAGACGTGTTCGCTTATACATTGTATTTTTACAACGAGATCGGACGTCAGCATATAGAAGGCGGCCTCTGTCTGCATTCAAAGCTATCCTCTGGAACATTCATTCTAAACTATTATTGCTGGAGTTCTAATTTGTTATAATGACCTAACCCTTTATTACTATAAATTAAACCCTTATAATTTCCTTTGTTTATCTTTATTCTTTTCAAGTCTATCACCGACTCCAGATTTCGAATTTGTGCCAAAGAACTGTTTGTAAAACGCTTTGATCCACTGACTGTGTCATATGCAGTGTTAGCAGGTAATTAATTAGAAAACATTGTTTTCATTTTAAAGTTGCTAAGCGAGCACATAATATAGTTTATGACACATTTCAACTAGTTCACTAGTTCTATTTGACGTTTATGATTATTGTTATGCATTGTGTGTATATTCCTTAAAAAATCAAATCAAATCAAATCAAAACAATTAAAAACGATTGATAGATTGATTGATTGACTGACTGAATGAATCAATAATGAATGAATGAATGAATGATGAATGGACGAATGGACGAATGACTTAATTAGAATGAAGGATTTGTGCACGTTCGCATGGCTTGCATGACTCCCATGCTGACTCGCATGGCTCGCATAGCTGACTCGCATGGCTCGCACTTTGTACACACTCAATTAATTTCCATTTTTTTTAAATAGACATTTGCCAGGATGACTGGGCCTATTTCAGAGGATATTGCTACAGAAA
The DNA here is from genome assembly GCA_029204205.1 of Desmophyllum pertusum. Lineage (NCBI taxonomy): Eukaryota > Metazoa > Cnidaria > Anthozoa > Scleractinia > Caryophylliidae > Desmophyllum > Desmophyllum pertusum. The sequence goes on along the minus strand of MU827307.1, from coordinate 2,229,714 downwards.
AGTGGCTTCATGTGATTCGTGGAGTAGCAGTCAGGGGGCATGCGCAATACAGGGAGCTAATCTTCCCAGTATCCACAGTCAGGAGGAAAATGTATATGTCCAAAGTCTACACGGTGGGGAACGTTCTTGGCTGGGCCTCTCTGATATTAACACTGAAGGAACGTTCGTCTGGAGCGATGGATCCCCTTTGGACTTCCATAACTGGGCGAAAAAACAACCAAACAACTATCGCAATGAGGATTGTGCCCATACGCTTGGTTTCATTAAGGACCATAAATACGAATGGAACGATATCAACTGTACAGACTGTCACAGATTCACCTGCAAGAAAGGTAGGTCTAAAATGGCCTGCGACAGGCGCTGAGCGGAGAAGAGCGCGAGTTATTAGGGACGCGCGCGCGAGAAAAGACACGCGCGAGGAAGGCCAGAAAGTGCGCTTGTTCTTCCTCTCGCGCGAGCCCCTCGATCTAACTAGCGCTTTATTTTACTCTAGCGCCTGCTACGCCGTTCTAGTTGTATCAATCTGATAAGAAACCTGGAAACACCTGACTATTCCTATGTTAAGCGGCACTGTCTTCCCATATGGTTATTTCGGGTGCTTTTTCTTAAGGAATTTACTTATTTGTAATGATTTTTTTTGTAATTTATCGAGTACATCTGATGTACAAATGAAGTTGTTGTTGCTCGACATGCATGTACGCACACTGTAGGGTTAATTGAAATATAAGGTAAGGTTAATGTCACCCATGGCCATTTCGACTTATTTTAATTTGCAGAATGGTTTGATTTAAAGCTGTTTGATTTACTCTCGTGTGGTTTTTATAAACATTGTTTGGGACACAATATATTTAAGACCATTTAATTTAGTAAAAAGAGGTAGGAATGTCAGTTACAAGAAGAAAAACACAAAGTTTGTAAACACAAAAAAAAGCATGGCAACTAGGTAAAAGCTAAAGCCTTGTGACACTGACTAATTTAATTATTTTTCTTATTTCTACCAAGCTTAAATATACCATCATGTATTTTCATAAATTAATATATATTCTTAATTACAGATTACAACGAATGTGATGACTTCTCCTATGAATGCCCGGAGAGTTCCACTTGTGGTGAACAATGATGGATCGTACACGTGTCAATGCAATGGTGGATTTCTTCTGAATTATAATGGGAACTGCACGGGTTTGTACATCTTTGATAATAATTTAGTTGGAATAGAATCGGTGTTGTATGTAATATGTCAAAAACGAGAGAACGTGTTTCATTCTACTTCCAAACACCGAGAAAAATAAAATGAAACTTATGTGGTGAATAAAGCATTCAAACATGTTTATTTAAGTGGCAATTACGAATCAATTATGATATCATATCACGCCGAAATAACGTCATACTTTAAACCTGTCCGCCATCGTGGATCCTCCATCTTGGATTGTTCAGAAATGTCAGAAAATCACCAAATTTGATTTGAAAAAATCGAAAACAATATTAGGATGCAAACATTGCAAAGATTTTGGAAGAAACTCTTCGTAAAAAGCGAAAATGTCATGAAAACGGACATTTAAACTGAAAATACCAAATTTGGCTAAAACGGCCTGTCAAAACTTGGTTGCCATGGAAACATCAAGTCACGTGGCTATGATTGGTTGAATGCTCTTTAAGTACGATTAAATTTGAAGTCAGCGCAAGCACTTTTCTGCCCCCCCCCCCCAAGGCAGTATAGGGTTAAACATGTTTGAATGCTTCATTCACCACATAAGTTTCATTTTGTATAGCACAAATACTTTTCGAGATACAGATCGTTTTACCCAAATTTGTTAATTGTTTAGCTTAATTTTCAGTTTTCATAAAATTTTTGCTCTTTACGATGAAATCCGTCCAAAATCTTTGCCGTTTTAGCATCTTTATATTTTCTTGATTTTTTTCAAAGCAAATTTGGAGATTTTCTGACATTTCTGAACAATTTAGAAATCCAAGATTTAGGATCCAAGATGGCGGATTTGTTTAACGTATGACGTCATTAAGGCGTGTATGACGTCATAATTGACACGTGACTGCCACTAAAATAAAGATTTTCGGATGCTTTACACACCATGGTAAGTTTCATTTTCATAGAGTCAATACTTTTCGAGATACATAGGGGGGGGGGGGGGGCACTATCTGCCCCCCCCCCCCCCCCACCCAGGCTCAGGACGAAAAAAAAGCCCAGGCAGAATAGGGTTAACATGCGTTACAATCAGGAATTCACGCAGCTTCGGGATAGTTCTAAATGAAACTCATAGGGAATAAGAAACCCTGCAGGATCTCTCGAGGATAATTGCAACAAACTGTTTTTAACTTACAGCTTTGTATCAGAGTTAGTACAGTGTCTCCGATTAGCAGAAATGTCAAATAACCAGTTGATTTAAATAAATTTAATCATCATTCATAAGGTTAGTGACAAGCAAACGTTTTAATTCGTTATCGAAACAGATATAGACGAGTGTCGTTTGGGGAGATTTTCCTGTCACGCTCAATCTGAGTGTGTGAATGTTCCTGGGTCTACAGATGTAGATGTTTTCCAGGCTATGGAGGGAACGGAAAACGCAGCTGTGATGGTAAGTGAAGTCCAGTGCCAAAGTGAAGTGTCTTCCATTAGTAGTTTATTTTGTTGTTCTTGCTTGAATTGTTTTTCCCTCTTTTGTTACCCAATCTAGCGGGAGTGTCATGATTTTCGGAATCAAGCTAACAATTATTGTCTGCACGTTTCTAGGTTCCCTTGAGAAACCCGAAAGGTAGTTGTGGTGTTGGAAAAGAAAACCTAGTATTATGGTTTACAACAACCTATGATTTCGACACGTACTGTACTGGCGAAATCTATATGCTGCTAGGGGGTTTCAAAGTAGTTACCTTGATAATAACATTATAAAGACAAATGCAAAATGTCATTTGGACTGCTTCGTTTACACGACGTTATTTACGAAAAAAAGACTATTAGTGTAAAAAGGGATAATTAGTGTATAAACTAACTACAATTTGATGTATTTGGATGCTTTAGTGATATCATCACTATGTTATCAAACAGTATGATTATTAAGACGTATAGAGCTTTTTTCGTCCTGAAGTTATGACAAATAATACATCAGGTTTATTAGTTGATATGATTTATTTTAATATACATGCATGGCTCTTGAAATTGTAGCTATTATTTGGAGTAATTAATCTATAATTAAGTGTCTCTAATCTGTCATTTATTCACAGCACCGTTCGTTAACGCAACAAGCTCCTGTGTGAATTTGTTAGGGAGTCAAACTAAAACAGATGGAGTGATAGAGTCAAATAAGATTACTGCCAGCTACACTAAAAATATGGATTGCCAATGGAATATATCTTCCAATGCTGTTCTGGAACTTGTCTTCCATCGTTTTAGCACCGAATCGTCTAACGATTACGTAATATTGTACGATGGTGTATCATTGTCCTCTCCTGTGATTGGTAGATTCAGTGGATCTTCTCTCCCTGCACCCATTACAACATCGTCTAACAATCTTTATGTGAGGTTCAAAACTGACCAGGAGGCTGACGACTCTAAAACTTATAAAGGATTCAGTGCACGTTACCGAGGTATGGCGAATGTCAAACAATATTTTACAATTGTCACCGGAGTTTCCACATGTCAAAATAATGTCATATTTAGTTGGGGCGATCTGTCCGATGGAGAATCTTTCTTCACGGCGAGGAGAATATAAACGATATCTCCCTCTCTCTCCCTCCTCTCTCTCACGCGCGCACGATTTCGCACTGAATTTCCCATAACTTACCGGTGCATATCCAACAATGTTGTTGTATAACTAAAATGCGATAAAAGAAGAAGACACAATAAAAACATCAAGCCGCGATAGGATACAAGAGCGAATTGGATTTTAGACATTGGTTTGTGTCCTGGGGAAAAACCGGAGAACCCGGATAGCAAAGACTCCGGCCGGAATCGAGCCCGGCCACTCGTGGGTGCCGATCACTTTCACTACAGCGCCAGCCCTGATCTCTCAGCACTAATATAGACTACATAAATTACTTAGTACTTACTTGTAATTATTTAATTCATTAATGTATTCGTTCGTTCGTTCGTTCATTCGTTCGTCCGTACGTTCATCATCATTTTTGGGTGCCGATCACTTTCACTACAGCGCCAGCCCTGATCTCTCAGCACTAATATAGACTACATAAATTACTTAGTACTTACTTGTAATTATTTAATTCATTAATGTATTCGTTCGTTCGTTCATTCGTTCGTCCGTACGTTCATCATCATTTTTGGGTGACGATCACTTTCACTACAGCGCCAGCCCTGATCTCTCAGCACTAATATAGACTACATAAATTACTTAGTACTTACTTGTAATTATTTAATTCATTAATGTATTCGTTCGTTCGTTCGTTCATTCGTTCGTCCGTACGTTCATCATCATTTTTGGGTGCCGATCACTTTCACTACAGCGCCAGCCCTGATCTCTCAGCACTAATATAGACTACATAAATTACTTAGTACTTACTTGTAATTATTTAATTCATTAATGTATTCGTTCGTTCGTTCGTTCATTCGTTCGTCCGTACGTTCATCATCATTTTTGGGTGCCGATCACTTTCACTACAGCGCCAGCCCTGATCTCTCAGCACTAATATAGACTACATAAATTACTTAGTACTTACTTGTAATTATTTAATTCATTAATGTATTCGTTCGTTCGTTCGTTCATTCGTTCGTCCGTACGTTCATCATTTTATTGCCTATATATGTTTTACGGTCTTTTACTTACGCAGTACTGATACCTATGTTAATCATTAGCCATTGTAGGAGGAAGCATCCGTTTAAATGGAGCATCATCATCAGCTGGAAGAGTCGAGATATACTATGACGGCCAGTGGGGCACAATTTGCGATGATGCATGGGATAAGGATGACGCAAACGTGGTGTGCAAGGAGCTTGGTTTCGACCACGCCTTACAAGCTTATAAGGGAGCTCAGCATGGTCAGGGAAACCGGTCCGATATGGATGGACGATATCGCCTGCTCGCCAGGAATTCAAAGTGAGTCGCATCTCTACGATTGCCGACACCGTGGATGGGGAAACAACGATTGCACTCACAGCCGAGACGCCAGTGTGTCATGCTCACATGGCTCTTCTGTTGTTCGTTTGATGGGTGGCGGAGTCAACTATGGCCGTGTTGAAGTTCAATACAACGGGAACTGGGGCACTGTGTGTGATGATGGCTGGGATATGAATGATGCGAAAGTGGTGTGCAAAGAGCTGGGCTTCTCTGGCGCGTCTTACGCTCCCCTTGGTGCGGCATTCGGTCAGGGAATTCGAAGTGTTCCAATCTGGATGGATCGTGTCCAATGCCATGGAGGAGAGGCCTCGCTACGTGATTGCGGCCATCGTGGGTGGGGAGTACATAGATGCGGTCACAACGAGGACGCAAGTGTTGTTTGCAAGACTTAGGGACATAACAGCTACAGCAAACACATCCAAAATAGCAAATTAGTCAGAAAAAAAACACATTGAATATCAAGACCATGATTTATTTTTAGACCTAAGGAATACATTCAGTAATGTCGTTTTTGCCTTGTTTTCATACGAAGTCAAATCAATCAGATCAAATTTAATTGAATGTGATTCTAAACAACCAAATCAATCTAGCAAAATTGCTCTGTTTCAACAATATGCACATTTTGCGATGCACCTATCGAAGATGCTAAACATTACTTTTTGTACTGCCCAAGTTTTGCTGCTCGGAGCGTTATTTTGTTTGCCTCCGCTGCACACTGGTTGGGAGATGGGTGGCTGTTAGCATCTGACAAGAAACAAATTGATTGGCTTTTAAATGGTGTGCCTGCTATCGACTTTCAAATTAATGTAAATTTGTTCAAATCTGTTCAGTCTTTTATCTCCCAATCAAACCGCTTTTCTTATTTTTTCCATTTTTGTGTGATTTTGCTTGTACCTGTCCTTTTAATTCTTTTTTTTTATTTTGTTATATTTGTCTTTATTCTGATCGTGTGTTATTGTAATTGTGAAACAACGTAAGCTCTCTAGATGAGCATCGGCTCTTAGAGCAAATGTTGAGAAAAAATATTGTTTAAATAAAAAATAAAAAAAATAATAAAAAATCTAGCACAAAGAAAAGCTAACCAAATAAAGTAGATCATTTGTTCAATGGTTTATATTAAATCATTTTTTTCTTGGAAAATGGTTATATTAAAGATGATTTACACTCCGTACTGCGCAATCGCCGCCCAGTAATGTTTGTCAGCCTCACAAGAAGGAATGTTCACTAGCCAAAATAAACATTCCGGGACAAACTTACCTTTTTCTTCATTGTTAACGCCAGTCCTTGTCAAACAAGTTTCGATGTCATTTCCAAGTTTTTGATCAAATGTCGTCTTTGTATCGCGTTATTACAGGTCATTGAGCATTCTTTAGCGTGATGTTAGTAATGGTGGACTCAAAAACTTACAATTTACTCCATGTATATGTATGCCTATTACGAAGTGTAACATATCTCAACCTTTCAAAACAAAAAATGAAAACAGACCCTAGCTGAGGCTGCGCAGTATGGACTGTAAAATTCATCTTTAAATTCCAGTATATTCAGTTTTATGGGATTTTAAATCAAGTTAACTATCGGTTCTAATATGCCTCTACAAATACGTTTATCAACCATTTTATTATCACAGTTTTGTGTAGAAAATTTATCTAGAACAGACTGAGGTAAATTTGTTTAAATAAGCTGATGTGTAGTCTTGAAAAATTAAGCCTGATTTTTTTTATAATCGTAGTTCCGTTTAGGTTTATTATTACATTTTCGTGATTTTCTACCGTAGAAAAATATTATTTGAGGCTTCCTTCAATTTGAGGATAATTTTGCACATCACCAAAAATGACTTAAAATATCAATAGTTTAACTTGAAACTATTAAATAGATAATTCCTATAGTGTGGTTTGAATTAGTCTTTCTCTATCATTTACAAATATTCAAAGTTTCGTTTCCTCACTTTATAAGACTTCGGTTAGGACACGCTGTTATAAGAACGATAAGCCAATAACGTCAGCTATAATGACATGAACTTTAGCAACACTCCATTTAGCACTGATACGTGTACGAGTTGTTGCCTCTTGCTTTCTTGGCAGTAATGTTTAAAAATAAAACGGTTTGGAGACGAAACATGTGTTGTCGTCCTGCAGTAAATCCCTGGAGTCACGTAAGTCCACACATAAGCCCTAAAATCTGTCTTGTAACGTACACACATGGTAATTAGTGGCATGCATGCCTGAGGCGGGGAGGTGGGGGGGGGGGGGGTACTCCCTTAATGGACTATACCGGGAGGCTTCGCCCGAAAGGGGTACCTTTTCAGGCTGGAGGTATATAAAAGTGTAGGGATTTCACGATCGAGTTGAAGTACAGAAAAGGGTAGAAAGGGTAGCTAGGAAAACTGCATTTAGGTGTTTAAAAGGGCCTTACAAAACATCTCGAACAGACGAATCTAACAGCTGATTCATCCAATATTTTAAGGGGCTACTCAAGCGAAAAGTTTAGTAAAAGTGGTAAAAGGGATGCACTTTTCATCTGTAGGTATGTGAAAGGGGTACCATTTTCTATGAAAGGTATATGAAAGGGTTACCTTTTCTGTCAAAAAACGATTAAAGGGTAAGGGTTTGGACCTCGGGGCGGAACCACCCTGTATAAAACTTTGTTTAGTACCCCCCCCCCCCCCCCCACGGTTCTGTAACTACAAACTATCGCATATATATCGAAAAGTACTCCCAATTATCCCATCATTTGTTTCTGAATCGAGTAAGACTTTCATTTCCAATACGAAAAATATTCCAACAAAATATCAAATTTTGCTTTAGACGACGTAGTAACTACTCTGCAGTTTACTGATTCGCGTTATCATTTCTCTGACTGGCACGCTTGAATTGGCCATCAAATAAATATGACATTATAACATGGATGTTAATCATTGCTCTCTCTGATCACAGAGTTGGCGGTATCTGCTGTCTATGGAAATAAATTGAAACGGGATTCCTGGTTTGCGAATTGAAGGGGATCTATATGGGATTCGAATGGAGTATAAGACAATTGTGTCGTGAAATAGTTTAAATTTCACGTCGTTTTTGACAAATTATTTTAGGCAATCAACAGCCGAATTATGATAATCATTGCAGACAATGCATTATCCAGAAAATGCAGTTTTGTTACTTCTCACTTTTTTTTACCTATGCGGTTCAATTGTTGAAAGATCGCCACACAAGTAGATCAGATCGGATACCTTTCCTGTCGCTTACCTCGTTTGAGTCTGCTTGATGCCATTTTTAACCTACAAGATAAATGTTTATATCCATAAAATAAACCTACTGGGAGAAAAAGTAAACGAATGATAAACAAAGACACAACATAGTGGACACAAAACAACAGTTAGAAAACACTGGCCAGGGTAAAACAATTAACAGGTCGATCAAAGTTGTTGATCTCACGCCGTTTGCCTCGGGAAATTAAGGACGTTCGCGCCCATTGCTAGTGCGCATCCTTACTGCGCACGCTATTCATGCCGCACGCGCGCAGCACGTCTGCATCCAGCGCGCGCGCTGAGAATGGAACAGCTGGACACATATTAATAGTGATGGAGGCCGCTTCGATAACTTGCCGATGATTTTACTCTCTTGGATGCACGGTGACCCCTGCTTTTCTTTTCATAGATCACTTCCTTGACTGATTCTCTCCATTTTAACAAAAAAACAATAAACAAAGAAGCCTTATTTTACAAGGTCCGTTTGCAACCGAGGAGGAAGCAAATTTGCATATGGTCACTTTACGCTAGTTTCGAATGGGAAACTGTTTCCGTTTTGAACAGAAGTGAATTCGAATATCATGCTTTTAGAATAAGAACAATTTGCACACTGGGAAAATTGCACGTTACTGTTAAAATTCAGAATACAGTTAGGGTTTTCTGACAAACTGTGTTTTCTTCTTTTGAGCTGGGTTGGGTATGATATTTCAAACTGATAGAGCAATATACGACAGTACAGGAAACATTAATTGACTTGAGTTGTTTTTATGTGGGCCGTGACGTTTTAAAATACAACAAAAAAGTATGTAACTGAAGCATTGGAAAATAAAATATAATATTTCGCTTGATCATAATTCGAACTCCTCGCCTGTCTGAATTAAGTGACCGAAAGAGCGATCATCATCGTCTTCTCTTCTAGTCAGGTCAATTAAAAAAAAAAAGTGAAACAAAAATAAATATATTATTAAAATTATAAAACAAAACATTATAGTACGGAAACCGAGGTGGCTCAGCCCACTTTCATTTTCACTTTGCATTTTTGTTTTAATATTTGATTTTAATTTCCATTAATGTTTCGTTTGCATTTGCGTTTTCATTTGTATTACCGCTTTTTTATATTTTCATTTATCTTTGGATATACGGTATACAGTTTAAATTTCGTACCATATCTGTCATATTTCATTATTTGCCACTTTCCAGTATCGATGTACTACTTCTTCAAGCTTTTGAAGTTTTGTGTAAATAAATATGAAGCGATATACTTTAACTTACAACTCTAACTCAAAACTTAGGTTTGAATGGATTTGATTGGTTAATAAAACTAAACAACATATCTTTATGTTACACTTCGTTAACTTTTTAATTATAGTTCTCGTATCATACTGTTTTGAAAATAAAAACAAATTGAGTGAATACATATCTTATTTCCATCTAATATTGCAGGTGAAATTATGCTCAAACAATGATTTATTATGTTTATATAGCTTCATCCTATTGTCCCAATGCCAGAAATTATTGCTGCACAATATCCGGTAGTTTCAGTTTGGTTTCAGATTTGGGACGTGACTAGTTGCTGTTTATTTATTTAACACCCTCTTGATTCTTGATTAAGGTTATCGTATCACGCTGTTTTAAAATTAATTATAACTATAACTATAATTAGAACCTCCATTGATGAAATTGACTTATATTTTCATTTAATCCCTTGATTAGTACATTTTTCAATAACTGTCCCAAAAACGTTAATCGTTTGTTGATGAACGTCTCTTATTTTATTTTGGTTAGCTACTACACTTTTATGATAACTGTGCCAAAACCCGTTTGAACTCTCATACAAACCTGTATTTACAAATTCTCGTAAGCGGCCATTCCCTGTAAGTGGCCGCGGACACTTTAGAGGGGTGAAATTTGGATTTTTCTGTTGTTTCTAAGCTCCCATAAGCGGACACCCCAAAGGAACAATCCTCACAGTTAGCATCAATCAGAGGCCTATAACTATAGACTTATATCTCAATCCTATTTTAACCATTGAACTCCATACCGCTGTTTCTCTTCATATTTGTTTTTTGTTTGCTGTTTTCATTTGTAGCAGCAATCAGTATCGCATGTTGGGATCTGGAGGCTCACAGTCACACTAAACTGTTTTTTTTGTTCGATTACGCTGCGTCAGGAAGCACTTGTTTTCGTTTCTAACGCACGTACAAGATCTGGCGCCCTGCCAGTTGGGCATCTTGCTATCTTACCGTTATGCAATTACTTAATACGTTCAATTTCCAGACGGTATTCTTTTCTAAAAGACGATCGAACTATTGGAAATATCAAATCGTTATATTCTCAACGACAGAAGCTACTACTACTCTGTGCTTTTGTTTATTTATTTCAAATCATTTGTTAGTTTAAATATTGTCTATTAATAAATCTGTAGTATGTACCATGATTGTTCTTTTTAATTGTAGCACCGTTGTTTTGACCTCGCCAAAGAGTACGAATTTGACCTAATTTGTCGGGTTTGCGCTGAAGCATATCAAATGGTATTTCCTTTTATGCGCACGCGCAATACTTGAGGCCATATATAAAATGTTAAGTCCAATCGTGCCGCAAAAGAGTATTCATCACTCGAAGGAGTGGTGATCACTAGCTTGGAAATACCAGGCCATGATGTTCCAGGCGAGGGAAGGCGCGTTACTGTTGGTTTGTTGCTTGATGATCAACGGCGTCAAAGGTAAGAACAGTTTATGTACTTCGAATGGAATTATATTTGTTTTCCAGTTGCGAACGCATTTCTTGAATATAACTTAACTAAAATATATTGATTAGAAGCTTCTCAGATCACAACTCATTCAGTTGGGCGGTGGCTTTTTTGTCGCAGCGTTTACTACTAGCAAAAGTAATACATACATTGTATTACTGTACGTCTAAAAAGATAGGGTTTTGCATACACCATTCGTCAGTCGTTGATTAATTGGCCGTTGTGGCGAGGTTATTTTGGCAGCTGGGACGCGCTTCAGTGGAGGTGGCCGTTGCAGAGAGGTTAAAACAGGAGTGCCGTTGTGGAGAGGTGTCCGTTGCGGAGAGGTGGCCGTTAATTAGTAAAGGTTCGACTGTACGTAGTCTGCAATTACGCGCGTACTTCAATACTCACTGACATTTTTTCACTTCGATCTTCCTTTGTTTAATAAAGTCTACAAGTCCTTCAGCTTCTACGTTCGTAATGTATATAATCAATTTAGTGGCTTTGTTTATGAAGGCGTGGATAACTAGTGTATGATCAATGGAAATGATCAATCGGAGAGTCTGTGCTCGGGAATTATCCTGCTATCATTCCAAAAAAATACCTGGTCGCTAGCTAGTGACTAGTATAAAATGATCATATGCAATGTTCTTCCTTCTCGTTTACGAAAGAGACCGCGGCAAGCTAGAGATAATACGTTTGTTTGAAAAAACATGGGTCTGCAGTTTTAATAGGATGATTGAATAAATGTTAAATTACAATATATTGCTGACTCCGGCAATAATTAAACTCCATTCAATAAAAATATGACACTTGGTTGAGCGTGAAACTAGCGTAAAGTGACCATTTGCAAATTTGCTTCCTCCTTTCAGCTCTTTCAGGTTGTAAACAAGATGAAACAAGGCTTCTTTGTTTATAGTTTGTTTTTACGATTGCGGTGCAGTTTGATTGAAGGAATGTTTGCGTGGACTATTTCTCCTTCCTGTATGATACAATCGGTGGCTGGCTACAAATGCGCGCAAGTCTAGTTTGCTTTTGAATGATATGCCAGTGTTTCATGAGAACCTTTTTGAGATTCGGTCTGGCCGGATTGTCAAACAACATGGAATCACTTTCTTCCCAAATGGCATTCCAGTGAGCCGTGAGATTGAACATCGGACACAACTACGCATGAGCAGATTGTAAAAAAGCACTCTCTCAAGCAGCGCGAAGATTGTTGTGTTCATAAAGCCGTTGTATGTGCACTCATTCGGACAAAATACCCGCCCGTACCGTGAGCTAAATATAACTGACGATGTATTCTGATAATCTCGACATACATGACACAATAGTCATTAAAAATCGCTGATTTAACTGGTTTTGTTATTTATATCAGAGCAGTACTATGAGAAAAACATGTCATATTATCGTTGTTCTAGAATAATAGAGTACTTGTGATCACTTACATTAAAAGTAAAACTGGTAAACAAGGCACAGAGACGCCCGCTGACAGAAAAACAATAGTCGGTCTATGTTTCGAAATCAACATCACGTCGGAAATCTTTGATGTTTTGTGATTGGTTGAGAAGGCGCCATTTATGGGTCATTGCATGTGTTCCATGCTGAGACAAGGAGCCAATCACACGCCGGCCTACTTACAATACCAGCACGTAGATATTCGTACATGTTGTAAACAGGGCTTGGATGGAGATCACGTATTCTATATTAAACGTTATAACCGGAAGGTAAGGGGTATACAACTCTGTAGTTTTGTTTGTTGACTGCATGCCGTGCTCGCATTCTGCTTCTATTTGCTAAAAGGGTGGTATGATGAGAAGTTTGTATACTGAAAAGTTTCTTAAAGTGAGTTTGCAGATCGAAGATTTTAAGAGTTGAAAGGCGAGGTCCTTTGAAAACGTCAGTATCAAGGAATAAAAAGAGAGTTGAACCTAAAACTGGTTTGTCTTTCTCTGACTCTATTAGGCCGCTGCACCAAACGAACCATACATGTACAAGCGATAAATACAAATAAACACTCATATAGACGTATAAAAGCCTCCAAGGATATTTAGCCACCAACACTAGAGCACATAACGAAATATTTATTATAAATCTTTCCAACCAATCTCTTTCAAATAACAAGGTTAAACTCCTTTCCAGAAACCTTAAATTGATACCATCCAATTCAATTCCTACCTCAAATAAATCCTTGTAAAATGATTGTGATAATTTTGCTAGAGCTATGCGCTTGAAATACATCCGGTTCGCGGTTAAAACGGAAGAAAATCGCTTCCGCGCATCCTTCCTTGTCGAAAAAAACGTACAACCACCTATTCAACATCCGGTTGCTCTCGAAAACTACTTGGAAGAAACCGAACAATGGCTTTTTGTCCTCAAACCTGATAATATTTCAGTGATCGAACTAGTAGCCATTAGTTCCCTTAAATGCAATAACAAAATTAACCTCAAGAAAGCTGTCAAAGGAACAACAACGGTCGTTCTTGATACTGCATAAAAAATAGAGGAAGGCGTACAACAACTATCTGATGATACATTTTATAAGCCTCCGAACTCTCGGATTCTGCTTGATACCGCCCAAAAAGTAAACGTTCTATCGTTCGGGCCAAATAGATAAAATGACCAACAAATGGTTAGAAATACGTACACAGACAACCACGAATACCAGCATTCTACACGTTGGTTAAAATTCACAAGAAAGTACCAGTCGGCATTGCTACAAAATAAGAGTCATATTAAAAAGACACGACCGACTTCATTAATAATTTCATTAAAAAACACAAAAAATCCTGACAATGTGGTTCTAGCCACTCTCGATGTAAGTTACCTTTACACCAACATTCCTCAAGAAATAGGAATGAATGTTAGCTGCTAGTACGAAGACCACTATGAGCCTAATTTACCTATTCCCATAAATGTTTGCGGTAACTTAATACGACTCATAATTGAAGAGAACTCTTTCAGATTTAACGAAATAAACTTCGCAAAAGCTCACGGCATTGCTATGGGAACAAAAAAGGCAGTCACTTTTTCAATGGTGGACTTAGAAAAACGGCTCCTAACAGCTAGTCCATTAAAATTACAAACCCAGCACGTTTTTCATAAACGAGAAGAAAGAAAATTTGCATATGCTCATTTTATACTAGTCACGCGCTCAACCTGTTGATTGACCTTGTTGATTGTGAATTCATCGCTTGTATCACGATTTGTTTAATTGGTTATGAACATAAACTGCCGCTTGTCGCTCGTTTAGGAACCTTGCTTCGTGAGGTGAACGTCGTCCATCAATGCTCCTCTTCAGAGCGTTCAGATAAATCCGTCGAAATCAGGTTTTGTGTAGATAAAATTAATATGAAGCGATACTTTAACTTAAAACTCTAAATCAAAAGTTAGACTTGAATGAGTAGAAAGTTTGAGTTTGAATGTATTTGATTGGTTATAAAAATAAACAACATATATTTATGTTATACTTCATTAACTTTTTTAATTAAAGTTCTCATATCATACTGTTTTGAAAATCAAAACACATTTATTGGATACATATCTTATCTCAATCTAATATTGCGGGTCAGTGAAATTATACTCAAACAACGATGTATTATGTTTTTTTATAACTACATCCTATTGTCCCAAATTCTAGGAATTATTGCTGCAAATTTCGTCGTTTCGATCATATCGCAACTGATTGAGTGGAAGTGAAAGTCTATCTGAATAAAAAATTAAATTATGATTCTAATAAATTCGATTCTGACCTGCATATACACCCTCATGCAATGCTAAACACAGATTTTAATATGTATAGGTTTTAATGCTGATCATACGAACATGAATGGATTATCAGTGATCTCATTTTAAGTGATTTACTTACGCCGTAAACTTTCTACTATTTCTTTATCAGGAGTCGAGAGGGGAACAATTGATATTCAGCAAGTGGGAGACGATAGTTTCCATTGTGAATATGCGTCCTTTAGCAGCAGTTTCTCCAGTGGAAATCCCGTGCGAGTGTTTTGCTTCAATCAATCATGGAAACAGATCATCCACAGTTCATGATACTGTTTTTGTTTGGGTGGAAGATGTGACCACGAGCCGCTTCAAGGCCTGTCTCGTGCAAGGTGGGCAGGGTGCTGGAGGGAATACTTCCATCGATTGGTTTGCATTCCAAGGATCACAATCAGGTGTTTATCAAGGAGAGGCCAGTTTTACCTTATTTACTACTGGAACAAAATGTAGCCGGATTGCATTTCCCCAGGTGAGATGTTAGTAAGTATTTGTTTCGGCTCATGCGAGGAGGGAGGAGAGCGTTCAAGCAATTTTAGCCAACCCAGAACATTTTGGTGTTGTTAAATTATTGTTTGATCACGTGACTTGACATTTCCATAGCAAACATTTTTGACAGGTTGTTTTATCCCAATTATGTGTTTTTTTAGGTGTTTTTCTTAATTATTATGTAGTTTTCACTCTGTATTAAGAATTTCTTCCAAACTATTTCCAGTTTCTACATCCTTATATTTGAGATTTTTACACACCATATAAGTTTCAATTCTATAGCGTCAATACTTTTGAAGATACATAGGGTTCACGAACGAAAAAAAAAGCCCAGGTAGAATATTTATAGTCTTAACAAAACATATACTGTCACATACAAACATATGATGACACTATTGCGGTATAAATTAGGTATTGTAAAGTTATTTTTTTTATTTTATATCTCAGGCCTTTTCATCGGTGCCTAAAGTTCACGTGACTGTCAAACATGGTACTCCAAACCAAAAACAAGACGCCATGAGTGTTTGGATATCAAATGTTTCCACAAGTCAGTTCGAAGTTTGTTTACAAGAGTCAAGGACATTCGATGGACCACACAGCAATCTCGTAGCTGTAAGTTAGACCGTCATTCTTTACCAATCGAAAATAAGGTAGAACATATCGTGTTTTTCCTTTTTCCGTGGTATATCCGGCCCTAGCTACTAATTAACAATTAGATTATGAGCTCGAGATTTCTATGATGTGATAGTTGATGAGGCCGTAGGCCGAATCAAATATCACATCCTATAAATTGAGAGCGAATAATCTAATTGCTTTTGTAAAAATCATAACAAATGTCTAGTAATAACTCTAAATCCTCTTCCAAAACTTCTGAGAAACGAGAAGAAACCGCAATTTTGTAGACACTTCCTGATAGTATACGAGTAGCTCAGCCAATTAAATTGTCTCATTTGCATTAGTATACTAGTATATTTTTACTAATAACTGATAAAGCAACCATCGGGTGTAATAGTTTCGAGCCAGCGCTCATAATAAATTCCAAAAAAAACAATTCAGTGTGTCATTGCATAGACTATTTAGTTAGCTTTATTCTTGATACTGTTCTCTAGAACTGGTTGGCGTATGATAATTACCCATCGTCGTGGGAAGCTAAAGAGTCATCAGCGGTCACGTTTTCTAACAACGAGGTACCAGCTGCAGAAAACAATTATGCCCTCTGTAAGGTACGTGTACATAAATAGTACAGTGCGACTACTGTAACCGGGGCACCGAGACAACGTAAACCAACCATCTTACAGATTGAAAACCAAGAATTGCAACTTCAGTTGTTTGAGCCAAACAGTTTCCGTGCAATACAACGTTTCAGCTTAGAATTAAGTTAACATTTTCAATGCTGCTCTGCAATAAGTGGTTGGTCTTCAATGTCTACGTTTCCCCGGTTATGGTAGCTTTATAGGTAAAATTTTAACTGACAACTGACAAATAGCCTAAAATTTAACCGAAACTGACATTTGGAAGACTTGGTTTCTTATGTACTCTATGACGTCACCTTCTATCAGCCACCACCGATGTCATACTATATAGTACCGTAATTTAATGTTATTAGACTTTTGAAATAAAATATATATTTAAAAAATGTAAAGGTGGCCGAAATGGTACGTACTTTAATATATATTTTTGTTACACTTTTCTTGCAGAATGTCAACTTTACCCACCATTTTACGCACCACCCGTGGTACTCACAACTGTTATCAATGGTGGCAATAACAATGCCAACATAGCGTGTCCAGCTAAAGGTCCTTTGAGCAGTTGGCTGGAGGTACAGTCCGTTAGACTTAAAACTACTAGCAATAACAGTGATGGTGATTATCATGACGATAACGATGAAGATGAAGTTAACGACCATGATAATGAAAATGATAATGATAACGATTATTATTACATTTGGAAAATAACAACAATAAAAAAATTGATCATAGAACACAACTTTTTGATTATTGATCCTGAAGAAGGCAATCACTGTCGATTTATTCACACTGGATTAAGCCGAGCCTTTTCTCACTTCATATTTTAGGTGAATTAATTTCCTTTCCAAAAGTTGTGATCGCCTCTCCCTTTCTTTCGTCTTTATTTTCGGGGAATATGAATTATCTAATCAAGTTCTTAATATATATTATTATTTACTATTTTAAAGGAAGTGACCAACTCCTACTTTCGAGTATGCATCAGAGATGACGCAGGATACGATGGTCAGAGAGGCACTATAATTGTAGATTACTTGGTTATAGGAGGTACTGGCATCGAAAATGTTCTGAAACAATCTTAATTATTGTCTCTATTGCATCATTAATATTGATCTATCAGCAAATCTGTACCACTTAACTTATAAATCAACTAAAGCTCTTGTCTTGGCTTCAAGGTTGAGCATGGGTCTAAATTGACAAGTTCCCTCCCCCGGTTTGGGTGTATCTCCTCATTTCTGCAGCGATAATAGCTGATCTACCGGTTTGATTCATGGTCTTAACATTCCATGTCCCAATAACTGTTGTATTCAATGATGCCAGAAGGCTGTTCGGCCGCTGAGTTTTCCTTAGGGCTTTCGCTCTGCTGCGTCATCCTCCTTCTCACTGAAGATCCTCCCTCCAGTAAGGCCTCGGTTGGATTTCTTGTCAATGTTTTTGTTTTGTTTCTGTCTCTCATCGCAGGACAGTCTTTTTATTAATTAAATTATTTATGGACAATCGGTCTCCAAAATGCCAATTAACACTACTAATTAACTTATTGTATGTTTGTAATTATGTACTTTTTAAGGTTTGTAATATTGTTATGTAGAACTTTTCTTGGAAACCAATTCATTATAATTGAAGAATTTCCGTGTCTGTCTATCTGTCTGTCTATCTTCAGGATCGATGACTATTGACTACGTTTACATTTGCATGCAAAGTGTATTACTTAACATTTCAGGAGATAAATTTAAGGTTTATTGACCTCCTAACCTTCCTCTCAACAGAAAAGTTGTGCAATCCATCAAAATCTTGGACACGTAGCTTTCTTACAAGAGAACCTGTGGCAGTTAACATAGTTCCATCCACAAAAATATTGGTCTAACCGAATTTACGTTGAATTATAGATCTTGATCCTTGCACAAATGTAAGCTGCAAATACCACAGTCACTGCGTATCCTTGTCTCCACTCCAATTTTCTTGTCGTTGTGAAAGCAGCTGCCCGTCATACGAAGAACAGGTCTGCGCTTCGAACGGTCGTACATTCCGAAATTTGTGCTTGCTACGGCGAGAAATCTGTACAAACACGTGGAAATTATACCGACCATCATCCCGGAAGCTGTACAGGTAAGGATTTTATTAACATGTCGATTTGTTGTTAATAGGGAAAAATTATAATTATAATTTTTAGTAAATAATTGAAAGATAGACACCCAAATAGACTAGCCCAACGCGAAAGTGCTTTCTTGTTGGGGCAGACTATTTGGTGGTGTTTTTTTTTCATTCAATTTGATAAAAATATTCTTATATTGCCCCCCTTTTCGGAATCCATAAGAATTTGATGTCTGTAGAGAAAATATCAGATGAGTCGCTTCAAAATTAGAAAACAAAAACAGTTTAAAATGAGTAAATGGCAGCAAGCCATAGTACATTGCTTTAGTTATACAAGAAACCGTTGTAGTTGTGGGTTTCGTATCATCATTATCATCATCATCACATATAGCAAGACAATAACACAACAACAACAACAACAACAACATATATTTGTACCAAAAAAGTAAAGACAGAAAAATTACAAACTTATTAAAATTATTAAATATGGTAGTAGTTGCCTAAAATAACTATTGGGAAATAAGCAATAATATAGACAATAGACAAACATGGAGTGATTTGGAGTAAAACAAATCATTAGTTCGTCTAGTATGATCCTCCGGGTGTTCCTGAAAATGACTTTTGTCGGTGCCTAATGATCCGATTACCTGAGCGGAAGTGACCTTCATATTCAATTAAGTTAAAAGTTATTGGTCAGTTTTACCGTCATGTTATTGGCTCTTTGTCTTAAACAGTGATTGTTAGTCAAAGTTCCTTCGTCAGTTTTGTCAAGATTGTGAAAACATTTATGAATAAATATAGATGTAATTAATTGGAGGACAAAACAGCAGCGTCCATTTAAAATTACACTTGGTCCCTAAAGGAGAAGGCCACTCCAGAAAGCGCATTTTTTGTCTCACTACCATTAAAATTATAGTAAATATGAAGATCAATTACTGACCGTAGCTTGAAGTTCCAAACAGCCTCATAACCTCGCGAAATTTGCCTTCAAAGTGTCAACACTCACAAAGCGGGAACTATCACATCATTTCACGCCAGTGATTCAGGTTGCACGGAATGACGTCACGATTATGCGGCCAGGTTGCTGAGTAGTCTTCAAAATGGCGGCGGCCAGATCGAATATTTCGACACTTTGAAGGCAAATTTCGCGAGGTTATGAGGTTCTTTGGAACTTCAAACTACGGTCAGTAATTCATTTTCATGTTCACGTTTTAATGCGCTTTCTGGAGTGACCTTCTCCTCTAATATACACGACACGGGTTCTTATTCACCTGTGGATACAAAACCAATTGCGTCGCGTCGCTTCAGTTGTCGATCGACATTAAGATATCAGTTAATTAACAAAAAGGGACACTGGAGTGATTTTCGTTATAAACCAATACGATGCGACACAGCGTGAGTAAAAACAGTTAAAACAAAATATTTAATCGTTGATAGAAGACACGTGTAATTACTTTTGTTCACTTGCAGGTTTTCCACTGCAGAAAGGAAAACATACGTTCCAGAGTAGTCCTTCCTGGACAGAAGATCAGTGTGATATTATCAACTTTGAACCGTACATATTTTATCCTCATAAGAAAATCTACATACAACTTACTGTTAACCACGCCAACTACTCTGATGCTACCTTCGTACACGAGGCCACTATACCGTGGATTGAAAGCGTTAACGCCACTCAGTTTACAGCCTGTGTTACACGAGCTGGTAGGAATGACTACCCTGCCGATAGCTTTGCAACAGTTGATTGGATCGCCTATCAAGGTGCTCCACCTGGTGGAGTGGCAGACGAGGAAAAGTTATCTCGATGGTGGACTGGGACTAGCTGTCAAACTGTCACCCTTCCAAATGTAGGTGTACTGTTTTGGTCATCATCCCTCTACAATATTCCAAACAGTTTGGTGTTGTTAATTTTTCCATCTCATAAACAGCAACCTGCATCTAAAACTTACTTTGTTTTTAGGGAAAATATTCTAACTCGCCGACGATATTTGCAACAGCTGAACACCACAGGTCACGTCTAAAGCATGATGCTACCAGTGTGTGGCTCGAAGACGTCTCAGCGAGTTCATTTAAGATTTGCCTCCGGGAGTTTCAAAACTTTGCAGGGGTTCATGACGACATCTCAGTGGTAAGTGTTATATCTAATGCAATCTAATTCCATAATATCCAGTCACTTGTCGTCTTGTGTGGCCCTGTCTCGCCCTGTCTCAATCTCGTACCCAGAGTCAACGGTCTACTCGGTCAGCGGGTCGTCGCCAGGTTAAACTCTGGGGAATGGAATTTTAAATACCAGAAATCTGGTGTAACGGCCATTGTTTGTTACACGAGTCATCCAATCAAAAAAATCGAGATTTATTCCATTCCCCCAGAGACTAACCTGTCGACGACCCGCTGACCGAGGAGACCGTTGACTCTGGGTACGAGATTGGCCCTTTCTCGGATATCAATTGAAAATACGTGTAAGCTATGAGGTAGCTATAATTGCGAACTATCCGTCCAGTCTCAGTGTCAATGTCTATATGAACAAGGGTTTTTTAAGACAATTAAGAATAAAACATACGGGTAAAAGCGAACGACGTTTCGACTGCGCTTCGGTCATTATCAAGTTCAAGGTTAGAATATATAATTAGCATATATGTATACAGGTATAAACAATGACGTAAGAACTGTACAAAATGTTAGCCAAAAATGTATAAAAATGTATAAAATGTGCAAAAAGACAATAAAAGGGACAAAGCATGACAAAGCATGCAAAACAATATTTATGTCTATGTGCTTTTTAAAACAAAATCTTAAGTCACTTTAACTCAAATATTTATTGTTCTTGTTACAGAACTGGCTGGCTTTCGACTCTCTTCATAGACCACTGTTTAAAGAACATAACGACATCAGCTTTCCAAATAACGTTTTGCCTGCAAAAAATCACAATTTCGCCTTCTGTCAGGTAAGAATTATAAAGACAGGGAAGGAAACAGTGTGCGAGGAGGTGGTAGTAGCAGCTGGCGGGAACTTAATTTTTTTTTTATATACGAAAGCAACGGCAACACTATTTTCTAAGAGATTGAGTGGAATTTTCCTTTAAGAAATGATATACCTACGAAATCACCAATTAATTTCACTATGGAGTGAGTTGTTACAGAGAGAGGCAGAGGAAGAGGTTGGGGGGGGGGGGGGGTGGGTGGATAAGTGAAAAATACGGTATAACTCAATCAGCTTTCTAGTTAATTATATATATATATATATATATATATATATATATATATATATATATATATATATATATATAAATAGACTTGTGGAGTCGGACTAATTTCAAACGCATTTATTTGCTACTCGGAGTTTCATGCTTCTCGCGAAGCATCATCAGGCAACTGCCAAAAATAACGGATACATTCTGAGATATACAAATTTGAAAATTTGAAAATGTTACATGTCAAGATGTGATTGGTTTAGCTAATAGCTTATGTAAATTAGATTAAGCTATGACGGTATTTAACAGGAATTTCCTAGAATGTCTACAGCTCGATGCCAGTTCGTTTCTGTTGTTGAGTGTTGACATTTCTGGTTTACATATAATGAAGTATTTTTCCCATAAACACAAATTACATTTTTTGTTGATGTTTGAATATGATTTTGCTCGCTTCACCTTTCGCCATTTTTAATAGCAGATGAAGACTTCAATTTATCCAATAATAGTTATATATATATATATATATATTTTTTTTTTTTTTTTCCTAATTAACAGGATGTGAACTTCATTCGGAGCTACACTAAATCGCCAACAGTGGTGTTAACAGCCAAACATTCCAGTAGTGGTGGAAATGCAGGTGCTGAGAGCAACGGAATCGTAAGCTGGATTGAGGTAATCCTTAAGTTGTTGAAAGGTACTATAAGTATGGGGGGAGAAGAAGAATATGGTCATACGCAGGGTCGTATTGTTTCCGTAATGATGTCACCTCAATCCTTACACAAAGTGTAGAGTAATACGTATATGACTTTCAGACGAAAACCAGCGAAGAGCGTGAGGTTTTTTAGCAGTGTAAGAATACATGGGATACTGTGTGCTGTCTACAATATTTCAAATGAAGCGACAATCCAATCATATAGGCCGAGCGAAAGTAAACTTCATGTTCCTAACAACCATTTGATATTGGACTTGGCTTAGCTTCTTGTAAATTAGCACGCTGTACACAAAACAGTGACAAAAAGCTACTGCAATTCAAAAGCGTTAGTTCAGTGCAAATATTAGCTTCTATACTCGTAGTACTTTCTATTATTACTGGGATAAAACTGAGCCCTGATCATTTTCGTTGTTTCTCTTTAAGTTTATCACCAACTCAGGATTTAGAATTTGTGTCAAAGAACTGTTTGTTCAGCGTTTTGATCCACTGACGGTGTCATATGCAGTTTTAGCAGGTAATCAGTCAGTTCAGTGTTTTCTTTACATGTAAACTTACTGTATTGGTACATACAGACGTTCACGCACTTATTTTTATGTTTACATAACAATATGTTTACGCACTTTTTTGTATGTAACAAAGATTTATATTTTCTGGTCGCGGATTTATACAACATGAAGATGATTATATTTGAGCGGAATGGAACGGAACGGAACTGAACTGAACAAATTTTAAACAGAACAACAGAACAACAAAAATATAGGGTAGATTAGCTAGCCTGGTGGTTATCGTTTGTTCTTTTCTAGTCTTTCCCAATATGCATCTCTTTTGTGGATTATCTTTGGAATAATCATATCATGCTAATTATGTAAGCAGCGAAAACGGTGGAATTACATTAAATTAAACAATAACAAATATGTTTACACTTTCACTGAATAGACATTTTGCCAGGATGACTGGACGTATTTCAGTGGATATTGCTTCAGTAAAGTGGCTTCCTGTGATTCGTGGAGTAGCAGTCAGGGAACATGCGCTACATTTGGAGCTAACCTTCCCAGTATCCACAGCTCGGAAGAGAATGTGTATGTCCAAAGTCTACACGGTGGGGAACACTCTTGGTTAGGTCTCTCTGATATAAACACAGAAGGAACATTTGTGTGGAGCGATGGAACACCGCTGGACTTCCATTACTGGGCAAACCAACAATCAAACAACTTTCAAAATGAGGATTGTGTTCATACTGTCGGTTTCCTTCAAGATCATAAGTACACATGGAGCTATGTTAACTGCAGTAGCTGCCACAGGTTCTCTTGTAAGAAAGGTACAATATATATGTGTTCCAGATTTTGATGGATTGCACAACTTTTTTTGTCGAGAGCGAGTTTAGAAGGCCAATAAACCTTAAATATTACAGACAGACAGACAGACAGACAATTAATTATTTTCTACACGAAAATTCTCCATTTATATAATTATTTGGTTTCCAAGAAAGTTGTGCATTATAAATATTACAAACATTAAAAATACAGAAATTACAAACATACAATAAGTTAACGAGTAGTATTAATTATTACCATTTTGGAGACCGATTGGCCATAAATAATTCCACAAACATTAAAGTTAGCTACAAAATGAGTTAGTGAGTAGTGTTAATTATTACTATTAACATCACACATCTGCTATAGACCAGAAATATATGAATTAACCAGGAAATAATTATTTCCAAGCCGATTAATCGTATTTGTTTTTTCCAATAGCATATTGCGATCAATTGTGTCAAAAGCTTGAGCTAAACTAGCCCTATTCAGACCAAGGGGGGATGGGGCGGAATCTTCCCGCCGGAGTTTGACCGTTAATAACTTTTTTTTTTTAAATATTGAAGTAAAAGCCGCCAAACTTTGATTTATCTGGGAACATATTTGGTATGAAATTTCATAGTTCGTGGAACTTTATGTTACCATGGTAACCATTTTTTTTTTACAAACACGTTTTTCCAAATTTTGGAATTTCCATGTCTTTTTTAAAAGAACTTTCTGAAAACAACTTTCTGGCAATACAATTTACCTTTTTGATTATTTTAGCAATCTCTTATTAGTTCTGTTCATTTTTGAGTCATGTACTGTACTGACATTTCTGAACAATTTAGAAATCCAAGATTAAGGATCCAAGATGGGGGATTTTTTTAAATGTATGACGTCTTTATGGCGTGTCATGACGTCATAATTGGCAAGTGACTGTCACTAAAATAAACATTTTTAATTTGGATGCTTTACACAAAGTTTTCATGTGTACCAGAGTAAATGAAAGCCGTACGGAAATAAGAGTAGACAAAAAATATTAAAGTGGAGAGAAGGGAGTTAATTAATATTGTTGATATATTTTCTTATAAGATTACAACGAATGCAACGACATCTCCTACGATTGTCCAGTGAACGCCACTTGTGTGAACAGTGATGGTTCTTACTCTTGTCTATGTCCTGTTGGATATCGTCTGAATGTAAAAAACTGCACAGGTTTGTATGCCTTTTCGTAGCATTTGTTGGAGTGAGTGATTTTATGAAAATTTGAAACATGGAATAAACAAACCAATTTAAAGAACAATATTTCAAAGTTGCAAAAAAAAAATAATAATGATAATAACTCGACTAATATAACTATTTTTTTATTACCTTATATTAGTTACAGGGGAAAACATAATCTTTGAAATTGTATCCTTTTGGTGGCTGGTGTATTCTCATGAGGAATTCTTTATATTGTTCAAACAGATATAGACGAGTGCCACTTGGGATCATTTTCCTGTCATGCTCAAGCCCAGTGTGTGAATGTTCCTGGTTCCTACAAATGTAGATGCTTGCCAGGCTATGTGGGTGACGGCAAACGTAGCTGTGACGGTAAGTAACAGATCAGTGCCAAAATGGCACTGTCATTATCCTCAGTCATTATCCTCAGGGGGGGGGGGGGGGGGGGGGGGGGGGGGGGGGGGGGGGGGGGGGGGCTTGAACTTTTTCCCTCTTTTGTTGGCCCAATCAAGCGGGAGTCGGTCATGATTTTCGAAACAGGGCAATTATTTTCTGAGATTTTCTAAACCCCAAAATAAGGGGTTAGTTTTAGGGTTGGGTATTAGAAAACCTAACACGACAACCTATCATAATCGGGCACCGTTCTCGGGCACAGGCACTTGTCTGAACAGGCTTTCGTCAGTTCCCGCGCTTTTTCCCCATGATTCCCTGCGATCCAAGTCACCAAAATGGTAGCAGTTTCTAAGCGGGCCAGCAAAGAAATATCGGTCAAGGTCACTGGGGTGTCTGAAAAACGTCCTTTGTAGTGTCCGCGCACGGTACACCGGAACGGGTACCTAGTCTGAAGGGGGCCTAAGTTCTTCTGTTCTTCTATTCTTCTATCTTGACTTTACAAAAATACATGTAATAAAAATAATATTAAAATGGCTTGCAATTGACATTAAAAATTTTAAAATTAGGGAAATATATTGATCGATCGTAAAACTAGAAAGGCTCCTTAATTAACTACAATTACTATATATAAAACTGTTCTTAAGTCTGTTCGTCTTGCATATCGGAATATTAAAATTGCGCTTACTTCTAAGGTTGACATCACTCGAATCTCGTTCAGGTAATAAGGCGTGCAGTTTATGGTTCTTATCAGCGGATATTTCATTGAAAAGTTTGACCGTTAGGGAATCTCTGCGGTCACAGAGAGGAGCTAGCTATCTGATTGTATTTATTTGCAGCACCGTTCGTTAACGTAACAAGCTCCTGTGCGAATTTGTTGAGGAGTCAAACTAACACAGATGGAAGAATAGAGTCAAATCAGATTTCTACAACCTACACTGATAATATGGACTGTCAATGGAATATATCTTCCAATGCTGCGCTGGAACTTGTCTTTCATCGGTTTAGAACAGAAGCGTCTGCAGATTACGTAAGAGTGTACAATGGTGGATCATCGTCCTCCCCTCTGATTGGTAGATTTAGTGGATCTTCTATCCCTGCACCCATTGCAACCTCATCTAACAAACTCTACGTGAGTTCACGTCTGATGGTTCGGGAACTTACCCAGGGTTTGGTGCTCGTTACCGAGGTATGAACGCATGTAAAAAAATATGATAAAAATTGTCACAGGAGTTGCCAAATGCAAAATGTGACATTTAATTGGGACACAATGTCCGACGAATAATTCGATTTTCGCACTGGCTTTTCCATCTAACCTACCGGTGCATATCCAATCCAATGCCAGGAGGAGGAGGAAGAAGAAATAACAATGACAACCCATGCAGTGGAAATTCATAAGTGCGATTATCATGTATTCATTTAATTAGTTTGTTAATTGTCGACGACTTACGGAGTGACGCACTCATTAACTTAGGCGCACTCATGCAATGTTTAACACATCTACTTATGTGATCATTTATAGTATCATGTATATTATATTTGATTATTTATTTATTTATTTTATTATTTATTTATTTTATTGTTTTTTTAATAATTAGCCATCACAGGAGGAAGCGTCCGCATAAATGGAGGATCATCAACTGGAAGAGTCGAGATCTACTATGGACGGCCAGTGGGGCACAGTTTGTGATGATGCATGGGATATCAATGATGCTAACGTGGTGTGCAGGCAGCTTGGTTTCCGACAGGCCTCACAAGCTTATAGCGGCGCCACTCACGGTCAGGGAACTGGTCCGATATGGATAGACGACTTGGCCTGCTCAGGAAGTGAGTCGCATATCTACGATTGCCGACACCGTGGATGGGGAAACAATGATTGCACTCATAGCCGAGACGCTAGTGTGCAGTGCTCACATGGCTCTTCTGTCGTTCGTTTGGTGAACGGTGCCTCTCACTTGGCCGTGTTGAAGTTTATCACAGCGGGCAATGGGGCACTGTGTGTGACGATGGCTGGGATATGAATGATGCCAATGTGGTGTGCCGTCAGCTGGGCTTCTATAGCGCGTCTTCCGCTCCGCAACAGGCGGCATACGGTCAGGGAAGCGATCCTATCTGGCTGGATAATGTTAGCTGCCAAGGAAGTGAGGCCTCCCTATTTGATTGTGGCCATAATGGGTGGGGATCACACAACTGTGTTCACGGCGAGGACGCAAGTGTTGTTTGTGTGTAACAGTTATCCATTTTGGATATGTGGCATACGAGAGCCAGGCTTTATCAACAATTTTACTATTTTGTTTATCTAATTTGTACATTTTAAAAAATAGGTGCATTGTTTTAAAGAAGCTGCGTCATGCCTAAATTATGATAATCCTAGTTCCGTTTAGGTTTATTATAACATTTTTGGTGCTTTTCTGCCGTAGTCAAATATTATTTTGAGGTTTTCCTTCAATTTGAGGACAATGTTATACATCCCATAATTAATGACTTAAAATATCGATAGTTAAACTTAAAACTATCAAATAGCTAATGTTTAGAGGCTGGTTCGAATTTAGTATTTCTCTAAAATTTAGAAGTATTCAAAGGGTCGTTTCCTCGCTTTAAAAGACTTCGGTCAGGACCCGCTGTTTATAAAGAACGATAAGTTAATCACGTCAGCTATACGAGAGGAAATTTTAAGCAAAACAACATTTAGCATACATGTGTAACTACGAGAGTTGTTGTCCAGTTGTCTTAGCAATAATGTTTAAAAATAAAAAGGTTTGGAGACGAAAAATGTGTTGTCGTCCAGTAAATCCCCGGATGCAATACACGGTAGTCCACACAGGCGCCCATAAGTATGCCTTGTATACGTACACATATGGGAATTCGTGCATTATCCGTACCTACTGTTATGTTAATAAGTTCCCCAGACTACCAATCAGGAGTTATATTTGTATATTTCGCAAAAAAACTTGAGAATCCCAATCATCCTATAATGTTTTTTTTTTTCGACTCGACTAAAACTTTCATTTCCCAATACGAAAAAAAAATATTCCAACAAAATATCAAAATTGTGCTTTAGACGTAGCCGGCGCAACTGAGTAATAATCCTCAGCAGCGACGCACTAATCATATTATATGCTTTTTGCCAGTTCTGTACACGAATGAACGTTTTGTTTATAACACCTTCTACCCTCATCACTACTTGAATATTAATTTCCCTTCCTTCCCATCGGATGTAGCCTGCGTGCAGACGTCTCCTTTTCCTTGCTTCTCGCGGAAAAGTGACGTCTGCGAAACGGCGTTCCTAATCGTGTTCCAACACCCTGCTGTTCGGGTTTTAAATTTCGCATAAATTGAACTTCATAGTTTAATTTATTTACGTTTACCGGTATTTACAGAGGCAGGATCTTGATCTGATCGCTTCAAGATCACAGGTCTAACAGGAGTAATACAATGCGAATTGTCCATTGTTTCAACATAATCCTCACGGTTAAATATTCAAGTTCGACTGTTACGATCCCGGGTACGATTCGTCCAAAAGAATTCGCTTCTCGGGAGAAGCAGATGTTTCCACCCTGTCCTTTTCCAAGTGTTTGGGCCCTTCTTCTTTACATTAACTGTCAGTCCTGCCCTGCAAGCTTTAGAACTGTATTCATTTAAAAGTTCCTCTTCGATTTTTCGCAAGTTATTGTAAAGTCATCTTCGCTTCCGTAGCTTTCCAACGCATTGGGGTTGCTTCCCGGTTTGTTACAGATGTACGGCGATGTTAAGTGAACTGCAAACTGCAGATAAATGATTTCTTCATAATCTTTAAATTCTCCGCGACATTGATTAAGATTTGTTTGTCGTTATGATTCACGATCAGCGAAACACACAATCACACGACATCACCGAACATCGCCGACCTGTTTCAGCTCCGTTGAATTCATGCAGCATAAATTATCTTGAGTATTTCGGACGATAGCCAATCCGAGTTGATTCTAAACAATGCCTACTGTCAAGCAACCAATCAGAGCGCGGTCCCCGAATTCTGGAGAAACAGCGGGACACTGGAACACGATTAGGAACGCCGTTTTCGCAGACGTCACTTTTCCGCGAGAAGCAAGGAAAAGGAGACGTCTGCACGCAGGCTAATCGGATGCAATTATTGCTATACTATATATTTCTGAAAAGTTTGGTAGTACTAAAAAACTATTCTGCGGATTGATTGATTTATTTTATCATTTATCTGACCGTACGCTTGGCCATTAAATAAATATACTACAATGAAACCATCATTAAAGGGGTCACCCTTGGGAAAGGAAAATATCACTGTAATATGTTAGAAAGATTATCATGATTGAGCGTTTATTTTACCAGGACACACGTTTGTACCCCTTAAATAAGGTGTCCCCGAGGTTCCATTGTATATTGTAAAATGGATGTTGATTATTACTCTCTCCGGATCACAGGGTTAGTGGTGCCTGCTGTCTATAGGAATTAATTAAAACGGGATGCCTGGTTTACGTGACAGGATCTATGTGGGATTCCAATGGAATATAACTTGCAGGACAAAACAAAATAACATTACAACAGGAGCGGAAGTTCTAAGAACAATTGTGTCGTGAATAGTTTAAATTTCACGTCGAGTTTGACATTTTCTCCGAAGGCAATTAGCCTGTTAATTCCACTCGTTCGGTAAGTGGATACCCCCATGCCGAATGCCTGGAACAGTCTACGAGGCAATCAAAAAGCCAAATAACTGAATTTAATATATATTTCTGGTCAATATCATTGCAGAAAATGCATTACATAGCTATCCATAAAATGCAGTTGTGTTACTTCTCACTATTTACGTATGCGGTATACATAAATGCTTGATATATAAAAAAATAGCTAATTAACTTAAACAAACGGACGCTGTTTAGTGTTTGAAACAGAACAAACAACTTCATATTTCTGTCAATTATGAAAACAAGTTACAAACAGCAAAAATAAAGTCCCGGACATAGTTCCCAGAAATGTCCGAACATTGACGCTAGTTTTATGATGAAGTTTTGTGTCTGACAAAACAGATCCTAACATTTTGCATAGAGGAAGCCCCATCCATTTATTTCTGAATATATTTCCAACGATTGTTTCTTTCTTGCAGGTTATTCATCTTTCCCAAGGAGACAAATTGATTTTCTAGTTAATTATCTGCATGTCCATATGTGTTCCGTATTTCGCGCCTCACAGGTTGTAAAAAATACGAGCCACTACGAGCCATTAAGGAAAAACAAAAGTACGGAATAGGCCATTTTCAACACCTGTCCGCATTCCTAAACAACAAACATTGACTTTTTTAAACATAACATTTTGTCTTCTGATTTCTGATCTGTGCAACGGGAAACGCTATATCTGAAGTGGAAATATCATGGGTTATCCTGTTCAATTATTGAAAGTTCGTCAAATAAATCAGATCGGATACCTTTCCTGTCGTGTTATTTGAGTTTGCTTGATGCTATTTTTTAACATAAGCGATCAATGTTTATGTACTGGGAGAAAAAGTTTCGCCTCACAGTGCATGGAAACAAATTATAAAGAAAGACACAACATATATAGTGAAAACAAAACAACAGTTAGAAAACACTGGGGTAGAACCAATTAACATGTACATCAAAGTTACTGATCTCGTGCCGTTTGCCTCGGGAAGTTAACCAGAATGACCGCACGTTGGTTAGATGTGTGAGACATGGACTGAAGGACTGAGCCACTGTCGATAATTATAAATTCGCACTGAGTAAGCAGAATTTGCTGAAGGTGTTTCCGTTGTGAAGTGGGTCTGCTTTTAAAGAACATAACAAATAAGGTAAGTTGTACCTTATTCTTACTCATTTTCGCGCGTACTTAATTTCGCGAAATTGACAGAGCCATATTTCGCGGGTATTAATTTTCACGATTTCACGGGGAAATGCACTCGAAGTGTATTAAATTTCGCGAAAATGTCACCAAATTTAAATCACCGTTTCAAAAATACGTCATTCATAATCATCAGTAAAGCGTTCAGTTGATGAGTTGTACGAAAAACAGTCCTGTGAATGGCAATTTTGACGACTGCATCAGATATATTTTGCAGGAAATACAAGAAAACGGGGAATCAGAGGAGAGATGTGGAGATGCATAAATCACGGACATAATTGTGACAAATTTTACCCTTTGTATTTTACCAAATTACAGTGTCAATTTTCTTTGTTTAATAGGGTAGTAAATTTGGCGTATTTGATTTTCGCGGCACCTATTTTTCGCGAGTATTTAATTTCGCACATCACGAAAATTAGTACTCGCGAAAATTAGTAAGAATAAGGTACCTGATTGTTAGATACATAACATAGTTAGGGTTTTCTAAAAGTCTGCTTTTTCTTTTTTGACCCGAGTTGAATGCGATATTTTTTGAACTAGCAGGCCAATCAAAGATAGTTAAGTTGACGGTTTTTTATTTTGCTTTTTTTATGCTGGCCGTTACACGTTTCAACATAAAATAGTATATGATTTAAGGTTTGGAAGATACGATGATGTTTATTTACCGTGGTCAATACACTTAGCTATTGTAACGGTGCGTACTACAGACTTGAGTAAAGTCTGCAGGGACGCACCAGCTAGTTAACATGTACGTCACACACAAACAAACAAAAATACAGTACATAATTAATATTTTAAAAAAGGATAAAACATACCGTGTGATGAAATGATGAAAAAATCTAAACTTGGTAAATATACCATCATGTCTTTCACGCATTTTAACTCGTCGGCAAAACTAATCCTAGCAGTATTCAGGATTTGATATATGAAAGACCATCGCAGTTATTTGCGCAACTTTAAAAGCGGTTGCGAAAAGAAAGCCTGAAAATTAACAATTCAGGCTTGAACAGGATTGGAACGCATGACCTTTAGAATTGGTACGTCTTAGCGAGGAGAGAGGAATATCAGAATGTATATTAAGCCACGCCCACAAAACGAGAATCTGGTACCGTTTAGGAGTTCCTCTCAAAATCCCTTACGTTCACCCCTGTCACTTTCTTATGGAAATCTCCCCTCAAGGCATTTACAGCAAAGTTGCTGACGGTAAACGTTAGATAATATTAATGCTCAACAATGATGGTTACACGTAAACATTACCGATGTTATTACTTGTTTTCCTTGTTTACTTTGTGTGAACGACCGATCTAATTTAACATTGCAACGTAAGACATTTTGTAATTTATAATTGGTAATTTAGCGTGACATCGACAAAATGGTATATTATGTTAACTTTACAGATCCTTATTTGACATATACAGAACCACAATTCAGACGGCCAAGGGTTTAACAATAGCGCCACGGCGATCATTTCTTTGAAATTTTAAAATGCAATTTTTTACATAAATGGAACTATGATTTATTTTTGCAATTTCGTATCGAGAAAAGGTCAATTGGAAAAGGCAAGATTTTACATGTGATCTGAAAAAGTATTAGCGTAAAATAGAGCTGGGATTCTCAAATGCCTTATCAGGCTTATCGAGGAGACTTGACTTCGTGTCAATGCAAGTTGGTACATTCTGTAATCAGTCGCATCGATGAATGAATGAATGTCAGTATGTGGTCCTAATTCCCGCTACAAAAGACTCGAACGTGTTATGGAATTATGAATTATGGATGGCGCCCAAATAAACCCATCCTTGAACTGCATGCGAAGCTTAGTATTGGAATCACGAAAACAACCATTTTATGTTTCATTCGTTTATTTATTTATATTATATATCAATAGTTGGACAATAATTTATATGCGGTCTGAAAGAGTATTATAGGTATTTATTTAGCAGAAAGTCTCAGATTAATATTACCAGGCTTATCAAGGAGACTCCCTGTCAGATGGCTAATCCTGCATAAGTCAATGATTCACCATACAGTATGTGGTCCTAATTCCTGCTACAGAGCGGATACCTTTCTTGTCGCATACCTCATTTGAGTTTGCTTGATGCTATTTTTAACATTAGCGATAAATGTTTATGGCCATAGAAGAAACCTACTGGGAGAAAAGGTTTCGACTCACAATGCATGGGAACGAATTATAAAGAAAGACACAACATATATAGTGAAAACAAAACAACAGTTAGAAAACACTGGGGTAGAACCAATTAACATGTACATCAAAGTTACTGATCTCGTGCCGTTTGCCCCAGAAGTTAATCAGAATCCTCACGTTGGTTAGATGTGTGAGACATGGACTGAAGGACTGAGCCACTGTTGATAATTATAAGTTCGCACTGAGTACAAGCAGAATTTGCTGAAGTTGTTAAATCACTTTCCGTTGTGAAGTGAGTCGGCTTTTAAAGAACATAACAAATAAGGTAAGTTGTATCTGATTGTTAGATACAGAATATAGTTAGGGTTTTCTAAAAGTCTGCTTTTTCTTTTTAGACCCGAGTTGGATGTGATATTTTTTAAACTAGCAGGCCAATCCGTGACCGTGCACGAAAACAAAAATAGTTAAGTTGACGGTTTTTCTTTTTCTTTTTTTTATGCTGGCCATTAGACGTTTCAAAATAGAATAGTATATAATTTAAAGTTTGGAAAAGATGACGATGATCATGTTTATTTACCGTGGTCAGTACGTGCACTAAGGCCCTTAGTTATCGATAACTAGCTTCACACACTGGCTTTTTTGCTATCGACAACTTTTTATGATCGCAAACTAAATAGTTGTCGACAACTATTTCTCTAGTCTGTGGAGGCCTTTAGTTTATTTTACAGTAACTTATTTGTTAACGTGCTCATTCCAATTTTAATGGGTGCCGATCATCTCATAATTTATTGCTTCCTTGAGTACTGGAGTCACTGGCAAACTTTTCGGTTTCCTTTCTTTAAGAAGGCAGCATTTTATACATATATACTGGACTTCTGTCTTTTGAGATATTTGCATATCAAATATTAAATTAAAAACTTTGTCTAACTTGGCAACTTGGTAAACTCCAGTAACGTGGGCCGAGTGCGTGGGTCGTGTTAGGACCTTGTCTCCTTTTCGTTTAACTTGGCAACCATAGAACATGTCGTCTTTGAAAATCACAACTTATTTTTGGACTCAAATTTGCATATATAATGATGATATAAGCAACCTACACGTCCGCTTTTCCGCTCTACTTGAAAAGCATTTCCGTCGAAAGAATAGCAAAGGAAACTTGAGGATTAGGTAAGAGAAATAATGGCTGCTTCTCCTTAGGATTAATAAAGATAAACGAGATATCCCATTCCAGTTTAGTGTAAATATTTATTTAAATGTAATGAGGTTAGCACGATTAAGGGGATGATTCCGCGCTGATTTCAAATTTATCATTCAAGCAATTATAGCGAAACTTTGTGATTTTTCTAAAAAGTATCTTGAAACATTTTTGTATGTCAATTGTTTAATCATGCGACTTGATTTTCCATGACAACCAATGTTTTGACAGGTATTAACCCAAATGGTGTTTTCAGCTTAGTTTTCATTTCTCGTGAGACTTCCGCTTTTTACGAAGGCTTTCTACCCCCAAAATATTTACAGTTTTAGCATCCTTGTATTTTCTTTATCTTTTTTGAGCTTTTTTGACATTCCTAAAAAATCACTTGAAATATTGAGACTTAAATTTCGCGATTTCAAAAAACAAATCGCTAAATTAAAGTCCCGCGAAAAAAAGTTATCGAGAAAATTGCCTTTTATCGACTTAAGGTCAGTTTAAATTAATTGTAATTTTCAGTGCTTTTTGTTTAAAACAAAAATAAAACAAAATAAATTCATATAACTATTCACCATAACGAATTTAGTAAAATGGCGAAGTTTCGTAAACGTGATTTGCTGAAAATTCCTGAAAACATATATATAATTTCACATTTTGTATAAATAAATATATGCTAGCGGGGAGTAATACATGTATTTGTTAAAATATATATATTAGGGTTTGGAAGTTTTAAAAAACAAATCTATATGAAGTTTTTGTTTTTTGTTTTAATGAAGAGAACTCAGGCTGAAAATTGCAATTTTGCATCGGTATAAATGTCTATTGGACAAGATCATGTACATGTGATGTGACAGAGTATATAGGCAATATTGAGTAGGAAGCCTTAGAAGCTTTACCTGGTTTACTGAGGAGACTTTCTGTCAAGTTAATACATCCTGTAAGTTAATGCATCACCATAATGAGTATGTGGTCCTAATTCACTTACAAAAGACGTGCTATGGAATTATGAGTTATGGATAGCTTGCCAAGATAAACCCGTACTTCTAGTGAAGTTATAATGCATGTTGAGCTTGGTGTTGGAATCAAGAAATCGACTATTTGATCTATATTTATATATATATTGCATTATTATTTGTTTAAAATCAATAATTGGACAAGATTTTACATGTGATGTGAAAGAGTATACGCAATATTTACGGAGCAGGAAGTCTTAGAAGCCTTACCAGGCGAATCGAGAAGACCCCCTGGTAAGTTAGAACATCCTGTCATTATTGCATGGATACACTATGTGGTCCTAATTACCGCCTACAAAAGAGTCGAACGTGCTACTTTCAAATCAGTATAACAGTGGTGAACTAAGACTTGACGTTGCACCAAAACCTTTAACTAACACCGAAAATAGCGATAATCGCTTTGGCGGACCTAAATCTGGCCATCGAGTCATGCAAGTCATGTAATTCAGGCCACAAGAAAAGGGATGCAAATGTACGCATGAATGGCTCAAAGACCTGCCAGGTAAAACTTTATCTGAGTATAAATCATTTGTCGTTCATTTCAATATGCAAAACGGCAAATTATGCCAATTTAGGTTTGTTTTTAGACCGAAAAAGTCTTTTATATATAATGTGTAAGGCAATTAGTATATATGTCTACGCCTTTACTAAGCAAGAGTTTTGTAAATTGTAAAATGTTCCTATATATCAGTTCAACTCCTGGGAGTTGATTATGCATGGAAAAAGGCAACTAACGCATTATCCACAGCCTTAGAGTTAAAAGGCCGATTATTTAAACGACGTTTAGACATCGCTTAAGAAAGTCTTGGTCTAAACCGGGTTTAAACCGGGGAACCGGATTATTTAAACGTCCTTTATTTTAAAACTCGCCTAAGCGGTGTCTAAACACAGACTAGCAAACAATAGCAACTTAGACCTGGTCATGAGTAGGTTTAGACGTAGTTTAACGCTTTTATTAGTGAAGGTTTGTGTCATGGATGGAAGTTCGAAGCCAGACAGCAACAGGAATAGGCTAACAAGCCGAGTCCGAAGAATCAGACAGTTGGGGGATAGATTCAATCCTCTAGAAGAATGCGACGATGACAATTTTCCTTAGACTGCAAAACAGTCAAATTTCCGTCGACGGTTTAGGCTCAGAAGAAGTACGTTTTAAGAGTGGATATTTTTACCATACTACGTTTTCAAGAAAAGTTTACTTCAAAAGCATGTCCATAAAATGTTACATAAAATGAAAATTTTCAATTAGTATCTTCAAAATTATTTCGAAGTCATTAATAAAAATAATCTAGTAGTTCCCTGTAGAAAGCAGATAGTTCTTGGCTTATTGACTTTATAATTGCACTTCAGGATGAATGGTAGCCCATCACGTTTGGCGAAATATAAGTTTGAATTATTTTCCAAGCGTTATCATTAGAGTGATCAGTATAGCGTAGAACAACGATTATAGCGTGCAAAAACCGACTAAGAAAAAACTAGAATTTTTTAAAGAGCGGTTTAAGAAGAAACAATAGCTAGACCTGTTAGACCACGTTTAGACGTGGTCTCCGTGAAATGCGGCTGATCCGCATCCTAATAACGCAATTTAGACTCAGCCTAGCCGTGGTCTATGGAAGCCTTGTCTAAACCTCGATTTAGCCTTAAACCAGGTCTAACTTAGACTTCGTTTAAATAATCGGCCCAAAGTGAGTGACCGTTATTGCAAGCCATAAATATTTTCGGCTAGAAAAGGAGGAATGGGATAACTGACTAATGGCGCCCTTCTTTCAAAACTACCACAAGTTCAGTCTGTTTGGTTAGGGGGGAATGATGGTCAGAACGTTTCTGTTCAAACGTCTATTTTCACAACAAAAGACTTCTATAAAGTATTCACCGTGCTCTAAAGTATTCAACATGAGCGTTGTTTGAGGTAAATGAGTTAAGCGGCCATGATTACGAATGAGTCTTGCCTTTTCGGTGCGCCTTCGCATCGTTTATTTAAAAAATTCATTTAAAAAGTAAGTTTTTGTCTGAATGGTATTACACTTTTTATAGTTTTTTTATGTGTGATTTGTTTGTGTTACAGAGCTAGGGGATAAACATGGTTCCGTTAAATAACATCAACTTCATAGTTGTCTTTTTGCTGAGTAAGACGTTTGCTGAAGTAGCTGTTCAACAGTGTCAAGATAGATATTCCATATTCGGCATGATGCTTCGGGGACACATCTTCAAGTCGTTGAAGACGTCCATCTCATTCGAGTGTCTTCTGGCTTGTAACAATGATGACAGATGTCATAGCTGGAATTACGTCATCGATCAAGATATATGTGAACTGAATAACCGCACCAAAGAAGCCAGACCAGAGGATTTCGTCTATAGCGTAAACAGATATTATATTAGACGACACAAGAAAATCGGTGAGTCGATTTTACATAAGAGAAATATAAGAGAAATAGGAAACATCGCTCTTAAACTCAATCAACAACCATGCAGCAAAAAATATCAATAAAATTGAGTTAGCCAAATATCTCAGACACTGCATGGCGGAGGAATATAAGCATGGTTGAATTTAAGATACCCGCCGAGGAAACAAACAAATAAACAAACAAACAAACAAACAAACAAACAAGGAACTTATAGCTTGAAATTGTAAAAAAAAAATCGCTTACGGGGGTAAAAGGTAGAAAATGAAACGCTTCCATATTGCCCTAGGAATAGCATATAACAACTTGTTTTCTAAAATGCCTAGAAATAATTGAGATTCAGGAAATATAGAGTATAGTAAGAGACATCAGATATAATTGTCCTTCAAAAAGTTGTAACTCAGTGGCCTTTTATATTTCACCGATCAATATCTCACTAATAATTTGTATAGTTACTTAATTAAAGGACAAATATATATATATTTCCCAGTCCCTCTTGGTTCCATTTCTGGTATGCCTGCTGAAACGTGTAAAGAAATCAAGGCGAGTGAAGGAGGACAAGCGGTCAGCGGCAAATACTGGTTTGATTCTATTATACCTGGGAAAACTGTTCTTGCCCACTGCAATATGGAAACAGAAGGTGAATTAACTTAAAATATATACTTTTAGCTTTGAGAATATCTTGAGATTTCGATGGGCCTACTGAATTGGTGGTTTGCAGCCAATCTCGAGGGATTAAAATGGCAAAGGCCTGTGAAACAAACAAGATAGAATACTAACGGCTCTTATGTATGTTTGTGCGAAGTTGGATATGGTGGAAAGTATTGCACTGGTAAGAGTAGAGTAGGCTTGAACAGAGAGCACATCATTCAGTGATGGTCGAGTATGGCTAAGAGTTTAGTGTAATTTCCATAGTGTTAAAATAACAATCTCGTATTGGTTCGGATATAATAGTAATAAAGGGCCGTTATCCTGAACTAGTCTTTCTGTTTATCTCCTTAGATATCAACGAGTGCAGTGCTTCAATTCTGGCATGTGACGTCAATGCCTACTGTCAGAATACTCGTGGCTCTTATCTTTGTTCCTGTAAAGCGGATTTACTGGAAATGGAAAAACGTGCACGGGTAGGAGCACATTTCTGCACTGAGCTGCAATTGTTCATAATTTACTACCACAGTTCTCTCACCACTCATGTACGGGTGTATTTATGAGTTCTGGCCGATTCTCCTGGTGCACAATCTTTCTTATGAAAGTGAGATGGATTTGCAAGACAATAACGTGCAAGTAAAACCTTATTTTCATATGAAAGAGTACGCATCAGGACTCGTTTTGAAACAGAGGCAAAAGGCAACTAATAAATTAGATTAATAATAATAGCAATACTAATGACTAACATTATATTCAAATGTTTAGATTTAATATAAAACAAATACAACGTGTCACTTTCAAACTATAGCCACCAGGAAATTGTAATTCAATATATGATATATTGACTGGGGATCTTCTTTCAAAAGCCCAGTAGGGCTTGCTAAGATCTCTTGCCACTGTTAAGCAAACAAATGTAATTGTTAAGGTATGATATTATGATGGGCAAAAACAAATGTCTATTGTGTTGTCTTTTAGATGTCGACGAGTGTAGTGCTTCTGATTCCGTCTGTGACGTCAATGCCAACTGTCAGAATTTTGTAGGGTCTCATCTTTGTTCTTGTAAAACTGGATTTACCGGAAATGGAAAAAGTTGCACCGGTAAGAATTTTAATATTATTGTTCTGCTGTGTGATAAAGTGTGTATCCATTTCAAAAGGGGGATGGATGGATATAAACATCACATTTTAATCAATCAAGAAGTTATTTTCTACTCCTATATTTGTATCTTCACTTGGCCATGACGATTGCTATTCTAAAGTACACTCTGTAATTTTTGACCTTCGAATTACTTAATTTATTGCAAATTATTTCATATATTGCCTTTACAAGTCTTCGTGATTTTTGTTTCCTCGGAAATCTCTCTTATAACCACCATTCTAGCGCTTTCAGTATTCTTCCTGTCCTCCTCTGCTACTACCCAGTCCTCGCCCTACCAACGCACTAAATGGAACTGAAGAACTAGTACCACCTCAGACCACTGTATTAAACATTTAAAATGGCCGCCACAGTACACAAACAGCAATTTACGGTTACTTTGTTACTATTTTTATTTACGTTAAGATGTGGACGAATGCAGTGCTGCTGTGTCCGTCTGTGACGTCAATGCCAACTGTCAGAATAACGACGGATCTTATGTTTGTACTTGTAAACCCGGATTTACTGGAGATAAGAAAACCTGCACTGGTAAGAGTACACAATAATATCATAGAGTTTGCTCAAGCTTTCAATGATAAATATAAGGATATTCCAATTCTATATCGGTCCCTGCAATCACTTGGCCACGGCAAGTGATTGCAATCTGTCCGGCTAGCAGATACTTTCTTCCAGTCCCTGATCAATCGATAGGACATTTCGGTTTTCGTAATACACAGTGCATTGCTGAAAATTAAAGGATTAAATGAAACAGTAGGTAGGTTAAAACCACCGAGTTATATATGCTACAACTGCTCGCTGCCGGATTCCATTGACTACTAACCGATGAAAATCCCGAGCTAGCAGACTCATATATATTAGTAAAACTCTACTAGTGTACCAATGCAAATGAGACAATCTGATTGGCTGAGCTACTAGTACACTATCAGCCATTAGTGTGCAGTGGCTGGAGGTCGTCTACAACATTGCGGTTTGTCCTCGTTTCTCCGAAATTTCGGAAAATATTTAGAGTCAATACTAGACAATTGTTATGATTTTTACTAAAACAATTAGATGCGGCCTCGTCAACTATCACATCATAGAAATCACGAGCTCATAATCTAATTGTTAAAGAGTAGATTCGCATAAGCAACAGCGAGATCGTTTTACGATCTTTACGGCAAACTTTAACCAAAAGAGTTGTATATTTAGTTCATCTCCGTTTTAATTATACTAACATAGTTCAAGGAACTCAAGGAAATCACGATGTTTTGTAGCTTGTGCCCGAAATTGCCTCGCTTCTACATGTATGTCCAACTGTGTTGTCATGCAAATATCACAAGTTAACCGTGAAAAGGGCTATTTCAAGACAATTTTCTTATGTATTGTTATTC